>JAMPIV010020538.1:0-552500 GCA_024509875.1 Oreohelix idahoensis
TTGAAACAGCCGTTGACGTTTTTCTTCATTATTTATTGTGGACTCCACAGTGACAAAATGGTTACGCAAATGTGTAGGCACATCAAACAGTCATTATCACAGCAACATTCAATACAGCAATAAACGGTAGACAGCATTACAATGATGAGTCAGATGCATGTTATATTTCATAGTGCTGTAAATGTAGTCAGGTGAAAACTCCATCCTTTTCTATAACAGCCAGGAGATAACCAGATGTATGAGATCAGTTCACTCTCCTTAGTCTGACTTCAGCAAGACAGACACGTCTGCCGAAGTATAAATAATGTCCTCAAAAATATCCTCTAGATAATAAAGGTTTTCCAAACCTAGTTCATTTAACAAAGTAGCAAGTAATGGTCCTTGGTACATGCATCAACCGATGCAGTACAATGCAGCGACATGTGAGCTGGGAAAAACATCTCGTGACGACGACTTTCGAAGACAGGCTATGAATCGAAATCGCTCACGACCCAAAATCGATAGAGTTAATGAAAAAAGTCAATTTACCTTGCTTTCAAGAAATACAGAAATATCACGCCTCCCGGCATGTGCAAATACACTAGAGGTATTATCCCGAATAAACGAAATATCCATAAGAGGACTACACATCCCTGACAGAACAAAAAATAGCGGAGATCCCCTCTTCAACGAGGCATCTCTTTCGCCATTCCAAATCGCTCACTCCACTAGTGGTGGGCGGAAACCGATCGACCAAGAAGCAAGACAAGTCATGCGCAGTCCAGCGCAAAATGACCACAGCTCAAACTTAACTGCATTCGATACCAACGCGAGAAGACAAATGCTTACCGAGAAAAGTGACTATAAATTTCAAGCAGTTGTTGCCCTTGCGTTATAAAATAGATATTGAAATAAAACGATGTTGCGAGAATTTATCACGCAACAACGCTGTTATTTATAATTGAAATAGCTGATGCAATAACCGACGCTATGAGTCATCGTATCGCGTCTCTATATCTGAAAACCGCTTCCGGCCACCCTTGGACCAATTATATTTTTGCACATAAATTAAATCTGACCTCAGCCAATGATATCTTAACTAACTTATGGCTCATGTTTCATAAACAAAACGCGCAAATTATTTCCAGCTCACGCGCCGATTTACTATGTAACCTTAAGTAATCGCCTGACCTGCTGCTCAGCGGAATAAATTTGATTGGTTCTGCGTACCTGGGTCGTGTTTTTCCCCCCATCCCTACAATTAAACAGGGTAGGTGCGGGTTTTCGGGTTTTCTCCCAACGTCTGAAAAAGTAACCCAGCCTAATAATTATGCGCTCGACCGCCTAATAAAATAAATGAACGCAATTATTTTACTGAGAAAAGAAGACTGGGGCAAATTGAAAATAAAATCACAGTAACTCCTTACACTATAGAACCAATACATAATAGTAAGGATTTCGCTGAATTAACTCAGCTGGGGGCTTGAACGAGGTAATTATTGCATAACCCATCTTCACGAAAGGCGGCGGAAAAGATACTTAAAAACTAAACATTGCCTACGTCTCATGCAACATTGTTTCTTGGACATCTGAAATATCTTGTGAATCTCCCTGGCGGCGGTAAAGCAACCCACATAAGATACTCTAAGTTTTGGCCACTGTTGGAACACTACTGCACAGCAAAGAAGAGGCAATCCGTGACACGTTCAAACAAGATAGAAAATACGGGCTAGGAAGAAATAAAAGGAAGGTACAATATGGAGAAGAAAACAGGTAGAACGGATAAAATGAACAGCACGGTCATTTTGTGACAATGAGAAATACCATTCGTTTTTCTTTCTTATTTGTATATCTTTATGTTTTGCAGGCAATGTTTGAATTCGTTTCCGATGGAGTACACGAAATAAAGTCTGGCGTTGTGTCTTTCTAAAATAACTCAATATGGCTGACACCTCATTGGACTACATTCTTCTTGGCAGCTATTATTACCTCGGCAGCTTCTAATCAAAAGCAGTATTTTTTATAACAGATGTTGACCATGTTTGACCATCGCAACACATGAACAGGTTTGCCAGTTTGGCTTTGTTGAAGCCAAATTTCATAATCTGACTGTTGGGGGCTGCTGGGCGGTGCGGAGCAGATTATATTTATTAATGACGGCTGGGGTTTTGCACCGCAGAGCACTCCCATAAAATATAGTGAAAATGTGAGATGCGTTGTGAGGTATGACATGAGAGGGGTTACCCTGGGTCTTTTCCATAGTGGTGGTCTAAGAGGCAGACGTGTGTGTAAACTGCCTGAGGACATAGTGTCCTGTTATATTAGCCATAAATGCTGATGGTTGTGTTCCAGTTCGGAAACTGTAATTAATTATGAAGGCCTTTGTAGGCAAAGCATTATGCGTACTGTGAGAGAACTGGATGTTCTCTGTGTTTGCCGTTGAGACAAAGTGATGTATTCCTGACTAGTGGGATAGCTAGTCGTTTTGAGTCAGTAGTCAACTGACTGTACGTGTTTAAGGCCAAGAACTAACTGTACGTGTTGAAGGGCCATGATTAATATGTAATATATATATATATATATATGCACATTTCATTGAACTGTCGTCAAAATTCTAGGTATCGTCACAATAAATATGCAGAACCGTTGGCCTGTCTTACAGACTGCTCAATGGAGTTAAATCGAGTTACGTTTCCAAACCATTTCGAGTTATTATACATGAACGCGATGAGAGCTCAAAGTGTACAGTAAATGTCTACCACGCCCAGAGTCGTACTTTGTTCTTGAAACAGAGAGCTCTTAACACTGACCTTTTCTTAAATCGTTTTGTATCAGAAAATCGTTTGGCTTTATGGTTTGTTTTTTTCTGGCTTTTTTCAACAAGCAAAGATTGCTTATGTTTTTTTTCACATTGTTAACATTGGCAGCCAGAAACATTCTATCAACCTAGATGAATCTACTGATATATCAACTTAAAAACACTTGTGTATCTTGATTCATTTTTTTAGTGAAATACAAAAACAAATTCAGCTGAATTTCCAGGTCTAATGCCGGTGCTAGGTGCCAGAGTTGAAAACATAGTTTGATTTAAGAGAAAATTACAAAATGTGTAACCGAATCTTATGAACTGCTTCGGTTTTGCATTGGATGATGCATCAACCATGATTAGTTTAACAACTCCCTGTGGTCTAGTTTGAAAGATGTGTCTCATCACTGTTGGCACCTCAATTGTATCTTTTATTCACTTGCATTGTGCATTCAAGAAACAGTATTCGAAACACCATCAAATGTATAATTTTAATTTACATAAATACCTAACCGGATTTTGTTATAGTGAATTATGACAGGAATCAAACAAAGGATTGTTTAGAGTGAGAAGACCGTTTCTGGAAAGAATACGTCACATGATGATGATGAATTTTCCCTAGACAGGAATCAAACGTATTTTAGAGTCGAGAACCCATCTACGTATTCTGAGCATGCTGAAATTTTCCCTTATCATTTTGAATACAGAAAACAGACACCTTCATCTACTGCGAGGTAGCTCGTGCAAGAAGTTTTATTTTTAAATTAATATTTTGATGGGATGATCTAAAGGCGTCTATCACTTCTGCTGAGCTTGTCCCAAGCAAAGTTGGCTCCACAAATCAAACCTTGGCTGTTATCAGACATGTTGTCAGATAATAAACATACTTCTTCGTTGTGTTTACGACGTAGCACAAGAATGAGCGGTCATTTTAAGCGAACAAAGCTACCCTCAAAAACCGAACCAAGAACTGTAAATGCACCAGCATAGTCTTCAGAGAACGGACTGTATGTCAATAGGCAGAAAAAAAAGTATTCATCAAGTTGATTTTTGTGTTATATTCTTAACAGAAAACGTTTCTACAGCAGAACAAGAGGACTGAGGCCCCTCTATAAATATAAAATATAAAAGCAAGACACAATGTTTATCAATACTAGAAGAATCTCTCAGTCACGTTAGATATTACCTTCCCTTGGCGGATTGTCGTAACCTTCTGAATGAGGATGCATGTTTGGCGACAATCTTGCTGGCTGACTAGTCTCATCTCATCTTATCATGCATGTTACGGTGGCTTTTATTTCTCCCATGGAGATACGCTAAAAAAAAAACCCTTTGTTGATTAGCTAGAATAAGCACGATATAATAATAATAATGATGGACTCACTTCAGACAGTGAACTATTTTGGATTGGGGTACATCAGCGTCAGGCATTTAAAGAGCTCGCCACTTCTGCCCTTACTTGTCTAATACCTTTAGTGAGTAATGCTGTATTTGAGAGGATGCTGTGTCCGCAAAAGTGTGTAAGAGAGACATGAGGGCACTGGACATAAATCCAGACACTTGGGAGGATGAAGATGCCGATCGCACCAAGTGGCGATGCTATCTGCTGCGCCACCTCAGATTGGGCGAAAAGAAACTCATACAACAAGCAGAAGAGAGGAGAAAACGTCGAAAGGAACACCAGGAAAATAAGCAGATGATGGCTGTCACTTCAGGTTCGCATTCCCATAGTCAGTTATGACTGAAGGGACTATCATTATTATTATTATTATTATTGCTGTGTCCGCAGATTTAAAAAAAAATCAAGAAACTATGCAGATGCATCTTCTTTTATGTTATGGTAAGAATTGGAGCAGAATTGTTGCTTTCGAATAAATATTGTATGGACCTCACTGTGTCTTCAAAAATGTTAAAGTACTTTACATATGACAAAGTGTGTGGCGCATGTTCCAGTGGGGATGACAGCGATGACGTGGCTTTGTTGTTTTTATTTTCTTTGTGATATGAGATGGAAAGATCTAGTTAAAATTGTTGTTGGTTTTTTTGTGACTGTGTTTGGCTTTTTCTCAAAATTTTAATCTGGCAACCCTGTACCTAAAGTACTTTAGCTCGCTGTTGTTTGGTATATATATATATATATATATATATATATATATATATATATATATATATATATATATATATATATATATATATATATATATATATATATATATATATATATATATATATATATATATATATATATATATATATATATATATATATTGTTTTTTTAAATACAATTTTGCCTCATTTTGGCGAGGCGCGTCCCGTTCAACCTAGTCGGTTATATAAGGGGGCATGTCCAAATATAAAAGACCTTTAGATCTGGAAAATTGTCAAGATTGTGTTCGGTATACCTCTCTTCTTAACTGGCGTTTTTTCAACAGCGTCTCTCATGTTTTCATGTCTAACCGGTCTCTTCTAATTAACAGATGCTTGCAACAGACAGCTTGAGAATCGCATTTAATTTTAGAATACTAAGAAACGAATTAAAACAAAAAAAATACAACAAAGACGGAAATGAATTAAACGACCAGCAGTACTCTTGTGAAAATACAGACCTTCATACAGGGTTGCTGCGCAGAACAGAAGTATCAAAGTGGTGCGGCAAGAGGGACAAAGTGGGATTAACAGAAATAAGTAGACAAATCCCATGGAACAAGATGTGAGGAGAAAATGTTGCGCTGGAGAGAGCACGTATTGAGAAAACCAGTTGATAGTATTATAAGGCAGTCCTTGTTCTGAAACAACCGGGATAAGCGAAGCAGAGGGATACCAACATACACATAGAGAAGGGAGTTAGATTTAGGAATAAATGGGATAAGAAGACACGGAAACACCTTCAACGGGTAGCACAAGAGCAGGCTTATCGTGTATATGTTGACGCTCTTTGCTCGATCAGGAGCTGTAAGGTAATGCAACGAAAGAACTCTATTACTATTTTTGTTTTGCAGGCTACAACAAAAAGTTTAAGCAAATATTAAGAACTTTCACGTATTATTAAATACCATAAAACCAAGAATGTCCATATATGGGGGAAAAAAGAATAGGGAACAGTTTGATTGGCATTGCGCACCCAGGTCTGATAACCGCTGAAAAAAGTATTTTTTTATCTTTTTCTTTTGTTCTCGTTCATCAGTTCAAACTTGGCAATTATTTTTGTTTGCGGCCTCAGGTTCCGGTGATTTAATGAAAAATATCCCTAGGTCGAACGAATAATAAATTAAGATAACAGAGAAGAAAGAAAGAAAACAAGTATGTTCTTTTAATAGTATATATTGACGGCTAATGAATATTTATGAGCAGGCCCACTCCTGGGATTTTCATTTGGTTTATAATGAGTTTCAACAAGCGATTGTTCATGTATCTAATTTTACTAAAATGTGTTTTTTTTTCTGAATTAAAAAGTTATTTCTGAAATCAATCAATCAATCAATCAATCAATCAATCAATCAATCAATCTATCTATCTATCTATCTATCTATCTATCTATCTATCTATCTATCTATCTATCTATCTATCTATCTATCTATCTATCTATCTATCTATCTATCTATCTATCTGTCTGTCTGTCTGTCTGTCTGTCTGTCTGTCTGTCTGTCTGTCTGTCTGTCTATCCATTTATGTAATCTGTTTATCTGTCTATCTATCTATTTATCTATCATTCTATCAAATTATCTATCTTTCGTCTGTCTGTCTGTCCGTCCAACCATCCGTCTGTCCGTCTACCATCCCGCCTGTCTGTCTCTCGATCGGTCTGACTGTTTTTTCTGTATATCTTTATGTCGATCTTCTTCTTCTTCTTCCGTCCTTAGCCACCGACCGTCAAAGCAGTCAGTGGCCATTACGCCTAGTGGCGTCTTAGGGCAACAGCAGATAGGTTTTCTTTGCCATTGTTTCCCATCACGCCTATTGGCGTCTTTAGGGCAACGGCAAATCAATCCATCTGCTGTTGTTTCCGTAATCGAAGTGACTGGCAAACGGGTGATCAGCCCGTTGGTTTATGTCGATCTGATTACCTATAAATGTCTGTATGTCTTTATGTCCCTCTGATTACCTCTAACATTCTGTATGTCTTTGTGTCCTTCTGTTTACCTTTAACTATCTGTGTGTCTTTACGTCCTCCTGATTACCTCTAACTGTCTTTATGTCCCTGTGGCATAATTTCAGCATTCTCTTCTCTTCTCCGACAGTATTGAACTACATTTGTTGTGCGTACTGAATTAGGTGCATTATTCTATTGTTAGCACACTCTTTTTTTTCTCTACTGTCATTGCTCACGTTTCATGCTTCGATACATGACAGGGCCAGACAAGCGTATCGCCCATCCCTAATAGATAGATTAATTGAATCATTGAAACGTGATAATATCACATTGACTTCAGGTAAATGTGAGAATGAAGTGTTTGCTTAAGATTGCATAATTACTTCCGACTCGACAGCAGGGTTAGGTGAATATAGATAAACGCAATCTTGGAAAACATTTGGAAGAGCAAGCAGGACGAATGATGTAAGGAAACTTCTGGACAACCTGGTTATGATCAGGAAAAATGTACCGTAAACATTACCAAGAGTTGTCAGATGTAGCAACTCCATATACGGAGGATGACTGTTTGAAATTATCAAACGCATGAGTCATACAAACTGCTACATGAAAAACAATTTTTTAAATATGAACTTAAATGTATGTGCTGGCATTTGAAGCGCCAATAATGTAGTAAAACTAACTCCGTGTAACCCCCCCCCCCCCTCCCGCTCAAATTCCCCATTCAAAACCTAGTACTGCAAGTAAGCATTTACCACCCACCCTGACACCCGTTAGTTTGCATAATGCATTTTAATCTATGCATACTTTTAATAGCTAAATTGGGGACTAGCCTGATGTATCGAGACCCTTTCACTCGATATTTCTATCTTACTAAAATACTATTCGAGAAATTTGTTACACCTACCTCTAACGTAACATTCCCGTTGTTGAATTATATAATCCTTCCCAGTGATACTTCTTTATTCTTTCCAAAATTAAATGGCATTGTACCATCGGTTACACAAAATGGGCCTCTAGGTTCAAGCATAGTACGTTTGAAACACACACTAAGAATGACGCGTTTTGATTGGCTAGTGTATCAGAGAGTTCTCAACATATGGCGTGCGGTATGGTCAGATTTACTCCTAAGTATACAGAAGACCGTGTTGTTAGACAGACTAAATCACGACAGGTGAGCAACTGAGATAAGATAGTCGCCGGCGTGTTTAGATTGAACCGCTGATAAAACGACTCATTTGCTAACCCAGATGGGCAGACACGGAGTTTTGCGTACTCATTCGACAGATAACGAGAATACTGTCTGTGTGACACATGTGATTAGACACGTGTGACATAATCGCTTCCGGTCACTTGTTTAAAAGTAATCATGGATTAATTACATCTGAGACAATATGAGTCTACATATGTGTTTGCAAGAGTATATGCAACGCCCCAGAGTTTCATATATGGTAATACGTGAACGTTTGCTTCATGCACCTTATTTCCCGTGAGATATTTTTGAAATATCACACCCTATCTGCATGATTTAGAATGATTGGATCTTTCTGATTAGATTCATAACAACAATGCGAGGGAAGATAGGAATATAGTCTGAACATTTTGCAGTTTTATATCACTGTGAATTTCACGCTCGCCAAGACAACATCAGATCTCGCCAGAGTAAAGATTAGATTCATAATTCCTTTTCTTAACCGGACCTTTTATTGGAGAACCAAATAAGACTTACAAAGCACAGGAAATCTCTACATTTTAATAAGGAACACCGGGACTAGGAAACTGAAGACACACACGGAGTCAGAGAGGGAATCTACTTACTTACTTAGTCGTTCCCCTTCTACCGTGAGGTGTAGAGGTTTGGAAGAGAGAGCGCCAGACCATTCTATCAGCTGTCTTCTTCCTGGCCTGGTTCCATTCTAGTCCTCGGTCCTTCAAAGATTGTCTAATGTTGTCCTCCCAGCGGACTCTGGGTCGTCCTGGAGGTCTGGATCCCTGGCTCTTTGTTTCCCATGCTTGTCCTGGTAGCCGATCTTCTAACATTCTGCAGACATGGCCAAACCATCTTAGTTGGGACTGTTCTATTTGGGTCTGCAGCGGATGGGATTTTAGGCCTTGACGGATCGTCTGGCTGCGGACCATGTCTCTTCTTGTTACTTCAACCACTTTCCTCAGATACCTCATTTCTGAGGTTTGGATCTGGCTTTTGTGGGTTGTAGTCATTGCCCACGACTCGCATCCATATGTCAAGACTGGGACATAGGTGGAGCGGTATACAGCCATCTTCGTTTTCTTACCAACCTCTTTCTTGCTGAGGAATCCACGATTTATGGCCTTAAAAAGTCTCCCAGCCGCTGCTTTTCGAGTGGCCAACTCTTCTTTGATGCCTCCCTTTCGGTCTATAATAGCTCCGAGATATTTAAAGTGGTCGACCTGCTCCAGGACCTGTTCTCCCAACTTAATCTGATGTTTCTTTCTTCTCGTGATATCACCATGGATTTTGTTTTAGAGCTGCTTATGACCATCCCTCTCTTCTCCAGCTCTTCCTTCCAGACTTGCAGGTTGGATTGGAGATGTGCATCTGATTTAGCAATCAGGGCAACATCATCAGCAAATGCCAGCTCCGAAATATAGACCTGTCTCATCTTCCAGTACCCCACTGAATACTTTCTTGTTCTCTCCTTACATGCCTTGATGACATCGTCCATGAGGAGTATGAAGAGGTAAGGTGATAGGATATCACCTTGTCTTACACCAGTGGTGGTCCTGAACTCTTCTGACTTATGGTTTGCTGTCCTCACATAATTTCTGCAAGACTTGTAGAAGCTCTGTATAGCATGAATCAGAGGTGCTGGAATATTCTTCCTTGCCAAACAGTCCCAAAGTTTGCTCCAGGGGACCCTGTCAAACGCCTTTTCCAGATCTATGAAACACAGATGGATCTCACTCTTATACTCAAGGGCCTTTTCACTCAGCTGTCTGAGTGTGAAGATTAGGTCTTGAGTACTTCGGTTTGCTCGGAATCCGCACTGGACCTCATCCAATTGTGGCTCAGCTAGGCGTCGGAGTCTTTGCTCTAGGATTCTAGAGTAGATTTTACCAGGGACACTGAGAAGGGATATGCCTCTATGGTTTCCACATTGTCGATTGTCACCCTTTTTGAAAATTGGTGTTATGATGGCAATCTCCCAATCCTTTGGTATGGTCTTGTTGCACCATGCTGCCTGTAGGACCTTTAAGAGTAATAGGTCGCCTGATGCTCCCATGTACTTAACCATTTCTGGTGTTATACCATCATGCCCTGCTGCTTTGCCCATCTTGATTTTCTCTAGTGCTGCGCTCAGTTCTTCCATCTTTATGTCATCTTCACCATCACTGGTTTCCTCTTCTGTGTCAGTGGTTATCATTTCTGATGCTTCATCATGCTCACCATCCAGGAGTTCTGAGAAATATTCTTTCCATCTTTCCATTACTTCCTTCGGGGCAGT
This sequence comes from Oreohelix idahoensis, assembly GCA_024509875.1. Classification (NCBI taxonomy): domain Eukaryota; kingdom Metazoa; phylum Mollusca; class Gastropoda; order Stylommatophora; family Oreohelicidae; genus Oreohelix; species Oreohelix idahoensis. The sequence continues at coordinate 10,361 of JAMPIV010020538.1, forward strand.
AAGCAATTTGCCTTGCTTGTCCTTTATAAATTTGAGAGGGCATTGTTTTTCTTTCCTCATGTTCTTTAGGGTCTTATAGAACAATTTCTGGTTTTCTTGAGCATCTTTTTCTAGCTTTTCTCCAAATTCTTCCCAGGACTTCTGTTTTGCTGCTAGCACTTTGTTCTTTGCTTCTGTTCTGAGTGTCACATATTCTCTATATTTTTCCATTTGTCCTGTTGTGTTTTTAGCTCCTAAGTATTGTTTCCATGCCATTTTCTTCTCTCTTATTTTCTCTTTGACTTCCTCTGTCCACCAAGGTGTCCTCTTTCTCTGGTTCCCAAGTCGGACTTCACCGCATGCTTCTGCAGCAGCTGTCTTTATGATATCCTTGACTTTATTCCAGAGGGTTTCCAAGTCATCAGGTCGTTCTTCTGTGTTGCTCACTGCTGTAGCAATAAGCCCCTGATATCTGGTCTTAATTTCTGGCTCTCTCAGCTTGTAGGTCCTAATGCTCATTTCTCTCCGGCTCGTTTACTTGGTTTCTTGCGTGATGTTGGGCAGTTCCTAGGCTGAGCAACTCTTTCAGTTGTTCGTTTGATTGTTAGCAGGTAGTGATCACTTCCAATCTCTGGCCCCCTCCAGACTCTTGCATCTCGGACATATCTGAATGAGCTTCTCCGAACAATGGCATAGTCGATCACTGACTTCTCATTCTTGGTTGGTTCACATCTAGTGTATGCATGTATGCGCTTATGGGGGAACTTTGTGTTTGTAATGATCAGATTCTGCTCACTGCAGAATCTAAGGAGTCGCTTTCCATTGTCATTGAGAGTATCTTCTCCATATCTTCCGATAACTCCACCCCATCTAGCATGGTCATTTCCAACTCTGGCATTAAAATCTCCGAGCATAATAACTTCATCTAGGCAGTCATCCACTGTCCTTTGAAGCAGCTCGAAGAATTCCTCCTTGACCTCTGCTCTCTCATCCTCATTTGGCCCATACACTATGACCAGGTTGACTATGGTTTCTCCTTCTTTTAGTTTTACAACCATAATGCGCTCCGAGACAAAGTTCCATCCCTTGATACTATCTTTTTGATTTTGGGCCACAATGCAACCCACGCCCCCTTTAGCTCTTTCAGATATGGGTACACCACTGTAGAGCAACGTGTTGCCATCGAGATCCATGACTCCTTGTCCTTTTTTCTTCGTTTCCGTTATAGCCAGGATTTCTAGTTTTGCTTTCCTCATCTCTTCCACCAGCTCCTCTTCCTTCCCATTTATACTTCTGTGTTCCAAGTTCCATAAGTCGTAGTCCGTAGTCCGTTCCAGTTCGTCGCCTTTAGAATCAGTCCGGTTTTCTCTCTTGTAGTTCGCGTAATCATGATTTAAAGCAAACAGGTGATTCGCCTGTTGTGCCTTTGCATGGTGGAGGGGCTGCCTCCTTACGGCCTCCATGCAGGCCGCCCTCCTCCTTTTTCATCCGGGCTTGGGACCGGCATTGGCGGAGTTAGAGAGGGAATCTATTGTCAAATTAAAGACACGCCAGACGCGTGTAAGAGACCGACTCGTCTCTTTTATTCATCTGAGCAACAAGTCTGTAGCCGAGATTTGCGTAAGTAGTGCATTTTTCATTCTATGTTTCACTACTAACATGTGAACTAACACACACACAAACACACACACACACACACACACACACACACATATATATATATATATATATATATATATATATATATATATATATATATATATAATCATGTAAATTATTTTAATGTATGAAAATTGCTACAGGACATGCACGTCATTTGAGGCTGGCAACCTCAGTATCTACAATGATGATTCATGATAAACCACTGCACGGGCTGGTGATTGCTTCATTGATAGTTGCGTAAAGAGAACTAATAGCATAAAGTAGTTCCTGGTTCCTTATGGAGCAGGGAGGGAAAGATGAAAGAAATGGTGTACATTCTAAGTATAATACTTACATTTTCAAAGCAGTGTAAATGTTCATATAAACATAGTCACTTTACAATTAATGTAAGTTTTCAAGCTTAAACCAGTGTAAATGTCTATGTGAAAATAATTCATTTTAAAGTAATGGAAGTTTTAAACTTTTCAATCAGTGTGAAACATAAATGAAAACATATTCAATTTATATTGTGAACACTTTTCAATCAGTGGAGATGTATACGTAAACAGACTCTAACTGTATTATTACCCTTTTCATTTAAATGTCATGTAAAGCTAAAACTATTCTATTTAAATGTAAAGGAAGTTTTATCCCGATCGACTGAATTTAATTCTCATCGAGGGTAAAGTCTGAGTAATTGGGATGGTGGTATGGGAAGAAAGGAACCCATAACTATGGGGTGGAAAACGCCAAATTCAGAAGAGCGTTTCGTTCTATTCTGCTACCATAGTTATTGGTGGTACCAGCAGAAAGTACTACCTCTGGAACAAGAAGGGAGCCGTGGCATAAGCTTTAAGATGAAAGACCCACGTGGTTGACTCTCCTTGATATTTCTGGGATTTGAGCTACCCCCGACAACCTTGATCAGAGACGAGAGTGAGCAGAGTAAAAAGAACCAACCCATAAGAAGGAGCAGAACCGTCATTGGCAGCTAAGTTCAAATATATGCTGCCACTTGCACTTCTTGTAACATCTCACATTTCCTAAAGGCTGTGACGATAACTTTTCTTGATCCATAACTATTCAAATTATGTCCAACTGTTAAAACCTAAAGTGATTATTAAATTTTGTTACTTGTAATGTATCTCTTTGTAATAGAAGTGTCATCCCCCTTCCATCTACATCTCTGCCAAGAGTAATATTGTGCGAAGATAGATACCTTTGTAGCCCATATTAGATAATCTTGAGTTTTGGCCACTGTTGGACCACTACTGCAAAGCAAGGGAGGCAATGCCGAAACAATATGATATATAAGGTCTGTCCGGAAAGTAATGAGACTGATTTTCTTGGGCCAATCAGAAGGGCTGGGTGGCGGAGTCTCCAGGCGTGACGGTTGGTGGGGGATGTTAGGTAAACGATATATTTCTCGTCAGTTGGCTCTGAGCTTTTACAGAGTGCGGATCGCTTGCGAAGTGGACAGCTGTTTGAGCGTCGCGTAACGGTCAAAATGCAGAGAAATGTCGAGCAGCGGTACGCGATAAAGTTTTGTGTAAAACTTGAAAAATCCGCGACCGAGACGCTTGCTATGATACAGAAAGCCTACAGGAAGGATGCTTTATCGAAAGCACAAGGGTTTCGGAGGAACAAAACGTTCAAAGAAGGAAGAGAGAACGTCGAGGATGAACAATGCCAAAGAAGGTTCGAATGAGCAAATCGAAGATGAAATCGACGCTCATTGTCTTTTTTTACTCTAAAGATGTTGTCCATAAGGAGTTTGTACCACCTGGACAAACGGTCAACGCTGCATTTTACGTGGAAGTGCTTAAACGCCTGAAGAGCAGAGTCGCGCGCGTATTACTTTCCGGACAGACCTTGTACACTCTAGGGAGAGTACAGATTCTGATAAAAGGATCGGTGACGGATATCGGGGAAAGGCGCCTGATCTAAAACAAATACATTGCGGTGGAATGTGTTCTTTTATTTACTCTATAGTTGGTGGTACGGATTGGAAGGACCATTTGAGGTTCTACTCACGTTAACAGCTGTACTAATCTGTGGTTCGAAGCTTGAGATCGACACGTGAAACCTACATCTCACGGGTGGTGAAGATCCCTGCCTTGACCAGAAGTGGTTACCTCCAGAATCTTTTGGAGACGTGCCCTTGCCACAGAGACGAAGTGACGGAACCAGCAGCACCAACATTTCAGCAGTTTGGAAGCTAAGTTATAAGTTTAGCAGGCCAAATCAAAAGAATATGTTGTCATCTCCCAAACCGAGATCTATGATGAGCCATAATTTCTCATAATTACCACTTCATATTTATTCACATTGTTTCAAAGTGATTGTTCATTAAATTTATATTTGTTGATTTTGACAAAATTCATAGTTGAATTATTCATTACAGAGAGTTAGGCATTTGTATGATACGGAACCTCTAGTATATATTCATGAATATATAAATGTATAATCCTTTGAGGTAGAAGCATCATTATCCTTCTATTTACAACAATGCCAAGAGTAATCTTGTGCGAAGGTAGACACCTTTGAAGATCCACATTAGGTACTCTAGGTTTTTGCCACTGTTGGACCACTAACTGCAGAAAAAGGGGAGGCAACCCGTGACAGTCCTTCTGATTACCTCTAACTATCTGTATGTCTTTATGTCCCTATGATTACCTCTAACTGTATGTCTATATGTCCCTCTGATTACCTCTAACTGTATGTCTATTTGTCCCTCTGATTATCTCTAACTGTATGTCTATATGTCCCTCTGATTATCTCTAACTGTATGTCTATATGTCCCTCTGATTATCTCTAACTGTATGTCTATATGTCCCTCTGATTATCTCTAACTGTATGTCTATATGTCCCTCTGATTACCTCTAACTGTATGTCTATTTGTCCCTCTGATTATCTCTAACTGTATGTCTATATGTCCCTCTGATTATCTCTAACTGTATGTCTATATGTCCCTCTGATTATCTCTAACTGTATGTCTATATGTCCCTCTGATTATCTCTAACTGTATGTCTATATGTCCCTCTGATTATCTCTAACTGTATGTCTATATGTCCCTCTGATTATCTCTAACTGTATGTCTATATGTCCCTCTGATTATCTCTAACTGTATGTCTATATGTCCCTCTGATTACCTCTATCCATAAAGATCAACTTCAATGTTAGAAAGTTTAAAATTAAATTGTCAGATTCAATAATGACGATATAGGGAGTGGGCGTTGATTCTGTTTTAAGATCTAGGACAGGTGTTGTCACGTGGTGTATCCTTATAATGTCTGTTACTATCTCGATCTAACTTCTGTCAGTCGTTCCTTGGTCCTGGTCGATTCCAGTTGTTAGCGTCTATCCCCACCATGTCGGTTAATCAGTAAATAATAAACATAAGTGGGTGTCTTGAAGGTACTCGTCAGAAATAAAGAAGTAGAATCCCAGAGAACAGAAAAGTAACAGAATTGATAGCTTACCGGGAAATCAAACCCCGGACTATCTGGAATATTGGAGTATTTCCTTGCTGTTTCAACGATGGTCCTCATATTCGTGAGTGTTGAGTTAACATCTTTGCCTGAGCAATTTTTTTTCACAGCAGCACATTGTGATTCTCCTTCATTTCATTGTTTCTTGATTAGTGTCCATGTCTGGCATTGACAGTAGAAAATAGGCACAAATTTTGTTGTACTGCATGTGGCTGGCAACCTTGTTCTTACTTTAATGGGGTTACTTTATTTATAGCGTTTTTGTTGTTATATAAAATCGGCTGGGTGTTTGCCACCAAAACTATAAATATTAAAATATACAGAGAATGTTAAGTTTCCTCTCTCTCTAGTATGTTTCGAACTTAGAGATTCTGAGCGTCAAAGATTGGAAACGCGACAAATAAGCAAAGCTCTGGTGATCTTTTAAAAAAGTGGTTGAAAAAAGTTAAATTGATTGTATCATCTAGTGCAGTAAGACTTAATGGTTATAAGGATCCATTTAAAAAAAAAAGGCCACTGGAAATACAACTATCATCAATAACTTTCATTCTCTCTCACAGACATCAGCATCATCCACTAACGTGACGTCACTCTCACACAACATCAACATTAACATCAGTACATCGATTGCTAACACGCCTTGAGCAGTCACTTCAACAACAACGTTGGCCTAACACTAGACAGTCTACTTTCGAAACTGTCATGATGCAGCTAATAATATCTTTAGGTACGGCACAAAACGAAAGTTAAAACAAATTTTAAAAAACTTCATTAAAACTGATTACGTCCAGCTCCACCAATTCATCTATCTGAAAACCAAGGCTTTGAAAAACTCTGGAAATTGTTACATACGAAATTCATCTACCAAAGTTCTGGTTTATTGAAAAAACAAGGCAAATAAACACCTTTACGCCGACCGGAATACTCAGCCAATCAGTTTCTCGCTTTGCGTTCTTGGCGCGGTTTCCTTACACATCGAGTAAAGCGCGCGCTAGATGAGAATGCGTGTTTCAAAGTGGTTCCAGCCTTTCTCTAAGAGTTCCTTGAGGGGTCCAGCAATGTTGACGCCTTTCCCCAGAAAATTCAAACACACGAAGAACACTTGTGGAGAACAATATGAAACGTGGTTTTCATTTATAACAAAGTAAAGACATGGTATTGATGTAAATATAGGCAAGAATTATCTGTAGCAGAAAAGTGTACTTCGGTGGTAATAATATATACTTCTTTCGTGACTTTGTGACTTAAGGTGATTGTATACTCTTGTGTACTTTAATTGGTACCATCTATTAACACGCCGTTGTGTACATTTTGGGGGATACGTCTGTATCCCAACGCGCGTCAAACGGGTGGCGAATGATTGAACGGCCTCTAGATACAGAGGTTAGCTGTACAGAGGTTAGGTGTGTTAACTGTGTTCGGTATATATATACTACTGGACACAAGTTAAGGGCCACCAAGAAAAACTCCACTATGGACCAAATAAATGCAACCAGGTGTAAACAATTTATTACAAAATACAGTTGATTCATGCGTGGAAAAGATCAGTCAAGTTTTTTTAATAACATGTGACTTACTAACAAAAAGAAATTCAACTCACTTTTTCATCTTTTGAATTAGTGGGGCGTGTTGCAAATACCACGAGTTTTTGCAGCAACAATGGCAATTTTCACGCGCGGGTTAAAGTGACCCAGTTTTTGGACATTTAAAAAAATTAACCTAGTGCACACAGAAATGTATTCTTCCACTTGAATGTTTTTAAAGAAAGCAGTAGTCAGTTTGAGGCTATTTGAATCTCCGAAGAGCTTTTACAAGAAAGGAGCTGGCGTCGGCCATATGCGCTTTCTCTGTACCACATATAAGGGGCAACTTTGAAGCAGATGTTCAGCAGTCATTGTATCAGTGCCACTGTTACACTGATCGGTAGTTCCTATCTTTAGATTGTTGAATAGATGGTATCACAATCTGTTGTGGCCAGTGCGGAGTCTGAAGATTACCACTTGTTCTCTTCTGTTGAGCTGGTAGTAAGCACCATTCTGTGTGTGACCTAATGTCCTTATGATAGCGCTAATTGTTTTTTCACATCGTTGACTTCTATTAGGGATGCAGTGAAAATTCGTCAAGACTGGGCGAGTGATAAGATATGTAATAAAAAATTTGCGCATACTTAAACTAAACAGTCAAACATTACTAACCATGAAAACTAAACTAAACATTGAAACTAAACTAAATATTTAAATTACACTAAATATTAACAGCGCATGATAATAAACATAATACGAATATAATTAATACCATTAAAGTAATTTGTTACAAAAATAGATCTTAAATTTATTCGACATAAAAATAATCGGCTTTATAATCCAATTTCTTTTTTCACATAAATGCATGATTGTCAATGTGTACAAATATTCATCGCGCATAATCTTATAATCCTTCATGATTAATAATTAGCTTTATTCAATCAATCAATACCCTTTAGCTCCCCGAGGAGCATAGGAACCCGTTACACGCCCATTGAGGCATATTGGGAATATGGTGTTAGGCGCATATTATCTTGACCGTCGGCACACTAGGGGTGATGTGGTCGGCATCACGTCGGCCGCCTTAATCTTCCCAGAGTTGCTCTGGTACCCATTTGGGACTGGGTCGACCCAGGAGCCGTTTGTGGCCTAAAAAATTCCCACCTTATCTGGGGATCGAACCATAGACCACTGCGCTAGGAAGCCAGTGCACTAACCACTATGCTACCGCGGCTCCCCCAAGGAGCATAGGCCTTCAACAAACACATGCCAAATCTTCCTGTCCCGTGCCATCCTCTCAAGTTTTTTCCATGTTTTCCTCATCATTTTCACTTCTGTTTCCAGTTCTCTTCTCCATGTGTTTTTTTATCTACCTCTGCCTCTCTTTCCCTGTAGATTCGAGAACAAGGATTGCCTTGTAATGCTATCAACAGGTTTCCTCAATGTGTGTCATATCCATCGCCAGCGTCTTCTTCTCAGCTCTTGTTCCACTGGCACTTGTCTGGTTCTTGTCATCAATTCCACATTTGTGACTTTGTCATACCATTTCAGTCCTTCTATTCTACGCAAGCACCCGTTTATAAAAGTCTGTAGCTTTTTGGCTGTTGTTTTTGTTGTTCTCCATGTCTCAGAGCCATACAATAGGACTGACTTGACATTTGAGTTGAAGATTCTTATTTTCGTGTTGGACTTGATTTCTTTTGACCTCCATATGTTTCCCAATGCAATGAAAGCTCCTCTTGCTTTTTGTATTCTTATTTTGATATTATTGTATGTCCCTCCAACTTTGTCTATATTACTACCAAGATATGTGTACGATTCTACATCATTTAAAGGTGTTTCTTCAAGTTCAATCTTGTTATCATTTCTTGCATTTATTCTCATAATCTTTGTCTTTTCCCTGTGTATTTTCAGGCCCACTTGTTGTGACCTCTCATTGAGAATTTTCATTTTCTCTTGTATTTGATTATGGTTATGGGACAGAAGAGCCAAGTCATCTGCAAAATCCAGATCTTCAAGCTGTTTAGTCAGATTCCACTGGATTCCATTTCTGTTGTGTAATGTCGATGTTTTCATAACCCAATCTATTGCTAGTAAGAAAAGAAATGGAGACAAGAGGCATCACTGTCTCACTCCCGTTCTTATCCTAAACGGTTCTGTAAGTTGTCATTCATGAAGAACTCTGCATGTAATGTCTTCATAGTCTTCCTTATTAAGTTAATGATCTTCATGGGAACTCCATAATGCCTCATCAGTTTCCAAAGTGATTCTCTGTTTACACTGTCAAATGCCTTTTCACGAATCCGATGTAAAGCGGTGAATTCCATTCCAGACTTTGTTCAACTATTATTCTCAGTGTGGCTATCTGGTCTGTACAGGATCTGTTTTGTCGAAAACCTGCTTGTTTGTTCATCTCTCAGTTGCTTGTGTAATGACTCTTTCAATCTCTCAAGGATGATTCTGTTTAATACTTTTCCAGGCACACATAGTAACATTATTCCTCTAATTTATGCACTCTTGTAAATTTCCCTTCTTAGGCAACGACCAGATAACCTTCCTTTCATTCTATTGGTATTTTCTCTCTCTCCCAGACTTTGCCAAGTAGTTTATATAATATCTCTGTAGAGGTATCAATATCTGATTTGATGGCCTCTACTGGAATGCCATCTCCACAAGTTGATTTTCCATCTTTCAGAAGCTTTATGGCTTTATTAGCTGGCTTAAAAATTTACATCGTGGAAAAACCTGGACTCCGTAACGTTGCCAGATAAATTGTGAACTTTTAGTACCTCGTCTCTGGACCAAATAATTTACACTGTGTAAAAGTGTACTTCATCACGTGACCAAATAATTTACACTGTGTAAAGATGTACTTCCTCACTTGACCAAATAGTTTCTCCTAAGTAATGCTGCACTGCTCCTCTAAACCAAATAATTGGTACTTTGTAAATATATACTTCGTCATTTGACCAATGTTTTACCTTTTGTTTGTTTTTTAAATTGACAACATAGCCAGAGCTTGTCTGAATAACTGTTCATTTGCGCGGACGATTTTCATCAGTTAACCTAATCGTTTTCCGATATACTTTGCCAGTTAATGAAAGTTGTTAACGCTCTATGGAGGACGAGGTCAAGTGGCCTAATATTTCCAATTTGTGTATGCTTCCGTTTTTTTAAAAACCTATTACTAGGGCGGTGTTTTAAATAAAGACATTCACTTACCATTTAGCGCCCTGAATTGAGTGAACCGAGCTCACATCTAAGCTGTTTAAGTCGCAGCGTGAACTAAGGCTACCAATGATGTCATGCTGACCTTGTCGGCTCATGTCTTGAAAGTACTAATGAAATTCGCGTAACATTCATCTTTCCGGCTGGCAAGAAATTCGGAGATACGCCTTGGTTACCACGTGACGAACACGGGTAAGTACTTTGCTCAATGTTTGTCTTGTTTGACCGATATTTGTGTTGTTTTATGAATGAATGCCTGTAAGCTACAGGAACTCAGACACCCCCCCCCCCCCCCCAACCACCCTTGCAATGACATCGTGTTCAGATGATCTCACTAGAACAGTATTTCCAAATATGTGGTACGCGTGCCCCCAATGGTTAACAAAAGGGGTTCAAGAAGTACACTGCAGAATGTTAAAAATTGTGTATGATCAAAGTGTTTAAGCTGCAAACAAATAATTAAAATTAAATACAGCAATCCCCGCTTAGCGCTATTAGTTCGTCCTTGAAAACTGGAACTCTTACCGAAAAGGCGCTAAACGAAAATTGATTTCCCATAAGAATTAATAGAAATCAAAATAATTCGTTCTCGAGGTCCAGAAAGCGGTGTCAAAATTAAGTTAAAAGTTTAAAAAAAAAAAAAAAAAACTAAATATTTATTAGCTACATTTAATTATCAGACATTTTGAAGACAAACGAAATAGTATGTATTTTGTACTTCCAAAGTAGAAACAAATATAAGACTTTGATAGCTGCTGCTACCCGTGGCTTGTGGCTACGGTTGACACGGCAGAGCAGCTTCATCATCAGACGACTGGTTAGCAGAAGATTTTATAGGTGTTTAAAAGGTTGTTCTACCTCCAGAGGAAGAAGAGCTGGCTGTATGGTCAATGGAGGCAGAAGATATTTGAGGAGACTGGAAAATACGAATCGAGCTTGCTTTGCTTTACCATCTATTTTTGTTCTCTTCAGGAAGCACGTTAAAGCACGATAGATCATGTCTTCAGGAAGCACCTTGAAGCCCGATAGATCATGTCTTCAGGAAGCACCTTAAAGCATGATAGATCATGTCTTCAGAAAGCACCTTAAAGCATGATAGGTCATGTCTACAGGAAACACCTTAAAGCATGAAAGATCATGTCTTCAGGAAGCACCTTAAAGCATGATAGATCATGTCTTCAGGAAGCCCTTGAAGCATGATAGATCATGTCTTCAGGAAGCACCTTAAAGCACGATAAATCATGTCTTCAGGAAGCACCTTAAAGCATGATAGATCTTGTCTTCAGGAAGCACCTTAAAGCATGATAGATCATGTCTTCAGGAAGCACCTTAAAGCATGATAGATCATGTCTTCAGGAAGCACATTACAGCATGATAGATCATGTCTTCAGGAAGCACCTTAAAGCATGATAAATCATGTCTTCAGGAAGCACCTTAAAGCATGATAGATCATGTTCTATGTTACGGATTACAGTAGATTTGTGTTCCATTTTGTTGTAATGCTGCATTATGCTATAAATTAATGCATCCTGAAGTTTGTAAAGTCTCGTTAAGGTTTACTGTTGTAAACGCCTTGTGCCAGCGTGACAGTCCAGTGACCATATAGATTTGTTTATTCTCCAGACTATGTTTCGGTTAATAAATTGTTCAATGGTTTGTGTTGCAGTGGGAACGAAAGGCTATAGGCCTCAGATGTAGATTCCCACTACGTTGTAGAGGAGAGTGAAAACCTCAGTTACCAGGTTCTCTTACTAACCCCGCTGTTCTTTTTCAGCTTGTTATTGGTCATTACCACCACCATAAAATGAACAATTGGACAACACAGCTTCTTGACATCACACAAAGTACGCTGTACGATATCAACTACAGATGCAGACGTTTTCAACAATTATAGAGTGTTCATAGTCGTCTTCCTAGAGGCTGGAATACATTCTAAGTGTCGTCAGTCTTTTATATCAAGTCCTAAGTTGCCTGTTTGGTCACGTCATCAAGCATTTATAATAGCTTGTTGAGAATCACTGAGCTAGCTTCTTGAAAACAAATCTGTAGTTAACTTTATTGTTCTTTGCTGCAATTCTCATCTGGTTAAATGGGCTTCTATAAGTCGAAAGTTGGAATGGCCCCGTTTCTAAAAATGGTTAGAAGCACTCTTGCTATAACGTTCTCATGAGTAGCCTAGCATCACACTGATTGGTTGAAGCTTTATAAAGTCAATGGTCGAAACGAAAGAATATAATCTTTATAAAGTCTCTTGACGAAACGAAAGTTTACTTTCTCCTATCTCACGTGGTCACTACTAGTTAGAACTTAACAATTAGTTGCCTCAATATGCTGACGAGTTTCACCAAGGCTGCTGTAGGTAGTGCTGAACGTTTCTGCTCAAGAGTACATAAGTTTCAAAAATTATTACTAGAAAAATCCGAGCAACGCCGGATACTAACAGCTGGTTCTAACTACGTCAGCACTTCTGTCTGCTGTCTGCTTCTACATGGTGGATTCCGAGCTCTCCCTCTGACTGTACGAATTCTAGTATTTATACTGTCAATTTGTCCTTGGTACCTGTTTTTCTCTATTGTTCTACGAGAAAATGTCAGGATTTCATAATCTTTGTAAACCTGCCAACAGTTTAAAATGCTGATTTCAGCATTTGTTTTGTTTTGTTAATTCTAATGATTCTTTCTCACTTCCCAATTATTTAACACGATGCACTCCTATAAATATTCTTATAAACAAAAATTACAAAACCCTTTAAGCGGCAAATTATTTTTCCTAAATGTAAATAACATCAATCAAAATTACATTCCTTTCTATTATTAAATTTATATTTGTCCTAAAACGACCTTGAGTTGTGAACACTTTTTTATAACATTTCACATAAATCATCACCTACTGTTTCACAATTTCAAATACGTGTGAACTGTTTTTCAAGGCTAACGTGACTTTGTCATTTCAGCAGTATGAATTATTTCTTTGGCACATGACGTGTCACTTCAGCGCGTTTTCATGTCATACTGAAACGACTCATCTGCACCAGTGGAAATGTTCCCATGGATAGATGTCCATTATTTATAGTTATATCTACATTCTCTTTTCCCATAAATTAAACAAAATGTCAATCAAAATGTACATTGTTTTGTCTTTGAATTTCTACTACAAAAGTCTCCATTGTCTTACGCTGTTCGATAAGCGCTGTTCCGCTATAACTCTATTTTTATTTTATGCCAAAGTTCTATTATATGCTTAAAAAATTCGAACTTACGCTACTCGTGAGCCTCAATCTAATAAGGGTATCGTAGACCTGGAACTGCAGTGAGCACGCGAATATCAAGAAGAGAAAAACGAACCAGAGCAGATGAAGGCTGTGACCGTGCAATGCTCAGATGCATAAAGAAACATCTGAGTTACAAAGTAAAACATTAACAAATAATAAGGAAATAGTGAATAATACAACAGGGCGTATGCTCCGTCTAGAGCATTGTTTTTAGACAATATAAAGGATAACGTAATGGAGACTTTTGTAGTAGAAATTCTTTGTTTGCGCGATATATGCGTTACGGAGGCACTCGCGTAAACAGAAATCATGTAAATGGAACAGGCATTTTATCATTCACAAACATTTAAAGTAGGGGGGGGGGGGGGGGTTCGTTCCATAAATACCGTAAATAATAGTAATAAATAAATATATGTAATAATACTTACTTACTTAGTCGTTCCCCTTCTACCGTGAGGTGTAGAGGTTTATGTAATAATAAACAGTATAAATTAATATAAACCATTCATATTAAGTACATGTACATGTAACAACATTAACAAATTATTGATATATACTGGCAGGGACAGAACCATTATCTGCTTCATTTTCATCAACTTCTAATTCAACGAGGGATGCCGTGGTGAGTGATCTGAATGAGAAGCAGGCTGTGCAGCAATGAACTGTTCCCTGAAGAATATGTCCAGAGATGGCTGAGTTTGTGACTTTCTCTGCTCACGGAGGATTTCTTGGTAGAGAGCAGAAGATTCCATTAGTTTCCTCCTGACCATAAAGCTTCTATCCATGTTGGGTAATCTTGTTCAGAGATCAGAAGGCAGGATTGAAGAAGTTGGAAGGCTTCCTTTAATCATTTCGCTGTGAATCGTTGGCCTGCTGTTTGTTACTTGTCGTAAATTTATTTTGAGAGAAAAGAGTCGTAGAAATAGTGGTCCGGTTTAGAGTGAAAAATGATGATGGAAAGCTCAGTGATAGAAAATGTAGAGATTTAATAGTTGCTTCACAGCGAGCTGGAGGAGAGTAAAGACAGACTTATTTACGACAAATCGTTTCTCTCAATCTTCTCTTTCACTCTCCTGGTCAACCAATTAGTTGCCAGTTTTCCAGACCCGCATCTGCGCGCACACCGATTTGGTGTTTTTTTTCACACACACAGGCGACGTTGATACAAACTATATTAAACGAATAAGGGGAAAAGTTGGGCTTTGGGTATATCCAACACACAGAACTAAATGAGTTTATGTGATTTTATTCACTTTAAACATCAATCACTAAAAATATCAGATATTACATAAATTATCATAAGTACACAAATGCAAATAACAAGTTTGGAAGGGGTGAAGAAGATTGGTATCGACTAAGCCCTTCCCGCTTATTAGACAAAGATAAACCCAGTCCAAAGATAGATAATATCAGGGACATAGGTACGTTAACCTAACAGTGAAGTTAATTACTCTGAAAGAGGTGTTACAAAATTAGGTATAGGTGATAGAAAAAAACCTGTTCTTCCCAGCTGTTCTTCCCTTTACTAAGCAAATGGAAAGGAGGTGGTTTTAAACAGAGTTAACAAATTATCAACTATCCCACTTAAAGGAACAATGTAGGGTATACAGAAAAGATATATATTACCAGGTAAGCAAGTTAACAAAATGGTCACACAAAAAGAATTAATTTCCTGTCATTCATACACGCGCTAGCAAAGGCCTTCACTCATCTTGCTCTCACTTACCGATTGTGAAAAAATCTTGCACTCCATAGAATAACACAACAGCAGTTACACCTCAAACTAAATGTATGAGTGTTTGTTCAAGTTCTAGCTCCAGATTAGCGGGTAGGCGGTCAGCACATAAAAGGATCCCGTAATCGCTGGAAAATGAATCTGTAGTTGTGTCTCTTTTCTTAATAACAGTTTTTATGGGAGGGCACGGTCTCTGATACCGGGGTGAGGATGGTGTGGTCTATTTGACTATGCCGCTGATAATAAAATTCTTACGCGTGCTGGTACACTTTATCCGTGAGGTATGGTTTAAGTCCAGTGAGAAAACTAGTCACATCACTGTTCAGGAAATTATGAATTATCTCTCTGTGTCAGTAAACTAACAAAGCTCGGGCGAGTGTTCTTCTTCCCGTTACGACTTAAGTTGTTTGATGGTGCGTTAAATTTGTCTTTGGGTGTGCTTTCTTTGCTATAAGTTAGATAGCGGAATTCCAAACATAGAATCGCCTCAAAGATTAAAAATTTACACAGTCTCAACAAGTTCTGCGTCAGGGGAACTCTACACACTGTTTATGCTTTGCCTTGCTTAGATTGATTTCTTTATTGCTTTCTTAATGCTGGGATCGCAGGTACGATCACTCTGTGTGAAAGAAAAAAAAGACATGTAATATACCGAAAACAAATAACCTTCTAAAGCGCGATAAATTTCCCGTTAAGCCTATAATACACTCGAGTATTTATTTATGTGTTTAATAAACACTGCGCGAATTCTAGTGGTTAAAAACCCACATCTATAAAACTAGGACTTAACTGAATTTATTAATTATAAATTCCTTCGCGACTTTAAAAGTTAATTTAAGCATCTATTATCTTTTGAAATAATATAATAGATAGATCATTATATTTACCACTGGAACTATTGAGATGGTTTAATTTAATAGATTTAAATTAACACAAAATCCATTGAAATAGAATGACTGAACTAGACCACTGATCACTTTACACAATATATATTACCGCTCTGCACAGAATAGAAAACACTGCAAATACATATATAAAATCCAGGGGAAAATCTATAACCAGATTTCAATAAAGCTAGTGCTTCTGTAAAAGTCTGGCCAGCGAGTGATAACGTGTCTAGTTCTTCATGGTCTATTTAGCTAAAATGGAATGTAAGTTGAGTGGGACATGATAAACTTGACAGCTTATTTGATCTCACGAACTTTTGGGGATCTGACCGCCAAATCAAGAGAAGAAACCGCCCCCTGGTCTTCGTATCCGCTCGCTGCTGCCCGTTTCGCTTTCCCCCGTTCGCTCGGTTCTGCGTTTGACACCGAGACGCGAAAATAGCGGCAAGCAACTGCGTCTCGTATCAGGGACCACTACTGTCTTTGATAGCGCCGATAGTCTCCCCTAAAATCCCTCAGTTCGTCTCTTTGATCTCGTGCCGCCTACTAAATGAGTCCCGGTGGAATGAGTTCTGGCAAACGAAAAGTTACAACAAATGTTCAGGGGTTCTAATGTTATGAAAAGCTAAAAGTCCCTTTAAATCATCCATCATATCAGGGAGAATTCACTTGTCAAACTAGACGTACGTCACAATCGTCCCCACTTTTAGACATGAAACCATTTTTCATGTTTCATTTTTTTGACAATGGAGGTGACCTGATTGGTGATTTTAGGATGAGTGGTATCTTCAGTTTGCTCTTCTTCCTCTGTAGACCAGTTTCTACTCAGGAAATCAGCCCCGACATTCTGTCTTCCCGGAATATATTCCACTTTGAAAGAATAAACGCTTAAAAGGAGGGCCCAACGCATGATCCTAGCGTTAAATTCTTTATTGGCACCAAGAAATGCTAACGGAGCGTGGTCTGTTTGCACCGTGAAAGATGTACCATAAAGAAACTCATGATGGCGTCTGATACCGTCAATCAGAGCAAGACATTCCCTTTCAACTACGCTGTAGTTCCGTTCCGCTTTATTTAATTTCCGACTGCCATAGGCAACTGGAAATAGCATGTTCAGGTCGCTGTCATCGGCTTGAAGCAGTGTTGACCCGATGCCCTGACCTGACGCGTCGACTCTCAGTACAAAAGGTTTCTTGAGGTCAGGCAACCTCAAGATGGGGTATGCAGACAACTGTCCTTTCAAAGTGCTATACGCGTGTTCGCACTTTTGATCCCATATGACCTTATCAGGACAACCTTTCTTTGTGAGGTCAGTCAGAGGTGCCGTCAGTCCGTTGAAGTTCTGGATGTACTTCTGATAGTATGCACATAGCGATATGAAGGAACGTACGTCTTTCTTCGTTCGGGGTCTTTTTGCTGCCTCTATTTTCTCCACGTTCTTCTTAATAGGCCAACTGCATCCGTGAGAAATAGTGTGCCCCAGGAAGTCTAACTGTTCAAACCCGATGAGACATTTGCTAGGTCTGGCTGTGAGACCCGTTTCCTGTAGTCTCCTGAGGAGCATAGCAACCGTAGCAATATGTTCTTCATAGGTTTCCGATGCAATTAAGATGTCATCCATGAAATTATGGATATGGGGACTTTGCAAAGGTTCTAGAAGCTTCCTCATCATCCTGGTGAACACTCCTGGTGCGTTATGCAAACCGAACGGCATCACGTTAAATGTGTAATGTCCTTCACTAGTGCTGAAAGCTAACAAAGGTTTAATTTCCTCCTTGACTGGTATTTGATAATAACCTTTGCTGAGGTCAATCTTGGAGAAGATCTTTGCTTTGCTGAGCTTGGTGAACAACTCAGAAACAGTTTGGAGAGGTTCGGGCTGGAATTCCGTTACAGCGTTTAGCAACCTGTAATCAATGCACAGCCGAACTTCCTTATTGGGCTTCTGCAACAGCACTACACTCGAGCTGTAAGGAGATGTAGACTCACTGATAATTCCTGCCTGACGCAGCTTGTCTATTTCTCCGCGAAGTGCATCAGCTTTAGCGTACGGGATGGGGTAAACTCTGGTTTGAACAGGGGTCTCGTTTGTTAATTTCATATCAAATTCAATGAGATTTGTTCGACCAGGTACATCCGTTAAGACTGCACTGTACTGTTTTAGTAGAGCCCTGGTTTCTGTTTGTTGTTCTGGTGAGAGATTGTCGCCGAACTTGACATCTTTAAAGGATTCTGTGGGTTGCAATGGATACTCCATGCAACCATCATCATCTTCCTCGTCTTCCGTTGCTATGGCGACAGCCAGGAGATGCTCGGAGGATGGCACCGGTCTTTCCAAATATTTCTTTAGCAGATTTATGTGGAAGACCTTCTCCTTTCCTTTGATGGAGATCTTGTAGTTGGTACGTGAGATCTTTTTAAGGACGGTAAACGGTCCTTGCCATCCGATGCGAAGTTTATTGCTTCCGGTTGGAAGTAGCAATAGGACTTTCTCCCCTGGTTGTAGTTCTCTCTCTTTTGCAGCTTTGTTGTATCTTTTAGTAATTTTAGCGCGGGCTTTCTTAAGGTTGGTAGTAGCTAGATCCCATCCTAGCTTTAGCCTTTCCTTAAGCTCAGATACATACTTGCTTGCAGAGACGACTGTCTCGTCAGCCTTCTGGTCTGTCAGGGACCGAAGTAAGGCTTCTAGTGGCCCCTTAATAGGTCTGCCAAATATAAGTGTAGCTGGCGCAAAACCCGTAGACGCTTGGGGTACCTCTCGGTAGGCGAATAAGGCAGCCGATATATATTGGTCCCAGTCTTTCGGTTTCTCCTGACCCAGCTTACGTAACATCATGGTGAGGGTACCGTTAAAACGTTCCACGAGCCCATTTCCGGCCGGATGGTAGGGACTTGTGTGGATATGTTTGGCCCTCAAGATCTTAAAGATCTCCTCCATTAACAAGCTACGGAATTGGGATCCATTGTCCGTCAAAACTTGTTGAGGGAATCCCAACCGTGTAAAAATTTGCACAAGGGCTTCTGCGACATGCTTGGAATTTGTGCATGGTAGCGGTACGGCTTCGGCCCACATAGTGCAAGTGTCAACTAAGGTCAGGATGAACCTGTTTCTTCTTTTGGTCTTTTCCAGGGGACCAATAATGTCGACAGCAACCCGTTCAAATGGAGTCCCTACTATTGGCATTTGCCCCATAGGTACTGGGGGTGTCAAGTGCTGGGGTGCTACCCGTTGGCACTGGGCGCAGGATTTCACATACCTGACAATGTCAGAGTTCATTCCTGGCCACCAATAGTGGTTTTTTATTCGCTGAATAGTGGCGTTTTGTCCCATATGTCCGCTAAAGGGAAGAGAGTGCCCCATTTCTAAGATCTGGTTTCTGTACTGCGTCGGTACTAGGAGCTGGTTATTCCCCGTGTCCGGGTTGCCCGTTCTACGATACAATACACCATCCTTAGAAAAAATGTCTCCGTTGTGTCTGGGGTCCTTAGCCATGGGCAGTTTTTTAAAGCAGGGCGCCAGAGTAGGGTCCTTTTGTTGCGCCTCCTTCAGTTCATTCGGCAACAAGTTTGGCGCAGGCTCCCTCTCCTTCTTGGCTTGCCCTCTTGTGGTTACCGCTGCCACAATCGGCTCCTTAGGTCTCCCAATGAACACATATCTACATCCCAGGATAACTGGGTAGATCGGATCATCCATTATGGCCGCTTTAATAACTCCTCTGACAAAGTCAGAGTGTATTTCTACCAGTGCGATAGGAAGCGTCCTGGGTGCATCACTCCTGAAAACTCCACTAAGTTTGACGGTTTCCTCTGTCTCCTGACCGGGTTTGACTAGGTGCCTAGCGACAATACAGTCAAAACTTAATCCAGTGTCAAAAAGACAAGTAGTAGAGGTACCGTTCAAAATTACAGTTCCTCGAGTTGAGGGTCGGTCCCCCTCAGGTTGAGAATCACTGACATTGACTCTACCTTTCGAGGCTGTATGCAAACATCCAATGCGGTTTGCACCGGGTTGTTTGCCCTGATCAGACGTTCCTGGTGTAGGGGTCTTCCCTTTTCCTTGACCTTGGTGGCCGCGCTGCCACGTAGGCTTGTTGGGTTGATCAGAATTTGTGTTGGGGGGGTATCGGGTTTTGTAGAATTTCGATTTTTCCTGGGGGGGTTTCTGGGTATTGTTATCTCGTTGGTTATAATGTTGAGAGGAAGTGGAAGAATAGGATGCCTGCTCTAGATTCTGTTTTCGAGATGGCTCATCGGTGGGTTTACGTTTAGTGCTGGGAAGTTCGGCCATTGCATTGCTATAGCGTTCGGCTTTATTGAGTATGTCTTCAAGCCTGACTGCCCCCTGTTCCGC
This sequence comes from Oreohelix idahoensis, assembly GCA_024509875.1. Lineage (NCBI taxonomy): Eukaryota > Metazoa > Mollusca > Gastropoda > Stylommatophora > Oreohelicidae > Oreohelix > Oreohelix idahoensis. The sequence continues at coordinate 30,467 of JAMPIV010020538.1, forward strand.
CAAAAATCTACGTGTTTCATTCGACAAAGTGGATTTTATCTGCTCCACGAGAACAAGTTCGAGGAGTCCCTCATATGAAAGAGGTAGGTCAGATAATTCAATGCACTTTGTCAGATAACCCGTGAGACGTGAAGAGAACTGGGGAAATGTTTCCGTGCTCTCTTTTCGGCTGTTTCTGAACAACTGCAGAAACTTTCGGGCAGTCATCTCAAACTGCTGTAGTAAGGCCTTTTTCAACATGTCGTAATCATGTTGATTCGGTCCCAGCTTTGTGTACACGTCATAAGCATTGCCTTTCAGTGACGTTGAAAGTTTGAGCGCCCAGCGGGTACTCTCTAACCCATAAAGATTCGCGAGTCTCTCGAATTTTTCTAGGTAGCTGTCAATTTTTTCGTTAGGGCTAGGAAAAGATTCTAAAGAAAACGACATAGCAGTTAATTGGGCAGATTTAGTACTGGAGAGGTCCATTGATTGAGACTGGGGCGAAGACGGCTCTCCGTTAGTCGAAGTAGAGGCGCCCCGACTCTCTAGAGCCTTAAGCGCCAGTTGATGCTGTCTTTCCTTGTCTCTCTCTCTCTCTCTCTCTGCGAGTTTCCATCTCTGCTTCAATTTTCTTCTGTTCCAAAAGACGTTCTTCCGCTTCTTTCTTATCTGCCCTCTCCTGGGCTTCTCTCCTCTCTGTTCTTTCTTTCTCTTCCTTCCTCTCAGCTTCTGCTCTCTGTTGCTCCGCCTTCCTCTCAGCTTCGGCTCTCTGTTGCTCCGCGTCATATATTTCCAATTCCTGGTTAATAAACGCGTTTGCAGCTTCTGCATCTAATCCTGCCTCTTTCGCTTCCAGCCTCAAGATGGACCTCATCTTTATCCTCTCTGCCATTGTTAAAGAATAAGATGAAGTATGCCTAGAGAACTAGTAAGAAGCAACGCGAAAGGGAGGAACTCTGAACCGCTACGAGAAAAAACCACAAGTACAAATTTACCTGTGTTACCTTCTACCTGTACTGTGCAAACTTATCGCTGCTATTATCTGGCAATTAAGGCTCTAAAACGCAAGCGACTATGCCACTAAATGGTAAGTTACACTGGAAAAGAATCTACTTTTACTAACAGTCGAGAAAAATTTATATTAAAACAATTTAAAAGAAAAAAAAATTTTCCCTAAATTTTTAATCTCTGACAACAAACTCCGTCCCTAAAGTCAATTATTGAGATGAGACGTTGTTAACTTAATTTTTCAAAATCAGAACAATCCGTCTTTAGCTAAGCTCAACTCTTTTTAACTTCAAAAACCTTTGTGACTGTAAAACAATCACGCAATCCCAGCAACTCTTATAAAAAAAGAAATTTAATTATCTCCGCCAGAGGATAATTATAATAGCAAATATATTTGTTTATCTGTACTTTCTACTGCTGTGGAGAGAAAACAACCTGTAAATATGCTGTGTGGACAACCCAAATACTTAAAGAACGTTTGTCTAGGGGTGTAATTATTTATTTATTTCCCTAATTCACAAAGACAAATCATTCACACTCTACCTAGTTAGACCCAAACTAAATCAGACTCAAAATATCTTTATCCCGGCTATGCGATTGCCTCAATTGTAGCTCAAGATCCCAGAACCAGCCCACAATTATGTGTGCATCAAATGTATCTCAAAATTATCCCGGCGAGCCGGCCAAATATTGTCGTAAATTTATTTTGAGAGAAAAGAGTCGTAGAAATAGTGGTCCGGTTTAGAGTGAAAAATGATGATGGAAAGCTCAGTGATAGAAAATGTAGAGATTTAATAGTTGCTTCACAGCGAGCTGGAGGAGAGTAAAGACAGACTTATTTACGACAAATCGTTTCTCTCAATCTTCTCTTTCACTCTCCTGGTCAACCAATTAGTTGCCAGTTTTCCAGACCCGCATCTGCGCGCACACCGATTTGGTGTTTTTTTTCACACACACAGGCGACGTTGATACAAACTATATTAAACGAATAAGGGGAAAAGTTGGGCTTTTGGTATATCCAACACACAGAACTAAATGAGTTTATGTGATTTTATTCACTTTAAACATCAATCACTAAAAATATCAGATATTACATAAATTATCATAAGTACACAAATGCAAATAACAAGTTTGGAAGGGGTGAAGAAGATTGGTATCGACTAAGCCCTTCCCGCTTATTAGACAAAGATAAACCCAGTCCAAAGATAGATAATATCAGGGACATAGGTACGTTAACCTAACAGTGAAGTTAATTACTCTGAAAGAGGTGTTACAAAATTAGGTATAGGTGATAGAAAAAACCTGTTCTTCCCAGCTGTTCTTCCCTTTACTAAGCAAATGGAAAGGAGGTGGTTTTAAACAGAGTTAACAAATTATCAACTATCCCACTTAAAGGAACAATGTAGGGTATACAGAAAAGATATATATTACCAGGTAAGCAAGTTAACAAAATGGTCACACAAAAAGAATTAATTTCCTGTCATTCATACACGCGCTAGCAAAGGCCTTCACTCATCTTGCTCTCACTTACCGATTGTGAAAAAATCTTGCACTCCATAGAATAACACAACAGCAGTTACACCTCAAACTAAATGTATGAGTGTTTGTTCAAGTTCTAGCCCCAGATTAGCGGGTAGGCGGTCAGCACATAAAAGGATCCCGTAATCGCTGGAAAATGAATCTGTAGTTGTGTCTCTTTTCTTAATAACAGTTTCTATGGGAGGGCACGGTCTCTGATACCGGGGTGAGGATGGTGTGGTCTATTTGACTATGCCGCTGATAATAAAATTCTTACGCGTGCTGGTACACTTTATCCGTGAGGTATGGTTTAAGTCCAGTGAGAAAAACTAGTCACATCACTGTTCAGGAAATTATGAATTATCTCTCTGTGTCAGTAAACTAACAAAGCTCGGGCCAGTGTTCTTCTTCCCGTTACGACTTAAGTTGTTTGATGGTGCGTTAAATTTGTCTTTGGGTGTGCTTTCTTTGCTATAAGTTAGATAGCGGAATTCCAAACATAGAATCGCCTCAAAGATTAAAAATTTACACAGTCTCAACAAGTTCTGCGTCAGGGGAACTCTACACACTGTTTATGCTTTGCCTTGCTTAGATTGATTTCTTTATTGCTTTCTTAATGCTGGGATCGCAGGTACGATCACTCTGTGTGAAAGAAAAAAAAGACATGTAATATACCGAAAACAAATAACCTTCTAAAGCGCGATGAATTTCCCGTTAAGCCTATAATACACTCGAGTATTTAATTATGTATTTAATAAACACTGCGCGAATTCTAGTGGTTAAAAACCCACATCTATAAAACTAGGACTTAACTGAATTTATTAATTATAAATTCCTTCGCGACTTTAAAAGTTAATTTAAGCATCTATTATCTTTTGAAATAATATAATAGATAGATCATTATATTTACCACTGGAACTATTGAGATGGTTTAATTTAATAGATTTAAATTAACACAAAATCCATTGAAATAGAATGACTGAACTAGACCACTGATCACTTTACACAATATATATTACCGCTCTGCACAGAATAGAAACACTGCAAATACATATATAAAATCCAGGGGAAAATCTATAACCAGATTTCAATAAAGCTAGTGCTTCTGTAAAAGTCTGGCCAGCGAGTGATAACGTGTCTAGTTCTTCATGGTCTATTTAGCTAAAATGGAATGTAAGTTGAGTGGGACATGATAAACTTGACAGCTTATTTGATCTCACGAACTTTTGGGGATCTGACCGCCAAATCAAGAGAAGAAACCGCCCCCTGGTCTTCGTATCCGCTCGCTGCTGCCCGTTTCGCTTTCCCCCGTTCGCTCGGTTGCGATTGACACCGAGACGCGAAAATAGCGGCAAGCAACTGCGTCTCGTATCAGGGACCACTACTGTCTTTGATAGCGCCGATAGTCTCCCCTAAAATCCCTCAGTTCGTCTCTTTGATCTCGTGCCGCCTACTAAATGAGTCCCGGTGGAATGAGTTCTGGCAAACGAAAAGTTACAACAAATGTTCAGGGGTTCTAATGTTATGAAAAGCTAAAAGTCCCTTTAAATCATCCATCATATCAGGGAGAATTCACTTCGTCAAACACATTACTGACTAATGCAAGTTTATTCTTTCCGTGGTGATCTTTCCATCACAATATATTAGTTCTACTTTCTGAGATTCAGGCAAATTTAAAATTTCATTTTTGTCAGCTCCATCTAAACTATCTCTTGAGGACATTCTGACGCCATCCTTAATAGATGTTTTACTATTGTCATCAATGCAAGTCTTTAAAGTCATGGCAGAACTGAGGGCACTGCTTTTCTTCCCACACATCGTTCATGCATCGCTGCAGAATTTCATTACATGCAGTACTGGTTAGCGAAAGTGCATCTGTAACAGTGAATGCATTACAAAAATCTTTCAAAGAAACATTAAAACTAGCATCATGTTGCGCGCATATAAAATACGTACTGTAAAAATATCTAAATATCTGGTCGCGTAACTTCGAGTTTGGTGCATAAATAAAACAAAAATACCTTTAAATTGGTGCGCGTAAGTTCTAATTCGCATAAATGAAGCACGCGTAAAGAGAGAACTACCCGTATATAAGAATAGTGACCTGTAGAAACACACACACGTAAAACTAAACTCTCATAATGGCTGCGCGATTATTGTAAGTTTAAGACTGCACTAGAGTACTTAGTTTTCCGTTGAGAATATAGTCTTTTCATTACAACTTGCCTACCCGATCTAATGGTATTATATATTTGGATACGCCAAATAATGCAAACAACGGACGTTGTGTCTAGGTTGAACGTTGTGTCTAGGTTGGACGTTGTGCGCCTCGTTAAGGGCATGCACGGCAATGAAAATCGAGTTTCAGGTACAAAATATCGATATTTTACTTGAGTGTAACCACCATGATGCTTTTTTTCCTTCTCAAAATGTGTGTAAAAAAGTTTCGTTCCATGTGATGTCCATTCTTTTCCTTTTTCTTCCTTCTCTAACATGCTCCTTATGGAGCAGGGAGGTCATCAGTAAAGTAGCAGCCAGGCATGAAACCTACACTTTTGTGACCTTTCAAATTAATATGGTTGTGTGTGATAGAGGTGATGAATTATTGAAAAATGATAACTGGCAATCCACTTGTATTCTATGCAACAGAATGTACCTTCTTCTTGGATCCTTAGTGAACACAGGTGTACGGCAGGGTTGTCCCTTGTCAACAGAATGTATGGTTTATATGTTTTCTGTTTATAACGCATTTGTTAATAATCACAAAGTTGATTCCTAAAATTTGTATTTTCTTTTACTTATTCATCATTAGATTTTCTATGTCTGTAGGTCAACGGTCACATATTATTCTTTGTCCGTTACTTCCAGAGCATAATGAACACCTTAGTTCTGCCCATTCTCTGATGTTGTCATACATAAGATAAACCTGTATGGGTTTGTACTCGCGTATGCGTTTAGGTAGTTTCGCTCAGTGGTAGGTAAGCCAAGACTTGTGACGATCTTTTTAAAACACAAAGCTCTATATATCTCTTCTTTTCTTCTTTGATCCTTAGCCGCCGACCATCAAAGCAGTCAGTGGCCATCACGCCTAGTGGCGTCTTGTAGGGCAACAACAAATTGATTCCACTTTGCTCGGTCGGTGGCCATCCTTCGTACAGTGCCCCAACTCTGGTTCATTCTTTGCATCTCACCCTCCACAGTCCTCCGCCAGGTTGTTTTTGGTCGGCCTCTCTTTCGTTTTCCTTCAGGGGTCCAAAGCATAGTTGTTCTTGTGATGGCATCGGGGTCTCTTCTGAGGACATGGCCAACCCAGCTCCAGCGTCTGCCACCTATGATGGTGTGCATGTCCTCTTGCTTGCTACGAGTAAGCAGATCTTGGTTAGTGATGGTATTCGGCCAAAAGATTCGGAGAATTTTTCTTAGGCATGTTGTGTGAAAAGGGGACAATTTCGACATTTCCTTCTCTGTAACTCTCCAGCTCTCCGCGCCATAGGGAAGCACATCTATATATCTACATTAATGAAATTATGTCTACTTTCAGCTTTAAGAGTGTCTGGACTTTGGAATCAATGCAGCTTATACGTAACTGTGATCTCTTGACTTGCTATCTGCTTCCTGCAATTTATTGGAAGACCCGTGGACAATTCAAACTAAATGATATTGTTGCGTGAGAAATTCTCGCAACATCGTTTTATTACAATATATATTTTATAACGCAAGGGCAACAACTGCTTGAAATTTATAGTCACTTTTCTGAAGCAGTTGTCTCCTCGCGTTGGTATTGAATGCAGTTAAGTTTGCTATGCTAGGCCGTTTTCTCAGAAAACGGTTGGCAACCTGTTGGGTTATCCTTTTAAGGTAATCATTCTTACGCTGGTTCGTAGTAAAGGTCCTTGCGTCTTAAGTTCTGAGCTGTGGTCATTTTGCGCTGGACTGCGCATGACTGGTCTTGCTTCTTGGTCGATCGATTTCCGCCCACCAGTCCAGTGAGCGATTTTGAATAGCTAGAAAGATGCCTCGCTGAGAGGGGATCTCCGCTATTTTTTTTGTTCTGTCAGGAATGTGAAGTCCTCTTAATGGATGTTTCGTTTATTCGAGATAATACCTCTAGTGTATTTCCACATGCCGGGAGGCGTAATATTTCTGTGTATTTCCTGAAGGCAAGGTAAATTAACTTTTCATTAACTCTATCGATTTTTGGTCGTGAGCGATTTTTGATTCATAGCCTGTCTTCGAAAGGCGTCGTCACGAGATGGTTTCCCAGCTCACATGTCGCTGTATTGTACTGCATCGGTTGATGCATGTCCCAAGGACCATTACTTGCTACTTTGTTACATGAACTATGTTTGGAAAACCTTTGTTATCTAGAGGATATTTTTGAGGACATTATTTATACTTCGGCAGACGTGCCTGTCTTGCTGAAGTCAGATTAAGGAGAGTGAACTGATCTCATACATCTGGTTATCTTCTGGCTAAGATAGAAAGGGATGGAGAATTTTCCCGACTACATTACAGCCTTATAATGTATTGACATGCCTGTGAATCACCTTTATTATGATGCTGTCTACCGTCCATTGCTATACTGACATTGTTGCTGTGATAATGACTGTCTGATGTACCTACATATTCGCGTATACATTTTGTCACTGTGGCGTCCACAATAAATGATACAGAAAAACGTCACTAGCTGTTACAAGCATCATTGACTTTATACGTCGTGAGTTAACTGACGTCTTTGTATGGATTGCCCTGTTTCTGTATGATCATTGTTTGACTGTACATCATCTACACACTTCACAAAACCAGACCACGGGCACCATCACTCACCTCATGGTGCACGCGTCATTTGGCGGCCAATTACTCAATCATAATATAAATTGGGCGTCATCAGATATATTACCAAATGTTAGCTTCACTTCAAAGTAACGTTTATGTTCTATCTTATACAGTTTACGAAAAAAGTGTGTTTTATTAAGCTAGCTCGTGAGTTTTCACTGGGAACACAGAAAAAATATTATTAACCCTGTGGATGTTGTGCTTTTAAATGGCGGTGGGATATGGCTAGTCCAAAATTTCCCTTCCTTAACTTTTGTTTTGTTTCCCCACTTCGTTAACTACAGGATGGTCCAAAAATCTCCATACATAGAGAAAATGATCACTTCTTTAACAAACTGTCACTTTAGGTGCTCCGTGTTTCGTATTTTATCCTGGTGCACCATGGCTCTGAAAAAGCGAAAAATTATTCCCTATGTATAGGGACTTTTGGACAACCCTGTAGCGCAGTGTTTTTATCCGAAACGTTTGCGTGTAAATAGTCCCTTCTGCTCATTTACATTTGTCATATAACGGAGACCCCACTACATTGGATGTTGATACTTTTAAATGCATTCAGTAGGAAATCTGCTTCAACGTTCCATCTGTTCACGGATTAGACTAGTCAGTCTAGCTTCTACAGTCAAAAAGATAACATGTGTAACTACTGTCCTACCCAGTGGCATACTAAAGGGGGTGCGAGGGGGTAGTCCGCCTTAGGTGACAGCCTGGAAGGGAGTTTCATCGGACACTATTGTGCTAGTACTTACTGCCAAAAATATACATGCAAGTGTACTTTGTGGGGGGGGGGGGGGGGTCAAACATAGGATCTGCCCTGGGTGTCAAATACTTCAGGGACGCCTCTGGTCCTAATCGAATATAAATTATCGGATATATCTAACTGTGCAACAACCCAAGCAAGACAAGTTGAGCGGTTCCTGTCAACATATCGGATCCGGTAACATGTACGTGCATAAATGTTAAAATAATACATAACAACTATAGATCTGCCAAATCATTCTCTGTAGCATTCCGGTAAATCATAGTTTACCGGTTGCCGATTCGTGATTTAGTATAACCTTTGCTCTAATGTAGGAGAACTTCCTAGTCATTTCACTGGTTTGTATTTTCATTTCTTTACACCCCTCTTTATACTTTGTGTTAAATTATATATAGATTATTGTCGTACCTATAGGTTGTGAGTTATTTCTGTCCCGTCTGAGTAGATTGGATGGTGATAAGTAAGTGAGAAAAAAGTGTGAGAAATAGATTTCACGGGCGAATAGCTTCAGGAGAAGATATGTCTCTGGAATGAGTAAGTTTCTCTATTCCAGCCTATCTATACGACTATAATTTAGTACAAGACAACCTTGCCCTCCTCATACATATAAATATAAGTTTAATTACACACACACAACTATGTGACAACAAGACACACAAACGTGGAAAAACTACTGTTAATTGGATATGGGTCTGCCCAACACACAAAGTTAAGTTTATTTTGTTGTTTATTATCATTTAAACTTGACAACATCAAACATCTAAAGAAAGATCAAAATAAAATCAGATTTACATACATATGAAAATAACAGAATAAATGTTCCCTCCCCCTATGGATAAAAGAACCCAAAGAGTTAATAACCCAAAGGTCAAAGGTTAGCACTATGTTACAGAATAGACATTAAAGAGACAAGTTCCTACTAAATGCTACCCAGTAAAGTAAACAAGTTTAAGCAAAATCCAATGTTGGTAAAGAACCTGTAACAAAGAAAAATATTTACTTTCTCTGTCATACAGTGGCCATTCAATCACGCTTAGCTACTCTTGGTGATATCCCTTGGAAATACAATTATCCTGAATATAAAAAATGCCAGGTTTTATTTCCCAAATTGGCCCCAGTCCATCCTCTAACAAGTCAAGACTAGCGAGGTGAACGCCGAATCTGGTGTGGGTTTTTTTTCCTGGATGAACAAATGTCACCGCGAATAGTTAGTGTAGCAAAACGTGCTCTTGAGGTTCACAGTTAAAACAGGAGGAAAATACTTCCAGTATTGGGAAACATCTGGTTGCTAAAAAAATGTTGCAAATGATGATGATGATAATCCTATCGGCTGACTCTATATGGGAGAGTGCCGATTCTGAAACAACGTACCTTTCTGGATAAATCCGATTGAATACGACTGTCAGAAGTCGGGAGTATAAGTGTTCTTTTGTATACCCAGTGGGCTAGTAAAATTGGGAAAATATAGCTGGGTTTTGTAGTGTTCTTTTGTAAACCCAGTGGGCTAGTAAAATTGGGAAAATATAACTGGGTTTTGTAAGTCCAGTTAAATTTACAAGTTAAAATGTTTCTCATGTATCTTTGGCAAGTCCTTGCTCACAAATGAAATTTGTGACGCACAAGCCAAGAAAATACAACATTGACCAATCAGTAAATGAAGAAAAGACCGCTGGACACCCTTGATCAGGTCTGCTAGGAATAAAAAACATTTATGGAAAAATGCTACTATTCTCTCTCTCTCTCTCTCTCTCTCTCTCTCTCTCTCTCTCTCTATATATATATATTTATATATATATATATATATATATATATATATATATATATATATATATATTATATATATATATGCACACAGACGGGGACAAAATGATCTCCTATCCACTCCGTCAGTCCTGATTAAAGTTAAACGGCACAGGTGTTTTCCTTTACGCCTATACGGTCAGCTTTCGCTAGCGCTGAGATTTCATGTCGGATGGAGGTATGCACTCTCCCCGCCCCTTTGCTCGCGCTTTAACGATCAGCATATAATGTCAATTATTATTTAATGATCTAAATGCGCACTTACGCAAAGTATCGCCTGTCTTTAATAATATTTAGTTTTCGGCGTCTGATAGTTTAGTCGTATGGTATTAAATAACAGGGACTTAAAATAAATACGCACAATGAAATAAACCATGAATTCTTTTCTGTCACTATCAGTGGCGACTAACATATAAATCAGTTAACTAAAACCGTCTCTTCTTGTGTGAGAAAGCTGGTGGTGAAAATTAACATTATAACTGAACATCTGGTATGTAATTGCTAAGCGTTATCTATTTCACTAGTTTTACCAGCTAGAAAATCTAAGTGAATTATGATGGTACGCTAACACTGTTAACCACGTAAACACTAAATTCTATTACCAGAATATCGGAATGAAAGATCCCCACGAATGGTATTAACACATTTTCCACAATGGTTCTAGAACTAGGTGCTTAGACTATCCAAAAATTCTTAGTGACAACTGATAGCAGGTTTAAGAAAACACAGCTTATATATCATCATGTTTCTCTGATCTATAGATGATGTTACTTTTCGCACTATTGTGTGTGTAACGGAGAATCAGAACAGAGTTCCCGGATAAAAGTTTACGATCGGCCTTCTGGCGAGGTTTCAACCGTCATCAAAAGACTTATACGGGTAACGGGGTACTCGAAGATTTTGCCCGCTTCTGAAGATCAAAGAGCCCGGGGTTTTTCTGCCTTCCCTCTGTGTACGAACTTCAAAGGGTCTTTGATTCTTCACGTGCGGTCTGTCAGGTATCGAATGATTGACAGATAAGCTCGCGTGAGAAGACTCGATAAACAAACCTGATTCGCTACCTGTTATGACTGGCAGGTCACGAAAGTTTGAAAACACTGTGTTCGAAGAAAGAAGCGTGAATGAAAAATAAGCTTGTGTGAGTAAGACAGGCAGAAAAATGGATGGTTTTGCTAGCAAATCATAGAACGCTAACGGGATTACAAAGACTGTCAGATTACCGAAGGCTCTCTTTCCATTATACGTCACAATTATTATCATATCATTTCCTTTTTGAATCGCTTTTCTTCTCGTTATGTTCAGTCAATCCCTCAGCACCCTTTAGATCTTCAGACAGCAAAAGCCTTCAACAAACAATGACGTGTCCACCTGTCACGTGACATCAGTTCAAGCTCTCTCCACATCTTCCTCATTATTTTCACTTCTGTCTCCAGTTTTCTCCTCAATGCTTTTTTGGTGGTCTACCTCTTCCTCCCTTTCCCTGTGGATTCCAGAACAAAGACTGTCCTGTAGTTCTATCAACAGGTTTCCTCAATGTGTTCTATCAACAGGTTTCCTCAATGTGTTCTATCAACAGGTTTCCTCGGTGTGTTCTATCAACAGGTTTCCTCAATGTGTTATATCAACAGGTTTCCTCAATGTGTTCTATCAACAGGTTTCCTCGGTGTGTTCTATCAACAGGTTTCCTCAATGTGTTCTATAAACAGGTTTCCTCAATGTGTTCTATCAACAGGTTTCCTCAATGTGTTCTATCAACAGGTTTCCTCAATGTGTTCTATCAACAGGTTTCTTCAATGTGTTCTATCAACAGTTTTCTTCAATGTGTTCTATCAACAGGTTTCCTCAATGTGTTCTATCAACAGGTTTCCTCAATGTGTTCTATCAACAGGTTTCCTCAATGTGTTCTATCAACAGGTTTCCTCAATGTGTTCTATCAACAGGTTTCCTCAATGTGTTCTATCAACAGGTTTCCTCAATGTGTTCTATCAACAGGTTTCCTCAATGTGTTCTATCAACAGGTTTCTTCAATGTGTTCTATCAACAGGTTTCCTCAATGTGTTCTATCAACAGGTTTCCTCAATGTGTTCTATCCGTGGGCAGTGTCCTCTTCTCATCTCTTGTTCCAGTGGGACTTGTCAGTTGGCTGTCATCAGTTCCATTCTCGCTATGGTAATGTCTTTGTATCGTCAGCATCCCAGAGTCTAAGTGATTAGCGGATTATCTTCTCGAGGCAAAGGTGGAAATCCAGGTCACGTCACGCTTCAGTCTATCCAGCTGTAAACATAGGTACTGGATTCTGCTTTGGAATTAAGGAAGGCAATGGCAGCGAAGAAAGGAACTTATCATCTCACCTCATAAAGCTGAGATCTACAGGTTGATCGAAAAATCAAGTTCTATTTTTAAATTTTTATTTCATTATTCCTATCTAACTAATTTGTTATCAAGCAAATAATACAACAAAGACAATTACTTGCCATATGCTATATTATTATATGCAATGAAAAACTAATGGAAATTAATATTTACATTGCATGTGAGATTAATTTGATTCAGTATGTTGCCAACTCCTTCTGAATTTCACTGCAGAATACTGTGTGTTTTGTGAACTTTGTCAGTAATTTTTGCCCTGCGCCTCTGTGTAGCGCAATGGATGGGTTTGAAAAAAAATCGAAAAAAAGGTGATTCGTCTTACGAGGACAAAAGACAAAGAAAATAGTCTACGTTACGGCCACAAGGCCTTCGTCAGGAAAGGAAAGAAAGTGAAGGCTAGATAGGACACATAAGAACTAAAATAAATATAAAAATAAAACCTATGTACTTCCCTGAAGAGCCCAGCGGAACTCTTCGGATTTGACACAAATGCTTGCTATCGAGCGGCGATTCAGTTTAAGAGATTAGAGAAAGGAAGAGCAGTATGTTAGTCGGGCCTGCGTGCTCAAATTTCAACACATAAATTAAAGTTCGTTCGTTCATTCCTTCTACTAATGTAAAAGAAATCAAAGCACGCCATTCACATGTTTTCACAGATCAGTGACTCACCACATAATTACGTCTCCGCTTCCGACAACTAGACGATACAGTTTGTTGTCGTTCTTCGGCGTAACTATCTTCACTGAAAAATGACAAGAAAAAATACCTCATCAAGTGTTTTGTTTTTATTGCTTATTATGACACTCGGTGGGCGTGTTTTGAAATAGATTTATTCATCATCATCATCATCATTATTATTATAACTTTGTGTCGTTCCCGGGGGTGTCTGAGAGGACAAAGAAAGAATAAGCCTACTGATTCTTTTCATGCATGTCGTAAGAGGCGACTAACGCTAGGTTACGCATGGGACGTGCAATCTCATCATGCAAAATACATACCTATAGAGCCCACTGCGGCATGAGTGCCTGAATACTTTGGTGCAGGTTTTCTGTAAGGGGACCAGATGAGGTGGTGGTTTTCTGCTCCATGAGAAGCCAAAAGGATAATAATGATCATCATCATCACCACCACCATCATCACCCCCACCACCATCATCATCATCATCATCATCATCATAACTTTCACTTCCCCATGCAGTGCAGGACTTCAACAAACAAGTCTTCCTGTCCTGTGCTGTCCGCCCATTGCTTTTCCATCATGTCGTTGTTGAAGTTTCTGTGAAAGTTTTTACGGTATGGTGTAGCCGGCCCCCATGCCAACCCTCCTTAGTTTCCTTTTGCGATATGCCTGACAGGTAACAGTGTTACTATTATCTATTCTCCTTTCGGGTTGCTCTAACATACGAGCGACATCTAACATTTTATTTTTTTTATTTTTATTTATTTATTTTGTTGCGTAGTTCACATTAAGTCAAAAAAGTTACTAACTACGTATGTATCTGTGCTTTAGTAATAAGTCAGTTTTCAATGGGCCAATACACTTGAAAAAAAAAGTACTTTAAAAAAAAAAAAAGAGACAGAAACATGAAAATACACTGAGCCACATTGAAAAGGACATTACAGTGACACATAAAATTACTTTTCAAAGTTCACAGTTGCTATTAAAATATAGGGATTTTTCTTTTACGAGTTAACAAGAAAAAAAGCGCCAAATGTGTCCGCCAGTTCTTTATCGCGGATAAATATCGCGTCGTAAATTGTGCGTTAATATTTTTACCATCATTAACGGTACAATTATTGTTCTGCCACACATTTCGCAGTCCGAAGATTTTTTTTTTTCCTAACCAGCGGCACTCGAGCTTTCCAGCTCTTTTTGGCCCAATGACATGTCATTGCGAGGCTGGGGGGTCAGTGGACTTTCCTTCCAACCCGGGCAGGAGCTTCGCTCCTTTCCATCCACACGGGATTTATGTGCAGGAGCCGTTCAGGTTATTCAGTCAAATTTCCGGTCGTAAACATTCCTTCAAACGCTAACGCCCGGGTTTGAACCATGAAAACATGGTCGCCAGTACAACGCCGTAGCAATTACACCAGGTGGGGTTTTTGGTTATTCAGTAATGAATAGAAGGGGTGGGGTGGTTTGGGGGGGTTGTTTGCAATACACCGGGCATTGTTGTTGTTGTTGGTGCTGCTGGTGGTGTTGTTGTTGGTGGTGATGCTTGTGGTGTTGTTGTTGGTGATGCTGCTGGTGGTGTTGTTGTTGGTGGTGATGCTTGTGGTGTTGTTGTTGTTGGTGCTGCTGGTGGTGTTGTTGTTGGTGGTGATGCTTGTGGTGTTGTTGTTGGTGATGCTGCTGGTGGTGTTGTTGTTGGTTGTTGGTTGATGGTTTTTGTGGTTTTGATGCTTCTGGTGGTGTTGTGGTTTGCATGATGGTGGGTTGTTTTTTTTTGTGTGGTTGTTGTGGTGGTGTTGTTGTTATGTTGGTGGTGTTGTTGTGGGGGTTGGTGTGTTGGTGTTGTGATGGTGGTGTGGTTGGTTGGTGGTGCTGCTTGGTGTTGTGTTGTTGATGCTGCATGTGGTGGTGTTGTTGGGTGTTGTGTGGGGTGGTGGTTTGGGTGGGTTGTTGTTGTTGATGCTGCTGGTTGGGTTGTTGGTGTTTTGATTGCTTGTGGGTGTTTGGTTTTGTTGGGCTGGTGTTGTGTTCTTGGCTGGTGGGGTGGTTGGTGGTGCTGGTGGTGTTGTTGGTGGTGATGGTGGTGGTGGTGGTGTTGTTGTTGTGGGGTGAATGCTTGGTGGGGGGTTGTTGGTTGTGGGGGGGTGGGGGGGTTGATTGTTGGTGTTGTTGTTGGGTGGATGCTGGTGGGTGTTGTTGTTATTGGGGTGCTGGTGGTGTTGTTGGTGTTTGTGGATGATGCTGTGGGTGTTGTTGGGTGATGTGGGGTGGTGGTTGTTGTTGTTTGATGTGAGGGGTGGGTTGGTGATGATGCTGGTGGTTGTTGTTGTTTGATGATGCTGGGTGGAGGGTGGTTGGTGATGATGCTTGTGGTGTTGTTGGTTATTGATGCTGGTTGGTGGTTTTGGTGATGATGTTGTGGGGTTGTGTTTTTGATGGGCTGGGGTGGGGTGTTGCTGTTGGTGTGTTTTTTTTGGTGTTTTGTGGGTTGTTGTTGGTATGGTGGTGGGTGGGGGTTTGATGCTGCTGGTGGTTTGTTGTTTTGGCTGCTGTTTGTTGTGGTGATGTGGTGGTGTTTTGTTGATGTTGTTTTTGGTTGGGTTGGTGTGTTGTTGTTGGTGATGCTGCTTCTTTGGTGTGGTGGTGATGCTACAGAAAAATTTGGTGGTGGGTGTTGGTGATGACTGTGTGTGGTGTTGTGTGGTTGATGCTGCTGGTGGTTGTTTTGTTGATGTGTTGAATGTTTGTTGTTGGTGATTGGTGGGTGTTGTTGGTGATGCTTGTGATGTTGCGTTGGTGATGAGCGATTTGTGGGTGTTGTGGTTGTAGATGCTGGTGGGTTTGTTGGTTTTGGTGTCTGGGGTGGTGTTGTTGTGGTGGTGATGCTGGTTGGTCATTGTTGTTGTTTTCGGTGGTGGTGTTGTTCTGTTGATGATGTGTGGTGTGGTTGTTGTTGGTGATGCTGCTGGTGGTGTTGTTGTTTGCGTGATGTTGGTGGGTGGTGTTGTGGTGATGTTAGTGAAGGTGGTTGGTGGTGTGGTGTTTGTTGTTGGTGTGATGTTTTGTTGTGTTGTGCTTGTTGGTGCTGGACACATAATGGTGGTTTCTGTTGGTGGTGATGTTGGGGTTGTTGTTGTTGGTGCTGGTGTTGGTGGTGGTGTTGTTGTTGGTGCTGCAGGTGGTGTTGTTGTTGGTGATGATGCTTGTGGTGTTGTTGTTGGTGATGCTGCTGGTGGTGTTGTTGTTGGTGATGTTGCTGGTGGTGTGGTTGTTATTGATGCTGCCAGTGGTGTTGTTGTTGGTGATGGTGCTGGTGGTGTTGTTGTTGGTGATGATGCTGTTGTTGTTGTTGTTGGTGAGGATGCTGGTGGTATTGTTGTTGGTAGTTTTTGGCTGTTGGTTGTTGTTTCTTGGTTGCTAATTGTGATCGCTTCTGTTGTTGTTGTAGGTTTTGGATGTCATTGTTGGTGATTTGTTGGTTGTGCTTTGTTGGGTGCTTGTGCTGGGCTGATGTTGTTTTGTTGTGTGATGACTTGTGTTGTGTTGTGTTGCTGTGGTGGTCGGTTGTTTGTGCTGATGTGGTGTGTTGTTGTGTTGGTGTTCGGGTTGCTTTGGTTGTTGTTGGGATGATGCTGGTGATGTGTTGTTGGTGATGGGGGCTGTGTGGTTTTTGGTTGTTGTTGTGGTTGATGTTGGTGGTTTGAATGCTGGTGGTGGTGATGTTGTTGTTGGGGGTGATTGCCGTTGGTGTGGTGTGGGGGTGGTGTTGTTGTTGTTTTGATGCTGCTGGTGTTGGTGTTACGGTTGTTGAACTTGTTGTTCTTCCGCAGCCAATGCAAAGATGAAGAATCATTGACATTATCTACCCTGTACATCTAGGCTTTTCTTGTCATTTCGAAAATTGTTGAGTTGGCGTCATCAGCTCTAGTATCTTTCTCCTGCAATCATCCCGGTTTGGCGTACATTTAGAAGATCTTCACGTCTGGTTTCCTGCCCCAAAGGGGAGGGACGGCGTCTTCTTTCTTCTTCTTATCTGGTCCTTGGCCACTAACTGATGAAGCAATCAGTACCATCACCACTGGTGGCGTCTTGTAGGGCAGCAACAAATGTCTCAATTTTTCTCGGTAGACAGATATCCATATCGTATGGTACTCCAGCTCTGGTTCATGCTCAGCATCTCTGCCTCCTCAGTTCTACGCCAGGTGGCTCTTGACCTTCCTTGTTTTCGCTTTCCTTCTTTAGTCCATCGCGCGGCAGTTCTGATGATGGTGTATGGTCTCTTCTGAGGATGTGGCAAATTCCAGCGTCTACCCGCTATGATGGTGTGGTATACTGTGTATTTATCGGCACTCATAGGGGCCCTCAAAATAGGCAGGGCTATAATAATGTGCTCTGGTTCTGGGCTGTCTTAAGGAATCGTCAAGTCCTGCACATAGCCACCTCCCAGCTCCGCTCATCTGTCACTATTCATTGTGCGATACTCCTGCACATAGCCAACCAGGTAAAAGTCGAAGTTTTGTCCGGGGCTCAAATAATTTCCCCCCAAGCTTTGTATGCAATATTGAGTTCTTAACATGTCTCACCGCAGGGTGAGTCGTGGCTAGTCCATCCCTGTAGCGCTGGCCTGGCAACTTGAAGTTTGCCTGGAAGGACGCACCAGGATGTAGTGCTTCAGTGTCTCAATTAGAGATTCAGCCCTGGAATCCACGCAAGAGCAGCATGCCTTCAGAGATAACATTCACGGTCTTAGTTACCCAACCCTTTAATTCACACAAGATGGACATGCATTCCAGGCATTAACAGTAACTCTGGAATACACACAAGAGTAGCGTGCGTCCAGAAATCTAACCAAGGAATTCACGCAAGTGCAGCTAGCATTACTTAGTATCCTACGTTGGAAATTAATGCCAAAACATAAACGTATTTAAAAGAAGCGCTTTTGAAATAAAAAATTTGTGTAGGAAAATTCGATAATTTCCAATAAATAAATTAATGTCATGACACTGTCAACTGACATACTGAAATATTTGACTCTTTAAAAATTCGATGGTAAATTTACACAACAGCTTGATCTCCATATAACTGTGCCCAAGCTCGCGCCCTGGAGAGGACACTCCAGCTTCACCCTATAGGTGTCGGCAAAACACGGGAAGTAGCAGTTATCGGTTATAAGCATTTTGCCCAATTGGCGTAGGGCATGGCGCCAGGGGCTACTTCCGACAGTGGGAGAGGTTCTAGGATCTCACTGGACAGCTACCGCCCGCTTCAAGCTGGGCAGCCCCCAGTCAATAAGGTGTTGTCCCGCCACTGTTAGCTTTCCCCATTGGGTGCATGGGGATTAGGGTCAAATCCGAACTGTGGACAGAAAATTTTGCACCAAGCAATTATCGAAAAAATAGAAATAAGCAAACTCTCAGATTGGGATGCTGGAACGTCCGGACTATGTTGACTGGACTATCCGAAAACCTACAGGATGTAAACGATGTAAGGAAGACAGCCATAATTAATGATGAGCTTAAACGACTTCAGGTGGATATAGCTGCACTTCAGGAAACGCGCCTGGCGGGCTCTGGAATGGTGAGCGAGAAGGACTACACATTTTATTGGCAAGGGAAAGATCTTGATAAAGCTAGAGAACACGGAGTAGGTTTTGCGGTCAAAAAATCGCTAACTAACATGGTTGAACCAGGCGAGAATGGATCAGAACGCCTGTTAACGCTCCGCCTGCAAACTAGCACAGGTCCCATCACCCTTGTCAGTGTGTATGCTCCTACTCTGTACTCTGCCTCAGAAGCTAAAGATGAGTTCTACGAGAATCTAGCAGCAGTAATCAAAAGCATACCTAGGCAAGAACAGCTTGTTCTCCTTGGTGACTTTAACGCTAGAGTGGGTGCCGATAATGTTTCATGGCCTTCATGTCTGGGCAGGTTTGGTATTGGCAAGATGAATGAAAATGGACAACGGCTCTTAGAGTTGTGCGTCCACCATGACCTCTGCGTGACCAACACCTACTTTCAGACAAAACCCCAGCATAAGGTGTCATGGAGACACCCACGATCCAAGCACTGGCACCAACTTGACCTGATTCTCGTCAGAAGGCCACTCCTCAGGTCTGTGCTCTCCACGCGCTCGTACCATAGTGCAGACTGTGACACAGATCACTCCTTGGTTTGCTGCAAAATCAGAGCACAACCAAGAAAACTCTATCGTGTCAGACATGAAGGGAAACCACGCATTGATACCAGCAAGATGTCAGACCCTTTCATGATCGCTCAATTCACTGCGACCTTCAAGAAAGTGCTCAGTAGCCCTCAGCATGGTGATACTATTACAGAGAACTGGGAGCATCTACGGAACACCATTCAAAGTACTGCACTTGCCACCTTTGGTAAGAAAACAGCAAAGTCAAATGACTGGTTTGACGCTTCATCAGATGTGATGGCACCTGTTATTGAAGCTAAGCGCAGTGCTATGAATGAATACAAACGTTCACCGAGTGCCAGAACCCTACAGATCCTGAGGGCTACGAGAAGCAAAGTTCAACAAACTGCTCGACGCTGTGCAAATGACTATTGGCTCCAGCTCAGTGAGAGCATCCAGATCGCAGCGCAAACAGGCAACATTAGACAAATGTATGACGGTATAAAGAAAGCACTGGCCCCCATAAAAGTAAGACGGCACCGCTAAAAACCATCAGCGGAGAGAAGCTAACCGATAAGGGTAAGCAGATGGAGAGGTGGGTCGAGCACTACTCTGAGCTTTACGCTAGAGACAATACCGTTACGCCTGCAGCCCTTGATGCTGTCAATAGTCTGCCAACTATGGAGGAGCTGGATGCCGAACCAACATTAGAGGAACTCAGTAAGGCCATTGATAGCTTGGCCTCTGGCAAAGCACCAGGCAGTGATGGGATTCCTCCTGATTTAATCAAATGCTGTAAGAGCACGCTATTACATCCCCTGCATAGGATGCTGTGCCAGTGCTGGGAAGAGACAACTATTCCTCAAGACATGCGAGATGCCAAGATTGTAACACTGTATAAAAATAAAGGAGACAGAAGTGATTGCAATAACTACAGAGGCATCTCTCTTCTTAGTATTGTTGGTAAGGTTTTTGCCAAAGTCATCTTAATGCGACTACACAAGTTAGCTGAGCGCATATATCCAGAGGCACAGTGTGGATTCCGAGCTGGCAGATCAACAACAGACATGATCTTCTCTCTCCGCCAGCTTCAGGAAAAATCAAGAGAGCAGAAAAGACCATTATATATCGCCTTTATAGACCTCACAAAAGCATTCGACCTGGTTAGTAGGGATGGACTCTTTAAAATCCTCCTGAAAATAGGCTGCCCTTCTAAAATGCTGGAAATGATAAAGTCATTCCATGACGACATGAAGGGAACAGTCCAATATGCTGGAAGCACGTCACAGCCCTTTGATATACGAAGTGGGGTTAAACAAGGCTGTGTTCTGGCTCCGACCCTCTTCGGAATCTTCTTTGCCTTACTCTTGAAACATGCATTCAGAGATGCAACTGAAGGAATATGCCTTCACACTAGGTCAGATGGGCGTCTGTTTAATCTTTCAAGGCTGAAGGCAAAAACAAAAATCAGAAGGGTCACTATAAGAGACTTGTTGTTCGCTGATGATGCTGCAGTCGTCACTCAAAGCCAACAGGAGCTTCAGAGCTTGATGAATCGCTTCACTAAAGCATGCAAGGACTTTGGCCTCACAATAAGTCTAAAGAAAACGAATGTGCTGAGTCAGAATGTGGGTGCTGCACCAGTTATCACTATCGACAACTATGAATTGGCAGTGGTGCACCACTTCACATACCTAGGGTCTACCTCCAATGACAAACTCTCACTGGATACAGAAATCGACAGCCGCATTGGCAAAGCTGCAGCTACCTTTGCCCGCCTCACATCGCGTGTTTGGGGAAACTCTAAACTCACAATGAAGACCAAAGCTGCGGTATATAATGCCTGCGTCACCAGCACACTCCTATATGGCAGCGAGACCTGGACGACCTATGCTAAGCAAGAAAGAAGGCTCAATACCTTCCATTTGCGGTGTCTACGCCGCATCCTCGGCATCTCGTGGAAAGATAAAGTGACAAATGTCGAGGTGTTGTCACGTGCTGGTCTTCAAAGTATGTATACGCTGCTTAGACAGCGCAGACTTCGCTGGCTTGGCCATGTTCGCCGCATGGAAGATGGTCGCATCCCTAAAGATATCTTCTACGGACAATTAGCAGATGGCAAGAGAACAGTTGGGCGACCACAGCTGAGGTTCAAAGATGTGTGCAAGAGAGATATGAGGGCACTGGACATGGATCCAGCAACATGGGAGGATGAAGCTGCCGATCGCACTAAGTGGCGATGCTATTTACGGCACCACCTCAGATTGGGCGAAGAGAGGCTCACACAAGAAGCAGAGGTGAGGAGAAAACGTCGAAAGGAGCACCAGGAAAATAAGCAGCTGAGGGCTGCCACCTCAGGGGCGCATTCCCATAGTCAGTTATGACTGAAGGGGCTATTATTATTATAAATTTACAATAGGCCGGCTGCTTGCTCATGTATTTCACAATAGTCGACTAATATGAGGTTGTTCATGAGGCTGTGAACTTCAGCATGTAAAACTAATTGCTGCAGAAACCTCTACTACCAAAGCACGAGAGATTTGACAGAGGTGTCTTGCAACAGGGTCAGCTGTAGAGGTGAATACATGCTTCGTGAAGAGGGAAATGAAATGAAATTTGTTTACGATTGTTTGGAAACTAAAATAAACGTACCTACTACAAAACCGTGACTAGAAACATTAAAGTAACAAATAAACCCCACTTTTGGAAAGCTAAAATGTCGTAATAAGAAAGAGAACTTAGATCGCTGGAAAAGAAACTAGATACGTATTTTACTGTAATACATCTGCCGCTTGGAAAGCCAAAATTATGTACTTCACTTCAAGTGTTGGATCACATAGAAAGCCAAAATTATGTACTTCACTTCAGCTGTTGGATCACATGAAAAGCTAACTTGATGTACTTATGCTCTAACACTCAATATCACTGATACTTCGAGGACCTGAAAATCTAACACTACACACTTTACTATAACACTTCAAGGCGCCGATGGTTTTAACACATAATTTATTTTACTGTTCTCCATTTATGGCGTTGGGTTCGAACTGTAAAAAATCATGGGTAAACGCAGGATAAGAAACTTTAATACGTGGTTTTAGATGTATCTACAAGTTACAATGTCTACTGATGTAATTCTTGTGCTGATTAGAAATACGTTATTTGAAGATACACGTGCGTTTTCTTTTCCCCCAAGCCTATATTGAACGTAAGCGTGCTCTTTAAAATCGTTTACTTGTTAATTATTGATGGCGATATGAAGGATACAGTTCATGGATGACTGCATAGCTTGACTCCAGATTTTGACAATATTTAAACAAATCGATGCGGTGTCATCACCTTTTATTTCTGCTCCTTATATAGGATGGGGCCGTCACCGCAGCCGGTTGCTTACAGAAAAGCTTCAACAATGCATTCATTTTCTCTTGTAGGGGTGGTTTCTGTGACAATATGTTGTGCCTGATACGGTGGCCAGCTCAATGTACAACCGTAGATTAGTCGCCGCTTACGACTTGCCTTTCTTTATCTCATCGGAGATTCCCGGAGACATGTAGCCATTACTGTAACTGGTCCCCTTGCAGCTTAGACAGACTTCAGGAATGGACACAGATGTCACAACTTGTATCTATGTACTTACTTACTTAGTCATCCCTCTTCTAACATGAGGTGTAGATGTTTTGTATCTATGTAAGAACACATACATGACGTCTAGACAACATCGTAGGCAGACTGCAGGAACGGAAACGTATGTTTCGCAACCATACAATAGGATTGCCATGAATGTTTGAACTGAAAATTCTTGTTTTTGTGCTGTATTTGATTTAATTTGACTTTCATAAATTTCTCAATGCAATGAAGGCCTCTATTTTTTTTTTAATCCTTACTTGTTTTATTTCTCAGTCTGTTCATCAAACATTGCCCATTTGGTTGTCAAGCTTTATATATATAAGTCCGCTTTTTTGTAGACATATTTGTTCAAATACCATCTGGCAATCATTTGCAGAGTCTATTCTACTATTGTGGGACGATATTGCCTCCCCTACTTTGCAGTAGTGATCCAACAGTGGCCAACACTCAAGGATATCTAATATGGGCTTCAAATGTGTCTACCTTTGCACAAGGTTACTCTTGGCAGAGATGTAGATAGAAGGGTAATGACACTTCTGTCACAATGAGAGTCTTCACCAGATATTCATGTAAACGAAAACAATGCTGCTTTGGCTTAGCACGTTAATTCTAGAATCTCCTGACCACTTTTGTGAAGAATTAAGCAATGATTTATGTTAGCTCGTTTAAGCCCCCACCTCTGATTAACTCAGGGGAATTCTTATTATTATGGTATAGCTCAGTTTAGAGTGTGTGTAGTAAATTAACTGTGACAAACATGCAGTTACTTTAAAATGATTAAATCGAAGTTAAATTTGTAAAATTACAAACAACAAAATTTAATACTCACTTACGTTTTAACAGTTTGAAAATAATTGAATAGTTTAGAAGAAAAGTTTCATCATTGATGGATAATAAAGACGATGAAAGAAAGTTCACTTTGGCAGCTTATATATGTAACTTAGCTGCCAATGACGGTTCTTCTCCGTTTGAAGGGTTGGTTCTTTTTACACTGCTACCACTCGTCGCTGGTCAAGGTTGTCAGGTGTAGCTCGTTTCCCAGAAATGCCAAGGAGAGTCTACAAAGTTGGTCCTTCGTCTTAAAGCGTAGGCCACCTGTCCCTTCTTGTTCCAGAGATAGTACTTTCTGCTGCTACCACCAATCACTATAATAAAGAATGGAAACGAAACGCTCTTTTGAGTATTGCGTTTCCCGACACATACTTATGTGTCCCCTTTCCTCTATTCTACAGTCCCATTTATCTCATAATTTACCATCGATGAGAATTAAATTTAATCCTTCCGAATAAAACTTTCTTTACATTTAAATTGAATAGCTTTAGCTTCACACTACATTTAAATGAAAAGGTTAATAGCTCAGATAGAATATGTTTACATTTACATTTCCACTGATTGAAAAGTGTTCCCAATATAAATTGAATATGTTTTTATTTATTTTTACACTGATTTGAAAAGTTTGAAACTTCCATTAATTTTAAAGTGCTTATGTTAACATCGACATTTACACTGGTTTGAAACTGTAAGTACGAGTATTATACTTAGCATGTACATTATTTCTTTCATCTTTCCCTCCCTGCTCCGTATGGAACCTGGGACTATTTATGCGTTTAGTTCTCTTAAGAAACTAGCATTAAAGCAGTCACCAGCCCGTGCATTGGTGGTTTATGAATCATCATTCTGTACGCTGAGGTTGCCAGCCTCAAATGACTGGGACATCCACTAGCGATTTTTACATATTTAAATTCACATGGTAATATACATATATATGTTAGTTCACATGTTAGTAATAAAATATAGAATGTAAAATCACAACTTACGCCAATCCTGGCTTACATACGTTTTGCTTAGACGAATAAAAGGCACCGGCAGTTGCCTTATTACACGTATACTTGGAGTCGTTAATTTGAACTCTAATTACCTTTCTGACTCCGTGTGTTTCCTTCAGTTTCCTAGGACAGCGGCTTTCCTTATTAAAATTATAGAGATGTCCTGGACTGAATTGTAAGTCCTAATGAATACTCCAGTAAAAGGTGTCCGGTCTGATAAATGGAAATTCTGAATTCTAACTGGCACGTCTGGTGTCTTTATCAAGCGTGAATCTCACAGTGAAAAAACCACTGAAATGTCTCAGGTTATATTCACTGCCTTACCCAACTCTGTTCGTTATGGGGCTCAAGCGATTAGCCAATCTGATT
The DNA here is from genome assembly GCA_024509875.1 of Oreohelix idahoensis. Classification (NCBI taxonomy): domain Eukaryota; kingdom Metazoa; phylum Mollusca; class Gastropoda; order Stylommatophora; family Oreohelicidae; genus Oreohelix; species Oreohelix idahoensis. The sequence goes on from JAMPIV010020538.1 coordinate 55,370, forward strand.
TGAATATTTTGCATGACTCATCTAAAGCAAATTTTCAAACATTACTTTTCTGAAAATGGGCTGTAGACATCCGATTGCCGTGTGTACCAACTTACAAACGCATCGGTAACCTCACATGACAATGTGTGTAAGATGTAACAAATTATTACTTTCGCTAAAGTAATGTCTTATCTGTTGCTTGAGCACACACAAAATCCGTCTCTTAACAACCTTATCGGAGACAAACACGTAACTTATCAGTGATTGAGCAGATTTCGCTGGACGATGTACGTGTTAATATGTGTACTGATATCGGCCGCGCCTGCGATTAACCAACTTGGTTGTTGATAATTTTCTCTCAGCCGCTCCTGCAAATGTTTAGTATTATCATCCACAAGGAGTGTCAGATAAACAGACAAGACACAATATTCTGAAAGTAGCGAGAGAATATAGATACAAAATATCTGCTACTTAGCATAGAAAGAAAGAAAGAAAGTGCTACAACTGAAAGCACTTAATAAAATCCGTACCCCAAATGTACCGATTCCTGCCGTAGTAAAACAGAGATTAGGAAGAAGAAGGGTTCGCCTCAATCCATTATGTGACACATTGTTTGTCTTTTCCCAGTGCATTTTCAGACGATATAAACAGTAGCAATACAAAATGTAGAACTCTGTGTCATTGTATTGAGACAGATATGTAAATCAAATGAGATCATGCCCAACGCAAAAATAAGAGTTTAAACTAAATGTCAAGGTGGCCCTCATGTGTACCTCTTAGACATGAATACAAATACCGACCAAAAAATGCACAATTATTTCATAAATAGATGCTTGAGGGGAATAGAAGAATTTGAATTCTATGACAGAATTGCCAATGTATAGCAAATGAAAGAAAATGACAAATGTCTGTGTAAAAAAAGACGGGTAAAATAGATTGCCAGACGACAGGGCACATATTGATGCACACAGCTAGTAGCTTTACAATGCATTTATTGTTCAAGAATCCCTGGGGTAAAAGAAATGGAGAAAAATATAAATAAAACCTGTAGAAGATAACTAGAGACAGGCAAAAAGACGACCAGAAAACATGGTAAGATTTTAACCTGGTGACGAAAGACAGGAGTGCGTGACATAAATTAATAATTTTCTATAAATTAACTGCCTAAGTGAAACTTTCTGTAAGGAATAATAAAAACGCCTGCCAGCTTTCGCTTGACAATACGGAAAAGGCGCGGATTGCACAGTGTGTGACAAAAAACCTCGATCGTCACATTTTCCTGTGCCATCCAATATTCATTTTACGCTCTTCATTTTCTTTTTTCCCACCTCTGATAGTAGTTGTGATTTTCGATCCATTGTTTACACTTTCTTCCTTCAATTTTTTTCATGTTTGGGCTTCATCGAACATCTTTACTGATTATTGTAATCACTGACTTTCATTTGAACCCATATTGACTCCTGGATCTGTAGAGTAAAAACTTGTTTCCGAGTGCATTACACATTTCCGACCAGATGTTCATAGGAAGATACCGACAGTGAATGGGAGTGCTCGAATTAATACATAAACAAAGCGGAGATGGCCACAGTCGTCTTATCTCTGATAATATTTTTTGTCTGGAAGGGAACAAGAACACAGGTTGTTGCATGAGAATTGTGCGTTTGCACAGGAAAGTATCGTTAAATATCCATCTGGTGACAGATTAAAGACACGCACTAAATGATGTAATCGTTTCCGGGCATATTTGTTGAAGGCAATAGTTACGATAAGTTGTCAGTCTTGAAAGATATTATCAAAAATTTTTCCATTAGAAGGTAGAAGGGATCTTACCAAAGTGAAGTTGGAAGCATCTTCTGGACTTATACAGCAGAAACCTCTATAAATTTACTAATACAGGAAAGCCAGCATCCTAGAAACCTGAAGGCGAAGTCATAGTTGGATTCTTTATATAAGTAATACCCCCACACACGTGTAAGAGGTCGCTTAATCAAGTTGCTGAAAAATATTTCACGGAGCCAGTCTGTATATAGTCCAAAAGTATTTGGGATAAGTTGTACATTTTATCATTCTATATTTTTCAATATTAACACGTGAAACTTGCTGGTGGATGTCCAAGTTTATACGAGGCTGGCAACCTAAGCATATAGAATGATAGTTTCATTAACCACCACTGCAAGATCTGGTGACAGTTTCATGAGGGTTTCTCATAGAGAACCAAAAGCAGAGGTAGTCCCAACTTCCATATGGAGCAGGGAGTAGATGATGACAGAAATAATGTACATATTTATTTACATTAACATTTTCAACTAGTGCTTATGTATATGTAAACATGTTTTATGTAGATAATGTGGTGTTTTCCGCTCACTGGATTAACGTAAATGCTCATAGAGGGTAAAAGTTCTGAGGCAGATGGAATGGTGGAATGAAAGGGAGGAACACCCGATTTTCGTGTCAGGAGACCCAGGTATAATTGGCCTTCAGTCAAAGCTAGATACCAACATCAAACGGGTCTTGAAGACGCGGGGGCCATCTCGTAATTGCCCCACGATACTACGAGGGACGTGTTACACCCACAAGACTTGATTAGTGACGAGAGAGAACTAATCTACAACCTGCAAAGAACCAACATCGGCTGGAGCAGAAACCAACCGACATCTTACTGGGAGCTAAGTACCCATTCAGAGCTGCCAAGTGAAATCTTTAAGCCAATTCCCTAAACCGACCAGATCATCACATGTGATGAACCATTAAGGCTAAAATGTCCCTTACGTATTTTACATTGTTAACTTTAATTGATTATTAAATTTGTAATCTGTAAATATACAAATTTGTAGTTGATTTAATCGTATTTGAGTGAACATCACCCGTATGCCTCAGCCATTTTAAATGACCACAAACAGAGCTATTGAAATAATATTTTACTTAATTAAATCAGTTGGGGGCTTATCAAACGAGCCACATTCTTTTTCTTAATAGAAGTTCTGTGAAGATAACAAGTTATTTACGGCCTGGATAATATCAGCTGTGGTACTTGATTTCTTAAATTCCTGTGAGGCTCCCTAGAACTGGGGCGCCATTCTTCAATTCAAATCTCTGCCAAGAGTAATCTTGAGCGCAAGTTAGATACCTTTGAAGACCCTCAGTAGATACTCTGAATTTTGGCTATTGTTGGACCATCTTTCTTACTTACTTACTTTCTTTCTTTCTTTCTTTCTTTCTTTCTTTCTTTCTTTCTTTCTTTCTTTCTTTCTTTCTTACATCCTTTCTTTCTGTCTTTCTTACCTTTTTTCTTTTTTTCATTTTCTTTCTTTCTTTCTTTTCTTTCTTTTCTTTTCTTTCTTTCTTTCTTTTTCTTTCTTTCTTTCATCTTTCTTTCTTTCTTTATTTTATTTCGCGTTAAATTTAACGCGCCATAAAGACATAAAAAATTGTGAATTGGTAATACTTCCATGATTACTTCAGAACATTGAATGAAAATATGTGGACATTTGCTTTCCTTTGACAGATTCATTCACTACTCATCCACCTTTTAAAGATTTCAGTTGCTTCATCAGCCTGTTGCTTCTACGCTCATCATCTCATGCCACCCTTAATATTCCTTCTCTGTCGCCCTCATCTTTTCTTGCCATAGACTGTGCATGTTTCAACAGTTTTCTGAATCCGCTTTTAAAAGCAGGTGGGTAAAGTTTTTTTCGACTTCTTGTTACTGTAATTAGCAGCGTCCGTGCGATGTTGCTTTGCTTCAATAACTTATTATTTGATAGCAGTCCTGATTCTGAAGTCTCCAGGGTGAGAAATGTTTAGGGAGACCAAAAGACGGAAAAAGGGGGGGGGGGGGAAGTGACCGAATTGAAAGTGATAGGAGGAACATAGAAAAACCTAGAACGGATGGCACATGACGCGAAGGCTTTGCATTATTTTGTAGAAGGTCTGTGCTGCTAAGGTAGCTGGAAAAAGTAATAATAATGAATTCATTATTTAGTTGTTCGGCTGTAACTATGCAACACTCCCGTTTGAGACGACATTTGTGTCCTGTAAATAACTTGTCTACTTATTAATTATCAAACATTTATTCTAACAAAACCTCTACACCTCACAGTAGAAGAGGAACGAATAAGTAAGTACGTTATACTAACACAGCGGAATAGTAAGCCCCATCTTCAATTTTATTGTTAATGACTTGTTTGTTAGTATGATTGTAACATGAATCGCTGTTGTGATGTTGTCAGTCGGGCTGAGAAACATATTTAAGTCAATACGCCTAGAATGTTTAATTTTAAAACAGTCTAAGTATATGACCATGAAACAGAGTGAAAAAAGACAATCAAAAGGTTACAGAAGTGCATGAACTGGAGTTTGCGAGGAATAGAAGGGTTAAAATGGTATGTCAAGGTTACGAATGGTGAATTGTGTGAAAAAAACCAGCTCAAAAAGAGTACAACAAGAGATGAGAAGAATGTTTTGACATTGGTAAGGACTCACACAGAGGAAGCCAGTTGATAGGTTTCCACAATATTAAAGAAAGAACTAGTGGGCTCTAAGGAGTTTTGAACAAGGTTCACTTGGGTGAAGACATAGCTTCACTGCAGAAAGAGACCTCACGTGCTGCGCATATAACAATGCTGTTTTATGTCTGTAGGACATTATTTCCGTCAAAACGCCCCTTAAAGTTTACGTTTTTAAGTCTTCTAAACATAACACATTCCATGTCACATCTTAAACTTTCGTTAAAACTGCTTGCGCTCCCTCTAATGTATTTCAACCCAAATCACACACTGTTTTCTGGGCCCTCTGAACATTGTTAACACCAGAATGTGGGATTCTTTAGTCAAATAACAAACAATGACGGGAGCTATTCTATTTCAGTAGCAGCGTACACAGAGAAATAAAATGGACAATCACAGCTATGTGAGTTGTGAATACGTTTTTAAAAGTTGTAAATGGAAGACACTTGTAGGAAAAACAAAGAGGGAACAAACTTGTTCTTTCTTTAAGTACAGCCGTAGGTGATCATGTCTCTCCACAACTTCCTGTCCGCTGTACTGTTTATACATTCTGTTGTTGACTTGTTTCCTTGACGTCAGATTGTCCAGAATCTTCTCTCATTGTCGTTCTCCATCACTTTTTCCTTCAATTTTTTCTGTTTGGTTTGGTTTTAAAAACTATCTTCATTGCACACGGACAGCTCCATCAGTGCTCCGATCTTTTCCTGTAGATCACACAAGGAGGATCTCAGCACAGTGCACGAGCTGAGTAGCACCGGCGACAATCATAATGTGTGTATGCAGGAATCACGCACTCTATAAATATTTTTATGGTGTGTAGTTTCCTAAGTATTAAATTCTGCCAGGGCAGTGGCTTTACGGCCTACTTTTTTCGATTTCCAACTGCCGAAAAATTGTTAAAGCTTGCAATTTGCACACGAGACCTCCTATTTTTCACCTTTATCCGAGAAGGCTAGGCATCCGATCTCACTACCCAGGAGATCTCACTACCCAGGAGATCTCACTACCCAGGAGATCTCACTACCCAGGAGATCTCACTACCCAGGAGATCAAGGCGGAATATGACATCATTATGAACCACTGGTTCTAAAAATAAAATTATGTCAGTTATTTTCCCTGTACTGGGAGCGAACCGACTACCTTTAGAATTAGAGGCGGGCGTCATTCCTCATAGCCACTCTGACCCCTTCCTGTTGTGACATTACCTCCCATCTTTCCTCTAATCGTAGCAAGTCTAACGTAACGGGATTGCTACCTTCCACTATGAGAAATAAATATCCTTTGTGCTATGGCTTCTTCAGGACATCCGCGATATCCACCTTAGCTGTGCATAGTGTTGCTAACAATGTTCTATAAAACCTCTGTGACTTCCAGGAAAGTTCTCTAAGCTTCGTTCTGTCAAATAAGCCTTATTTCATCTCTCTTGTTTTGGTTCTATCAAATAAGCCTTTTTTTTATCTCTCTTGTTTTGGTTCTGTCAGATAAAGCTGTTTTTTCACCCTTATTATTTTGGTTCTGTCAGATAAGCCTTTCTTTTTTTTGTCTCCCTTTCTTATTTTAGTTCTTCAGATAAGGCGATCTTTTTTTTAAAGCAGTCTTATTCTGGTTCTGTCAGATAAGCTTTATTTAAAGTCTCCTCTCCTCTCCTCCTCCTTGCACACTCGTTCGGTCAAATAAGGCTTTGTTTTCTTCCAATTCTTATTTTAGTTCTGTCACATTAGTATTTTTCCACTCCTCTTATTTTGGTCCTTATCCGATAAGCCCCTGGTATTTTACCACTTTCCTGTACATAAGAATATTGACTTAAAAATACTAAGTCAATGCATGGGTTTTCTAGCGTGTTTTCCTGTGATCGTCTTCAGGAGTTGATAACCTCATCAACATGACATCTCGCACATAGACTGGATGAAATGAACACCATTATAACACCCAAAGCAACCAAACTTCATTACTTTTGAAATTAAATCTGCAGCCATTCAAAGTTTAAAAGATCTAACAAATACTTCGAGTTTTTCAGAAATAAACTGACCCACAAACGAGAATTACGCGTACATGTTTCTTTTTTGTTTGTTTCTTTGTTTTTTTTAGTTTTGTATTTTGTTTTAATAAAAAAAAGTAAACGTCACATAAGTCATTCATTCATAACAGCTGAGCTCCTATAGGGAGTACATCTCATCATGACAGCTGAGCTCCTATATTGAGTACATCTCATCACAACAGCTGAGCTTCTATAGGGAGTACATCTCATCATAACAGGTGAGCTCCTATAGGGCGTACATCTCATCATAATAGCTGAGCTCCTATAGGGAGTACATCGCATCATAACAGCTGAGCTCCTATAGGGAGTACATCTCAACACAACAGCTGAGCTCCTATAGGGAGTACAGCTCATCACAACAGCTGAGCTTCTATAACGAGTACATCTCATCATAACAGCTGAGCTTCAATTGGGAGTACATTTCATCACAACAGCTGAGCTCCTATAGGGAGTACATCTCATTAAAACAGCTGAGCTTTTATAAGGAGTCCATCTCATAACAACAGCTGAGCTCCTATAGGGAGTACATCTCATCATAACAGCTGAGCTCCTATAGGGAGTACATCTCATCACAACAGCTGAGCTTCTATAGGGAGTACATCTCATCATAACAGGTGAGCTCCTATAGGGAGTACATCTCATCATAATAGCTGAGCTCCTATAGGGAGTACATCGCATCATAACAGCTGAGCTCCTATAGGGAGTACATCTCATCACAACAGCTGAGCTCCTATAGGGAGTACATCTCATCACAACAGCTGAGCTTCTATAACGAGTACATCTCATCATAACAGCTGAGCTTCAATTGGGAGTACATCTCATCACAACAGCTGAGCTCCTATAGGGAGTACATCTCATCAAAACAGCTGAGCTTTTATAAGGAGTCCATCTCATCACAACAGCTGAGCTCCTATAGGGAGTACATCTCATCATAACAGCTGAGCTTCTATAGGGAGTACATTTCATCATAACAGCTGAGCTCCTATAGGGAGTACATCTCATCACAACAGCTGAGCTCCTATAGGGAGTACATCTCATCAAAACAGCTGAGCTTTTATATGGAGTCCATCTCATCACAACAGCTGAGCTCCTATAGGGAGTACATCTCATCATAACAGCTGAGCTCCTATATGGAGTACATCTCATCATAACAGCTGAGCTCATATAGGGAGTACAGCTCATCACAACAGCTGAGCTTCTATAACGAGTACATCTCATCATAACAGCTGAGCTTCAATTGGGAGTACATTTCATCACAACAGCTGAGCTCCTATAGGGAGTACATCTCATTAAAACAGCTGAGCTTTTATAAGGAGTCCATCTCATAACAACAGCTGAGCTCCTATAGGGAGTACATCTCATCATAACAGCTGAGCTCCTATAGGGAGTACATCTCATCACAACAGCTGAGCTTCTATATTGAGTACATCTCATCATAACAGGTGAGCTCCTATAGGGAGTACATCTCATCATAATAGCTGAGCTCCTATAGGGAGTACATCGCATCATAACAGCTGAGCTCCTATAGGGAGTACATCTCATCACAACAGCTGAGCTCCTATAGGGAGTACATCTCATCACAACAGCTGAGCTTCTATAACGAGTACATCTCATCATAACAGCTGAGCTTCAATTGGGAGTACATCTCATCACAACAGCTGAGCTCCTATAGGGAGTACATCTCATCAAAACAGCTGAGCTTTTATAAGGAGTCCATCTCATCACAACAGCTGAGCTCCTATAGGGAGTACATCTCATCACAACAGCTGAGCTCCTATAGGGAGTACATCTCATCATAACAGCTGAGCTCATATAGGGAGTACATCTCATCACAACAGCTGAGCTCATATAGGGAGTACATCTCATCAAAACAGCTGAGCTCATATAGGGAGTACATCTCATCACAACAGGTTAGCTCATATAGGGAGTACATCTCATCACAACAGCTGAGCTCATATAGGGAGTACATCTCATCACAACAGCTGAGCTCCTATAGGGAGTACATCTCATCACAACAGCTGAGCTCATATAGGGAGTACATCTCATCACAACAGCTGAGCTCCTATAGGAAGTACATCTCATCATTTTCGTTTTCGGTCTTCATGGATCATGGTGTCATCACTTCCGTTAGTCCCCCTACAGGAAAATTACACCAAATATTCACATGCTCTTGCAGCGTGTTGTTTGTGTGTGTAGCAATCTGTTTGACAAGTTGAGGTTGCCAGTGTCATGCACAACCTCATGGTAGTCACGGTGTCCGACATGCCTGAGACAGCAGTAGAGATATTCTTTCTTTGTCCCATCAGAGACCCCCCGGGTACTATACGTGGACGCTGGAGCACGTGCCTCTAACAAATATAGGTCAAGGCTCCCTGTCCTGTGTCATCCGTTCAAGACCCTTCCATGTTTTTTATCGTTTTGGACAATCTCTTCAAACGTTTATTGACTTTACGTTTCTATAGAATGGAGTAGCCAGCTCATGGCCAACCCTCCTTATTGGCGTTCTACGACATTCTTGGTAGGATTCAGTATTACTATTCTTTGTTTCCTATTGGGTTCATGTAACACACGGACGAAATACAGTACTTGACATATATCGTAGCTGCTTATGGCTTTTGATGTGAAACATTTTAGAAAGTATAAATATCAGATGAACCTGGTAGTTTGGTGGATCTATGAAGAGACATAGAAGGAATAGGCTTACTGTACCTTCAGGCATGTCGAACAAGGCGACCAACATGAGATTGTTGATGCTGCTGGCAGTCACATCATGTAAAACTAACAGCCTCAGAAACCACCGTTACAAAACCATGTGAATGCTTGGTGCAGGCTTCCTGTAACACAACTAGCTGTAGTGGTGCTTCCATGCTCCGTAAGAAGCGCCAAGGAAAATGGCGATAATGATGATGATAATCATGATGATGACAGATGTTATATATTAGTAGTGGTCCGGGTGGAGGTCAGTTTATTTTGGTGCTTCCTTGACGACACATGGAACAGGAGTATACATATTTTTGAGTCAGCTTATTAGCAGCATCAATCACGACGAGTGTTAAAAAATAGAGTACAGCAAAACAAACAAAGAGCAATGTTAGATGTAGTAGCCCTTGTCTGTCATAACTGACTATGGGAATGTGCCCTTGAGATGACAGCCCTCAATCGTAACTAACTATGGGAATGTGCCCCGGAGACGAAAGCCCTCAGTCATAACTATGGAAATGTTCCCCTGAGATGTTAGCCCTCGGCCATAACTAACTATGGGAATGTGCCCCTAAAATGATAGCTCTCAGCCATAACGGACTATGGGAATGTGCCCCTGAGATGATAGCCCTCAGTAATTACTAACTATGGGAATGTGCCACTGAGATGATAGCCCTCAGGCATAATTAACTATGGGAATGTGCCCCTGAGATGATAGCCCTCAGTCATTACTATGGGAATGTGCCCCTGGGACGATAGTCATAACTGACTATGGGAATGTGCCCCTGAGATGATAGAACACAGTCATAACTAACTATGTGAATGTGCCCCTGAGGTGATAGCCCTAAGTCATATCTAACTATGGTAATGTGCCCCTGAGATGATAGCACTCAGTCGTAACTATGGAAATTTTTCCCTGAGATGATAGCCCTCAATCATAACTAACTATGGGGATGTGCTCATTATATGACAGCGCTCAGTCATAACTAACTATGGGAATGTGCCCCTGAGATGATAGCCCTCAGCCATAACTATGGAAATGTACCCCTGAGATGATAGCCCTCAGTCATTACTAACTATGGAAATGTGTAATTGAGATGATAGCCCTCAGCCATAATTAACTACGGGAATGTGCCCCTGAGATGATAGCCCTCAGTCATAACTAACTATGGGAATGTGCCCCTGAGGATAGCCCTCAGCCATAACTATGGGAATGCGCCCCTGATATGATAGCCCTCAGCCATACCTGACTATGGGATTGTGCCCCTGGGATGACAGCCCTCAGTCATAACTATGGGAGTGTGCCCTTGAGATGAGAGCCCTCAGTCATAACTGACTATGGGAATGTGCCCCTGAGATGATAGCCCTTAGTCATAACTAACTATGGGAATGTGCCCCTGAGATGATAACCCTCAGCTGCGTGTGTTCCTGGTGATCCTTTCAGCGTGTTGTTTTCTCTTCTGCTTGTTCTGAGCGCTTATTTTCACCCAATCTCAGATGGTGTTATAGGGAGAATCACCACTTAGTGCGATCGGCAGCCTCGCCCTCCCAGGTTGCTGTATTTATGTCCAGTGCCCTCATGTCTCTCTTGGACACATCTTTGAACCTCAGCTGTGGTCGTCCGACTGTTCTTTTGCTATCTGCCAGTTTTCTGCAGCGAATATCTTACGGGGTGCGACCATCTTCTATACAGCAGACATGACTAAGCCAGCTTAGTCTGCGCTGTCTAAGCAGTGTATACATGTTTTGAAGTTCGTAACATGACAGCGGCCAAGACATCGTAGATTGAAGGTAGTGAGCCTTCTGTTTTGCTTAGCATAGGTTGTCCATGTTTCACCGCCATGTAGAAGTGTTCTGGTGACGCATACATTAAATTCCACAGCTTTAGTCTTCACTGTGAGTTTGGGGTTTCTCCGAACACCCGTTGTAAAGCGGGCAAAGATGGTTGCAGCTTTGGCAATGCAGCGATCAATTTCTGTGTCCAGAGAGAGTTTGTCATTGATGGTGGACCACAGGTATGTGAAGTGGTGAAGCACTGCCAGTTCATAGGTATCGATAGTAATAACTGGTGGAACATCCACATCCTTACCCAGTACATTTGTTTTCTTTAGACGTATTGTGAGGCCAAAGTCCCTGCATGCTTGGGTGAAACGATTCCGAAAGCTCTGAAGCTCCTGTTGACTTTGAGTGACGATTGCAACGTCATCAGCGAACAACAAGTCTCGTATAATGACCCTTCTGATTTTTGTTTTCACCTTCAGCCTTGCGAGATTAAACAGTCGACCATCTAACCTAATGTGAAGGCAGACTCCTTCAGTTACTTCTCTGAATGTATGTTTCAAGAGCAAAGCAAAGAAGATCCCAAAGAGGGTCGGAGCCAGGTCGCAACCTTGTTTGACGCCACTGCGTATGTCAAAGGGCAGTAATGTGTTTCGAGCTTAATGGACTGTTCCCTTCATGTCTTTAAGGAATTACTTTATCATTTCAAGCAATTTAATGGGGCAGCCTATTTTAAGAGGATTTTAAAGAGTCCATCCCTGCTAATCAGGGATGTTTGTAAAATATTAAAAATAAATACAAAATGTTAGTAGAGCAAAACTCAGGAAAATATGGATCACTCAAAGAATACAAAATTTATCTCTGCTGAAGTTATGTATAAAAAATATTAAAGTAAAATATAAATCGCATAACCCCAACTTTCACATTACCATTATTGTATTCCCTTTTATTTAACTTCGGATGATATTTATATACTTGCAATGTGTCAAATCCTTGAAGCTCAAAATCTCTATATTTCACTAATAGTTGAGACTTAACAAATTTACACGCAGCTTACCTTTTGTGGTACATATTAATCTGTCATGTTTTGACCGGCACTGGCATAGCTGATTGTGACTATACGCCTATAATTTTTTTACATAAAATTTGGATCATTTTGGCGACGCTCTCCATTCAACCTAGGCGCTGGGTACGTCGGTTATATTAAAGCGCATGTCCAAATACAAAATACCTTGCAGTCTGGAATAAGGCTTGAACAATTTTTGTATGTCATCTCAAGTCTATTGAGTACATTAAATGAATCGCATGTCATGACATCTTAGATAACGCAAAATGAATGTTATAATATGCCGAGTATGTCAGTTAACAGAACTGAGTGTTATTGTTTGACATAAAGAAAATGGATCAATGGGAAACAGAAACTGCAATTTTTGCAAAATTTGACAAATTAGACAATCGATATGCAGTATTTAACAATTTAATACACCACATTTCAGAGACGCACAAAATTGTTAAAGCTTTTGAAGTTTTTGCAATTAAAAGATGTTTAAATCAGTCTTATGTTTATGTATGTGTGTTACAGAACATGCAAAAGCAGGCAATATTCAAATGATTACAAGCAACCATAAAAAAAAAAAAACAACAAAACAAACAAACTCAACACTAACACATTACCAAACTTGTGTTTATTTCAACCAATAAATATGTCTGTGTTACGGACCAAACAAAAACGCTTTAATCAAAATGTAAATAAAGCAGTCAGTGGCAACAAGGTAATTCTCAAGTCATTTCAGAGCTGAAGAAAAAGCCTTGAAAAATGCAGCAGAAGTAATAATGACAGAGGAAAGCACAGAGAGATAAGTTGCTTTCTTTACCGATGCACAGTCAGTAATTGCAGCGTTGAAAAGTCAAAATAATAGAGACCTGGAACACGTTAACATATAAATGTGCCCAGTTACAGAATGTACAAATGGATGTGTATGCGTGTGTATATATGTGCGTCTGTGTGTATTTATACGTGTGTGTGTGAATATACATATATATACTTATTTTTATTGTATGTGTGTATATATATATATATATATATATATATATATATATATATATATATATATATATATATATATATATATATATATATATATATATATATATATATATATATATATATATATATATATATATATATATATATATATATATACAGTAGAACTCCATTTATCCGAACCCCATGGGACCGAGCGTCGTTCGGATAATCAAATGTTCGGATAATTGGATTACATCATGTATCGAGTACATGTACACATATTTCTAAAAATAATTAACCATCACAACGAAATTACACTATAAAACATATTTACTTGTACTGTAATAATAATACCCACACTGTATTAGATCACTGTATCACCAAAATCTTTCATCACACTGCAGTGCATGTACTACTTGTATTAATTATTTTTTTAAGAAAGAGAAATGTTTTCAAAATAACATTACAAACGATTCAAAACTAGGCGCAACTTACGTATACATGTACTTGCACAGATGTAACCCACTATTTAAAATAATGAGGAATCCTCTTTTGCACCAAACTGGATAGTCTTCTTTTGGCTGCTAAGTCCCGCATTCTCTTCAACAACAGAAGCTGTGTAGGACAGCTGTCATCTTCTTGCTCGTACCAAGCCATCGTTGTTTCTAGTGCTATAAAGGCCTCTTCAGAACTTGGTCGACGTTTTGGGTTTTCTTCATAATCTACAAGTACATCATGTACTTCTGAGGTGTCTTCATCATCGGTCACTACATGTATTTGGTTTTCTTCTTGCACAAAAGACAAACTTTCTTCGTCATTCAAAAACTGAAAACCAGAATCATTATCATCTTCTAGCCACATGTGTGCATCATCTTTGTCACAGGCCGAAAATCCGGGCATTGCTTGAAACAGTTCCACAACTTCATTTATACAATCATCATTTGTGTCCACTACAGTAGTTTCATTTCCTCCTTTTTTTTCCCAAGCGATCTATTCTAAGCCTTGTTGAGATTATCTTGTGACATGGTGGTCCAAGCATCAGCTAACATATATCAGCAGTCTTTGAGATTAAGCTTTTTGGAAAACGCCACCACACTTTCTTCATCTTCAGCCAACAATAAACGACGCATGACTTCCTTATTGTACATCTTTTTAAGCTTTGCTATAACACCCCGATCCATTGGTTGAATCAGTGCTGTTACATTGGGAGGCAGAAAAATTACTTTAAAATTTGCATCAACTGCATTCAATGTATCCGTCTCTGGATGAGATGGTGCATTGTCCAGTAGAAGAATTACTTTTCCAGTTTTCTTTTCTTGTTCTCTCAACCTCTTCACATTTGGGATAAACTGATTTGTATACCAATCAAGAAATATTTCACTATTCATCCAAGCACTCTTCTGTGCTTTGTAGAACAATGGGAGACACGTCACATTCTTTAAACAACGTGGTTTTTTGGCTTTGCCGATCATTAGCACCGCACCGGTGAACGATGACTTCCACTGGCATTCGCGGCTACCAAAATTGCACTTTTTAAACCCAGGGGCAGATGCTTCGTGCTGAGATGCAAGTGATTTTTGAGGCAATGATTTCCAGTATAAGCCAGTCTCATCGGCATTATACACATCATCGAGTGAATAACCTTCTTCTTCCAAAAAGCCAAGAATGTTTCTTAAAATTTTCAGCGGCAGTTGCATCGCTAGATAAAGATTCCCCTTGAATCTCCAATTCTCGTATGCCATGACGAGATTTAAAGTTTGTTAACCATCCCTGGCTAGCCTTAAAGTCAGGAATGACCGTCAAGTTGATTGTTGAACTGAAGTGCCTTTTCACACAATAGAGAGCCAGAGATAGGTTCCCCTTTGCTTCTTCTTTGCACAAACCATATATAAAAAGCCTTTTCCAATTTCAAATCTTTCGCATTTCTCCTGGTTTTATGTTTCTTCGACCCATTTTCACTATCCAATTTCGATGCAAAACTCATAATTTTATCCTTGTTACTTTTGATGTCAGAGACGGTAGCTTTCCCAACATTGAAAATCCTGGCAAGTGAAGACACAGTTTCACCTTTTCCTGGTCTCTTGATAATTTCTGTTGTCGTTTCAATTGACAAAAACATTGCGGTTCCTTTTATATGCTTTAGGCCTTCTGGAAGACGCCATATCGCACAGAGAAATACTTGCACACCAAAATTATTCTGCTGTAGTAGCAGACACAATTATTTTAAATTGAACTGTCTGTTTAGCCAGTGTTCTGCATAGAACGCACACGTACACTAGATTGGTAAACCAGATATTAACTGACTTTATGATCTAACTGACTTCCTGTACGTAAGCGACCGACCATTAGCCCATTCCATCCTCTACAAATTGTTCGCACACATTTGAAGCTTGCAGCATCAAAAGATTCAAAAATGTAGTCTAACATGACTGGTGGCGCCTTATTTTTTTTCTCGAAAAAGTGTTCGGATAATTGGATGTTCGGATAATTGGGGTTCGGATAAATGGAGTTCTACTGTATATATATATATATATATATATATATATATATATATATATATATATATATATATATATATATATATATATATATATATATATATATATATATATATATATATATTTGAGTGTGTGTGCGTATAATTTATTGCATTTTTAGTCCGTCATCCAACGCTAAAAATGGGAGTGGATACAGATTTTTCGTTGATATATTTGTATTTTAAAATTTGCAAGAACCAAATTTTAGTTTTTTATTCGGAGAAAAAAAAAAAACAAACCCTTAAACTAACAAGACTACAAGTAAGCGTGCACAACTTAGGTCATATTAAATATAAGCAGGGTAACATCAAAAGTAAGCAATCTAAACTGGGAATTGTGAGTTTAATTCGTAATGTGAGGTTGAAATATTCGGTTGGTCGATGTCCTTATTACTGTGCATGTATTACCCTCGGCAGTGTGCATAACTATATGTTTTGTTATATTCACATGTATAAATACATTAATGTCTCGTGTTCAAATAATTAGTAACTAAAAATAATCTTCAACCTTCTCTTTTCAAAGATACCTTCCGCATCATTACAGGTATTCATAAAGTCAATACATAAGGGGCCTACTGTAAAACTGGTAATGAAAGTAACAAATAAAACGGTAGTACAAATTAACGGTCCTTCGAAAATGAAGCAGTTTACACAGTAAAGACGGGACGTTTCGGTAGTCACCCTTCGTCACTCACAATTACAAACAGACAAGAACAAATATAGACATGTCAAGAGAAAAAGACTTTCATAACGTAAATAATTTAGTGCCAGATACCTAAGTGAAGATATACACCTTGACGTCTGTAACCTTCCTGTCAAACATAGAAACATGTTAAGGCCCCAACTGTTGGGGGCGGGGGGGGGGGGGGGGAAGTGGGGTCTACGAGAAGACAAAGAAAGAACAGGCCTAATGCTGTTTCAGGCATGTCGTAAGTGGCGACTAATATGAGGTTGTTCGTGAGGTTGGCAACCTCATCAATTAAAAATTGTTACAGAAACCACCGTTGCTTCGGCGTAGGCTTCCTCGGGGCGCCATCTGTAGTTGTGGTTTCATACCCCATAAGCTGCGAGAATAAGAAATGATGGTAGAGGTCTGTACCGTGTGCCTAAATACCTAATCCAGCCCTACTCGACACATTACTTATGTCTGTGGCTCGTTCAAGCAACGATGACTGGTTTTGATGTTACTCTCAACCTTTCATTTTAGGCAGGTGAGACAAAATTACTGACTTAAATTAACATGATTTTTTTGTTTTCATAATTCCGTCTACCTCACGTGTCATGTGGTTAGGTTGGTAACGATACGGTACATGGTTATCCCATGGGTAAATACATGTGGTTATAGTCGTTTTTTCTCAGGTCTGAACTTTACATTATACAAAACCAAGTTTATTTGCTGCATGTATGACATGCAACAATTCTACTATTCTTCACCCAATGTACAACTGTATGTATTACTATATGATATATTCATGAATATATCTGTTACTGTCTGTTTTTTTAAAAATATCTCCTATGTACACGAATCCTCACATTACTATTATTAACTTGCCTCACGTAGCATTTTAATCAGTGTCATTATCATAATAATCAATCAAAAGAATCATCTTCACTGTCAAAAAAAGTCTCACATAAGTGCCTCATCAACTGTCCTCCGACTAAACGTTGGTAGATCAGACGACTTCTAGCAGAATAAGAAATGGAAGATGCCGAAACCTTGAATTCTTTCGGAATGGTCAAAGGTGTATCTTCTGATTTAAACAACAGTTTATCTTTCATCACCTGAGGCAAAGGTAACATGTTGACTCTGGCTTCACGTCCAGGACTTGTGCGAACAGCAGACGACACTATTACAAGAGCCAGCTTAAAGAGCGACATAGGCTGTGAGGAAATCTCATTAAGAAAATTAAGGCAATCCCGACGTGAATTCCTGTCAATAAGGCGTCGCACTGCCGTGTTAGAACTAACTAAAGACAGGTCGGAAGTTGTCAGAAACAGGTTTCTCACAAAGTAACGAGCTACTGCAACATTTCCGACTGACAAGGCCACATAGAGAGGTGAAACCGTTGAGACAAGGTCATATTCATTGGATATCTGCGGTAACATATCTGACTGGACTTCTGCTGGTCCTAATCCACACCGAATTAGTTTAAGCATGATCTCTGTCTGTCCCTGCAGGATTGTTTTATGAAGAATATCAGGGCTTAGATAAGATGAACTGGCACCCCTGTCAAGTAAAGATTCCATGCAGGATAGTGTATCACTTTTAAGTAGTATGTGGTTTGGAAGAAACGAAAGTGCGGTTTTTGTATTATCTTTATTGCTGACAACGTTGACATCTGCTCCTGAATCAAGTAGTACTGATATTTAAGGTTTCATTCTTTTCCGAGTAGCTAGCATCAAAGGCGTGCGCCCATTATTGTTCTGACAGTTGACATCACTTCCAGCACTGACCAAAGTTTTCACAATTGTTTCCTCGGGCCTGTAGCTGCATCTTACTGCATGCAACAAAGCGGTATTTCCATTTACATCTTTGATGTTTACATCAGCACCCGCATTTATTAGTTGTTCCGTAAGACTAGTATTCTTGCTTTGCACAGAATGCATGAGAGCTGTTAGTCCCTTATAGTTTTGCAAATTAATCAGATTTTTCTTTTCTGTGAATAACTGAATCAGGCGTGACGCATTTTTGGAACAATTTCCGACGATTGCCCAACTGAGGGCAGTATTACCACCTTTATCCTTCTCATTAACATCAGCTCCATGATCTAATAAAGTTTGTAGTATGCAAGTGCTTCCTTCTTCTGAAGCTGCCATCATTAATGGTGTTTTACCATCACTGCTTCTTCTGTTCACTGAGGCTCCATTTTCTAACAGAACTTGAACAACTTCTATTGTTGAAGGATCATTACTAAGCCTGTTCTTGAGAACCTGGATGAGAGGTGCCTCCCTCTGGGATGCACATTTTGCCACGTTATTGACTTTTGCTCCCTTCTGTATAAGAAACTGAGCAACTTGTCTGTTTTTTGACTCCGCTACAAGAGACATTCCAGAAACATTTGCTCCATTTATGTCAGTTCCAGTGCCAAGAAGTTGACCAAGAATGTCAAGATTCCCCCCTTTTACTGCCGACCGCAGTAAATTACTTACACTTTTAGTTTGTTTCAGGAAATAGTCCTTCACTTCATGTTTATAATTTTTAAACAAAAAGTTCATGTACGCTGGCATTTGGTGATCCACGGCTGACTTAAGGGCACATTCAATGTCCATTTTTGAGCCATGTTGGATCAAAAATTTGGCACAGTCTACATGACCATGAATAAGGGCAGTGTTCAGGGCAGATTGAGAAAAATTAAACTGGTTTATGTCTGTATTATATTTTAGCAGGAGTTCAATGAGATCTATGCGACCATGTCTTGCTGCTATAGTTAAGGGATCTGATTCCCCGTTGTACGAACGGCGGTTGGTGTCAGCGCCATGTTTACAAAGTATTTCAACAAGATTGTAATTTCCCGCCTCGACAGCAACAGAAACGGGGACGATAGCTTCATAATAACTTCTGGTGTTAACTTCCGCGCCATATTCCAGAAGCTTCGTGATCATTTTAATTTCACTATCATTAAAAGTTGTATTGTTGCTAGCATTAGATTTTGTGAACAGTTTTATAAAAGCGTCGTCAAGAGATCTTTTTGTGCGAGACGTATAAGATACTTGACAGTCCAACAAAATGTCAAAGGATTCTGTGTCACATTTGTGAATTGCTAACTCTAACGGTGAGGTTCGTGTTTTTATATGTTCTTGTAAGATGTCGAACACTTTTTCAAGTCCAGACTGGACAGCAACTTGTGTTGTCGATACCTTTTTGTTCCCCTCAAAATCACGTTTGAAGACTGCTCTCGACCCATGACTGCTCTGTTTGAAGTATTCATCTAGCAGTATCGTAATGGTATCAACGTCCATGACTTGCAATGCCTTCATAAGAGCTGTGTAACCATCTCGATTCTGGTGCATAAAATCTATTCCTTTTTGGTCTAAAAGAAACTTGGTCAAGTCTGTCGAGCCAGCTGGACGTATGGAGAGAATCAACGCAGTATTACCTGCAGAGTTAGGAGCGTTAATGTCTGCCTTTTTCATAATCAGAAATTGGACAATATCGGTGAAGCCATATTCAGCACAAATCAACAATGGTGTGTTTCCATGCGTGTCTTTACAATGGATATTTGCTCCAGCGCGAATAAGCGCTTGAACGATGAATTTATGTCCATGTCGACAAGCGGAGATAAGCGCTTTGTCTAGTCCATCTTGTGAGAACGAGTTATGTTCCAACTTTTGTAAGATGGCGCGTCCTGAAGTGATCGAGTCCAAGTCATTCAGCAGAACGTTATCATCTACTAAACCTGTATTCAATTCCTTTTCTCTGATCTGATGAGATAAGTTGTCGATACTGGTCGCATGGCTAGAATCTGGAAGATGTGGTTGTCTTGTTGATGATACGTCTGAAGACATACCGGTCAATGCCCCTGTCGTTGCAGTCGTGCCAAGACCATCACATGTAACAGCTGTCAACTCGTTGGAACAGTGGGCTAGATCTGAATGTTGTGAACTTTGTTCCACTTCCAGTTTGTGATGTTGTTTATTCCTCCTCTTGTTCTTCACTTATTTAATACACAATGTCTTACTATATATATAAATATAAATAAATAAATAAATAAATAAATAAATAAATATATATATATATATATATATATATATATATATATATATATATATATATATATATATATATATATATATATATATATATATATATATATATATATATATATATATATATATATATATATATATATATAAACAAAACGTTATTGAATCAGTTTTACAAATTAACGGTACACAAGATATACGGGAAGTTTCGGGTTTCACCCTTCGTCAGCCACAGTTACAAGTAGATAACAAGGACAAGAAATACAGACAGATAAAAGAAAAGTATTATAGACACCACACTCTTTATTCACTTACTGTGTTTTCAGTACTGTTTTACTTTTTATTTGCTAATTATGTTTTTTTCTTTCAAGTCAACGTTATTTTTCTAGTATCTGGACTATTAATTTTGTCTCACTATTTATTTGTTATAACAGACTACGTTTTATATTCCTTCTTCAATAATTGTTATACGAATACATATATAACCTTCAGATTTCCATTTTCCTCGAAATCCCATCACTACTACTTGTGTTGTATTTATTATTATTATTGATATTATTTTTTGTATATAATTACTGATTTCTCTCCGGCTTATTACTATTTCACTTTGAGAGTACTATTATCACATACGTACTTAATAATTCTCTAAAAAATGTCCTGCTCTATCCTGTCGCACAATGTTTTCTTTCACTCTGGAAATTATATAAAAGTCGTGCGCTTTTAGCCTTTGCACAAAATACTCGACGTTTATAATTCAGCGTGCATCTTTTTTTCGCACCAAAGTTGTAGTTGTATTTTAAATATTAAATAGACAACACATAGTAAAGAGTCAAAAGTCTACAATATATTTTATTGTTATTATTTCTAATTTGTTGCTTAATTGTTTCCCTTTGATAGAAAGTAAATTACGTTCCTGAAAATGCCAGTATTAACGTTTTCCCATCAATGTTGCAGTGTGAAAATTACGTAAAAGTGGTGCGTTTATGTCCATTGTACAAACTTGCACGACCCCTGAAATTGCGCGCTTTTCTTGCTAATATTCTTCAGAATGCACAATCAACGTAAATGAAACAGATTTAAAACAGGTCAATAGATTCAAATACAATAGATTCAAATACCTGGGCATGTAAAATAGTAAAGTAGAAATAGCGCCGCCTTTAGGACATGTAACAGAAAGAGCACACTATAATTAAAAACCCGTCAATTTTGACGGGTTTCTTACTAGTACTATATAATTTTCTTAGAACGTCCGTCCCGTCCCACACACACTTTATGTTGCAGTCTGGAAATTATATAAAAGTCGAGCGCTTCTGGCCGCCTCACTAGACTGCACGACGCTTAATATAGCGTGCATCTTTTTCGTACCAATTTTGCAAGTATTAAATACTACAATTCCCGCCGTAAGGTACTTCGTCGGTCACACTTTGCACACCGTCATTTGCACACCTTTTTCTATTTTCGAGAGTGCATTAACTTTCAAGCGCAACTAAGGGGGTGCAACTGTAGTTGAAAGTTAGACAATAACATTGTATTGTTTCCCCTTATTTGTACTCTTTCGAAAATAGCAAAAAAGTGTGACGTGTGCATTAAATCAACAAACAATCAAGATACTCTTCTGTCCAGTTTCATTCGGGAAACGGATTTAACTCATCATTTTTCTCAAAAATAATCTTAAAATGTCAGTTTCTGATTGTTTCTTCAAGACAAAAATTTTAACAAAAGTATTGCAGACTTATTATTATGGATAAAAAAAATAAGATGGCTAAAAGGAAGAGACGATCGCGTCATTCACAGCGAGCAAGCGAGACTATAGAAGAAGCAGCAATGTAATACGTATAACAGAAACAACACACTATAATTAAAAACCTGCCAATTTTGGCGGGTTGCTGCTAGTATTTTAAATAATAAATACACATCCTTGTAGGACAGTATTCAGTGGGGAACTGGAAGATGAGACAGGTCTGTATTTCAGAGCTGGCATTTGCTGATGAGGTTGCCCTGATTGTTAAATCAGAGGCACATCTTCGATCCAATCTGCAAGTCAGGAAAGAAGAGCTGGAGAGTAGAGGGGTGGTCATAAGCAGCTCTAAAACAAAAACCATGGTGATATCACGAGAGGAAAGAAGACATCAGATTAAAATGGAAGAACAGGTCCTGGAGCAAGTCGACCACTTACATACCTTGGAGCTGTCATAGACCGGAAGGGGGACATCAAAGAAGAGTTGGCTACCCGAAGAGCGGCAGCTGGAAAACATTTTCAAGCCATAAATCGAGGATTCCTCAGCAAAAGAGAAGTTGGTAAGAAGACGAAGATGGCTGTAACCGCGCCACCTATGTCCTAGTCTTGACGTATGGATACGAGTCATAGGCAATGACAACAACACACAATAGTCAGATCCAAACCTCAGAAATGAGGTATCTGAGGAAGGTGGTTGAAGTAACAAGCAGAGACATGGTCCGCAACCAGACGATACGTCAAGGCCTAAAAACCCAACCCCTGCAGACCCAAGTAGATCAGTCCCAACTGATATGGTTTGGCCATGTCTGCAGAATGGGGGAAGATGGGCTACCACGGCAATTATGGGAAACTATGATCCAGACGTCCAGGAAGACCCAAAGTCCGCTGGGAGGACAACATTAGACAGTCTTTGAAGGACCGAGGACTAGAATGGAACCAAGCCAGGAAGAAGACAACCGATGGAATATTATGACGCTCTCTCTTACAAACCTCTACACCTCACGGTAGAAAAGGAACAATTAAGTAAGTTAATAAAAAACCAGTAGTAGAGAGTAAACAAAATATACAATATATTTTATAATATTTGTTTTCTTTTGTTATTTGATTGTTTCCATATGACAGAGGATAAATTACATCCATTAACAAAGCCAACACTGTTTTTATTCCCCTTTGATATGAAAGAGGATAAATTACGTCCCTTGAAAGAAGAAAAAAAAGCCAACATTATTTTTGTATTTCAAAACTGTACAAAAAGTGGGTAAAATAACTTCATTCAGAATCAACAAAATGAGGTTTCCAGTCTTCTAAATGTGCTGCAGATGCTGACAGGTTAAGACGTTTGATTTAGCTCTTTCCCCGTCATTATTTCGATCGGTGTTAGCGATTGGTATCTTTATCCTTTTTAAGTGTTGTAAATGAATTTAGATTAGTTCTTTCTTGTCGTACGTGTGTTCCTGTGAAAGATATTGTGGTTGTAAGAAAGGCCGTTCCTTTGTCCCTTGTTTAATTAAAATGTTATCATCATCGTCAACATTATATTATGATAACCGTGAAGCACAGAACTCCAACAAACATAATCCAAGGGGTCCTGTTCTGTTCTACCCGTTTAAGGTTTTTACACGTCTTTAGTCTCGTCTATGTCTGTCTCATTCTCTTGAATGACGTCATTGTTCCACTTGTATTTGTCTGGTTTTTTCCATAGATCTATATTAGAGATCTTGTCATGCCATGTAAAACCGTCTATCCTACACAAGCAACAATTTTGAAAGTCTGTATATTTCTGGTTGTCATTTTTGTAGTTGGTCATGTTTCACGGCCATACAATAAGGAGGACTTGACATTTCAACTAAAAATACTTATTTGTGTGTTGCATTTGATTTCTGTTGACTTCCATATATTTCCCAATGTAGCGAAAGCTTTTCTTGCCTTTTGTATTCTTATACTGGTATCACCATTGTTCCTCCACCTTAGTCTTTATCGCTGCCTAGATATATGATGTACAATTCTGTACCTAATAGGGATGCATCCCTCATAACAATCTGGTTAGTCCCAGTCACATTTATTCTCACAATCTTTGTTCCATTTTCAAAGGCCATAGCTGTGACATCACATCATGTATCGTTAATTTGCCTTGAACTCAGTTACGGTCAGGGAGTACAGTCAGGCAGTACAGTCAGATAGTACAGTCAGGGAGTACAGTCTGGGAGTACAGTCAGGTAGTACAGTCAGGTAGTACAGTCAGGTAGTCGGCAGAATCTAGATCGTCAAGCTGCTGTGTTTTAGAGCAAGACTTACATTATCTATATTTATTCACCTTAAGGCAGGGGTGGACAACTGGTCCATTGACATCTATCGGAAGTTCACAAGGTTTGGTTTCCATTTGGTTCTCAGGACCATCTTCATTGCACACGAACAACTCAATCGGTGCTCCTATTCCCCCCCCCCCCCCCCCTTAGATCACACAAGGAGGGATCAGCACGGTGTAAGAACTCCGTAGCACCGGCGAGGATCCCAATGTGTGTATACAGGAATCACACATTATATAAACATTTTTGTGGTGCATAGGTTTACTAATTTTTTTAATTTTGCCAAGGCACGGCGGTATGTCCTACACTTTACAATTTCCAACTGCCGAGGGAATTTTAAGTTGCCCAACTTGCACACGGAGCCTCCTACTTTTTTGTCCTTATCCGAGAAGGCTAGGCATTCGATCTCGTTGCACAGGAGATCAGGGGGGATAATAAAATCATAAGGAACCATTGGTTCTGAACACATTTTTCATCAATTACATCCCCTGTACTTGAAGCGAACCTTGTTTCCGACAACCCCCCACAAAGTATGACCTAGTATATCTCTAGGTGCCTGATTGGTTAAATTGGAAGAATCTGTAAGGTAGAGAAATTTTAAACTAGATCTCTTCCGCCGGTATTTAAAAGTAGGGTATCCCCAGGATTAAAGTTACTTTCTTAGTGTTCTCACCGAAAACCCACGAGCTACCTTAATAAAAGTCCCATTATTCGTGAACTGCATAAGACAAGAACGTGAATTTGTTTTTCCTCTAAAGTTAACATTCGGTTAAATATCTAGATTTAATTTTCCGCCGCTGTGACGATAGAACAGCAGAAAGCAGATGGGATAGATTAAAGTTACACATAGGCTACATTAATTCTAGATAGTGTTAACACTGAAACAGCATACGAAATGAGCAAGGTAGATCTTTAAGAGGGGTCAGCGTTTCTAAAGTAGATACCCACAGCTTCTGAGTTTCCTGCTGCTGTCTTGAGGCTGCACTTTAGCTCTCGTCATTTTCTTAAAGAATAATAATATTCTGAATGGTTAAATTAATGACCAGACATAAATAAATAAATGAAAGTAAATAACGTGAAAGTTAGAATTCTTCTTTATCAAATAACATACCAGTTTTCGTAGGTGATCATGTTTCTCCACAACTTCTTGTCTCTAGTTCTGTTTATCATTTTATTTGAATTCTTCTTTAAATGCCAGGATATCAAACTGCCCAGTATTTTCTCTCCGTCATCGTTTATCTGTGTTTCCTTCAATCTTTCATGTTGTCACAATACATTATATCTCATAACATGCTCAAAGACAGTGGATTGGTTATCTTTTATGCTAATGTAAGTATTCTACATTAGAAGATCTGGAATATGCAGATGACATTGCACTACTAGCATATTCACATGAACAGATCCAGGAAAAAAAACGGATAGACTTAATAAGTTTAGCCAGCAGGTGGGCTTGAACATCAATCTAAAGAAGTCAGAGGTCATGACGCTCAATGTGAGCAACCCTGAGCCCGTTTCAGAAAGGAATCAGCTACTGGAACAGACAGACACCTTCACATACCTAGGATGCATAGTAACACCAGAGGGCGGAGCAAGCAAAGACATCAACAACAGAATGAACAAAGAAAGAACAGCCTTTTTAGCCTAAACAACATCTGGAAGTCCTCCCAATACAGCACAAGCACAAAATTAAAATTATATCAGAGCTGTGTACTTTCTGTGCTTCTCTATGGTGCGGAATGCTGGAGAGTTACAGAGAAGGAAATGTCGAAATTGTCATCTTTTCACACAACATGCCTAAGAAAAATTCTCCCAACCTTTTGGTCCAATACCATCACCAACCATGATCTGCTTACTTGGAGCAAGCAAGAAGACATGCACACCATCATAGCTGGCAGACGCTGGAGCTGGGTTGGCCATGTCCTCAGAAGAGACCCCGATGCCATCACAAGAACAGCTATGCTATGGACCCCTGAAGGAAAATGAAACAGAGGCCGACCAAAAACAACTTGGCAGAGGACTGTAGAGGCTGAGATGCAAAAAATGAACCAGAGTTGGGGCACTGTACGAAGGATGGCCACCGACCGAGCAAAGTGGATTCAATTTGTTGTTGCTGTGGCGAGAGGTTTTATTTTGCTCTTGTATCAGTATAGTACTGACAATTACAGAAATAGGATTTCTGCAGAAAATGGTGAAGTCCCAGTGTCTGAGAGGACTACTGGTATCACAAATTAGTTACGGCTGTGAATGCTCTGATCTCGAAACAATAGTAGAGAGGAGACCGACATAAAGCGCCACCTCCGCTGTGTAACTAACTGTGATATTAATAAAAAACAAGGAAACAGATTTTTACTTAACAATGATAAAATTGACAAGTCGTTCAAAATACAATTTCCCTAGTATTTATTTAGTATATACACTATCTACTCTTGTGCTGAAGGGTGAATGTTGAAAAATGGAATGTAATGGAATTGTAAGTTTACATGTGATTTACAAATATTTATATATATATATATATATATATATATAAATATTTTACACCAAGTTTTCCAATTATAGGAACAAAAAAATTTATATCAGCTGTGCTGTTAATTAATTATAGTACATGGATCAGCTGTTCTGTTAATTAAGGATATAACACTTCTCAGCTATGCTATTAATTTTGTCTCTTGCTATGTTAATTCACGTTTTCTTCATTGACAGTTCTATGCTCACAATGCCGACAGAAATGGTACTAATGTGTACTCATCTCTCTTAAGTCTGTTCTTCTTTGTTTGGTTCACACCACCGGCAGAGTATCGTTCCTTTAGCCCGCCCAAGACTGAGGGGGACCAAAGATGTAGAGTCTGGTCAACCTCTATGCTCCTGCGGAGTTCCAGGCAGCGGGATTGACTCGAACATACGACCTCAGGTTTTTAGGACACAATTAAACCTGTAACAAAGCAAAAATAGGGGCTAATTTCTGTCCTCAAGCCCACCTATTTCTAGTGTGAGTGAAATGAGCGTGTCTCCGATGTATGCATGTGGGATGAATGACAACATGGCTCAGTATGATTTAGCAATAGCGAGACAAGACAGGTGTCTACTTGCAAAACATTCTTTCTGATAAACTAATACATGGATACATTCAATAATATAGATTCAATACATGAATACATTTTATACATGAATACATCCCATAATATAAATCAATACATGAATAAATCCAATAATATGTACACCTAGGTGTGATACAACAATGTCCTTCCCCCTATACTATACCACGCCCTCTCTGACAAGTGCTATACTAGCTGGTAACATATATCCTAACAATATTGTTATGTTCTTATGATAGGAGTATATGCGACGAGGACTGTTTGGTGATATATCAGGTTGGAGTTATAGGAGACAATAGATTGGAGTTAGATGCGACAATAGATTGAGTCCTGACAAGGACTGTTTTGGTTATATTGCAGTTGGTCTTATCTGAGACAATAGACTGAGTTATAGGAGACAATAGATTGAGTCCTAACAAGGACTGTTTTGGTTATATTTGCAGTTGGTTTTATCTGAGACAATAGACTGAAGTTATAGACTGACAATAGATTGAAGTATAGGAGACAATAGGGTGAAGTATGAGTCCTATTAGTCTTCGTCTATTCAATCATAATAGGAAATACAATCATTATACTTAATTTCCCCAAGATACAATCAGTAACCTGATAGGTAGTATAAATGACACACAACAAATACCAACGGTTATCGTGAATATATTTACCCTCCTAAGATTTTAAACTGGCCAGGTTTTGACGCGACTTAGCGAAGTAGGTTGCAGGTCGATGCCCTCAGGTAAGTTGTAAATCAAAGTGACAGCTTCTTCCTCTTCAGCTCTGGCGTCAAGTTCGGGATTGCGTGGTTAGCATAAAATCCGCTTGATTATATAGTCAGGTAACTACTTGAGGAAAGCTTTCGGTTGGTTCCTGGCGGAGCAAAATGATTGGTTTCCTCCGGTTTTGTACCTGGTCTCATACAGCCTAATTTTATTCAGTTTTCATCGGCCATCTTGCGTGAACAAGATGGCCGTTAATTTATTCTGTCTCAGAGACTGGTGAACGTTGATCGTTGATTGGTTGAAGCAAATCTGTATCTCGACATAGTGATTAACAAAGTAGTGGGTTACACTTCGTTTCACGACATAGCCCCCTCCTTTCCTAGCTGTGACTTGTCATAGCTGACGTGTAAACCCCTGCTGTGGTTAATCCTTTTGCGTCTGTCCTTCCAGAGTACTAGGGTGTCGACTTAAAAAATCAGCTCCTACATTGTCTCTTCCTGGAATGTAATTCACGGTAAAGGAATAAGGCGCCAGAAGCAGACTCCACCTTAATAATCTCGAATTTAGCTTTTTAGATGCAGCCAAGAATGTTAAAGGTTGGTGATCGCTTTGGACAATGAAGTATGTCCCATACAGATAAGGTGAAAATTTGTTGATGGACCAAATTAGAGCTAAACATTCCTTCTCTATGGTCGAGTAGTTTCAACTCAGCTGCATTCAGTTTCCTACTGGCGTAGGCGACTGGTAAAAGTTTCTCCGGCTGGGCTTTTGATTTCTGCAAGAGAGTTGCACCAATACCTATACTGCTAGCGTCCGTTCTTAATACAAATTCCTGTGTGATATCGGGTAGTGTAAGGATGGGTTTGCTGGTGAGTTTTGCTTTTAGCTCTGTGTAAGCTTTTTCACAATCAGCATTCCATTTGATTTTGTCAGGCTGTCCTTTCTTCGTTAAGTTAGTTAATGGTGCACACAGAGAGTTAAAATGGGGTATGTACTTCTGATAGAACCCACATAAAGACACGAATGATCTCACATCTTTCTTCGTTTGAGGTCTGGGTGCCTTCTTTAGCTTCTCTATATTCTTTGGGTCAGGAGACATATGACCTGTAGAAATAGTGTGACCTAAGAATTCCAACTCCTTACAACCGATATAGCACTTGGTTGGACGTGCAGTCAATCCAGTTTCTCTCAGTCTGTCAAACAACATGGAGAGCGCTACTATATGCTCTTCAAATGTGTTTGTAGCAACAAGAATGTCATCCATAAAGTTAGTGATATGGGGATTTTGTAGAGGTTCCAATAATTTCCTCATCATTCTTGAAAAGATACTTGGAGCATTTTTCAGCCCAAAGGGGAGTACATTAAACTCGTAGTGTCCGTCTGATGTACTGAATGCCAGCATTCTCCTAACTTCTGGTTTCACTGGTATTTGGTAGTATCCCTTGCTTAGATCTACCTTCGATAAATACCTAGCCTTACTCAGTGTAGAGAACAGCTGGTTTGTGTCAGGTAATGGGTCCACCTGAGATTCTGTGATCGCATTAAGCTTCCGGTAGTCAATACATAACCTGTGTTCACCACTCGGTTTTCTCAATAGCACCACACTTGAGCTATAGGGAGAGTCTGACTTCGAGATAATTTTCTCCTTCAACAGATAATCAACTTCCTCCCTTAGTGCTTGGGCTTTCGCATAGGGTATAGGGTATGTTCTCATGCATACTGGGGTAGGGTCGGTAACCTTCATGTCGTACTCTAACAGATTCGTACGACCTGGCTTATCTGTGAGCACATCAGCATGGGTTTCCAACACTTTCTGAACCCTCTTCTTCTGCTCTGGAGTTAACTGTTCACTAATATTCACTTGAACATAATCCTCTGTAGTTGTAAGTGGATACTCCATAGAGTGAAGTGGTTCACCGTGCATTTCTGTTGCAATGGCTAGGGTCATAATATGTGCAACTTCTGATGATTCCTTGTCATAGTATTTTTTAAGAAGATTGACATGATATACCTTCTCCTTCCCTTTCTTGTCAATCTTATAATTGGTCCTGGAAAGTTTCTCCAGTATGACATAGGGTCCCTGCCATCCAATCTGCAATTTATTATTGCTGCTTGGCAACAGTAATAACACCTTTTCACCCACCTCCAGTTCCCTATCCTTTGCTTTTTTGTTGTAGTACGCAGCAAGCTTCTTCCTGGCCTGTCTTAAGTTATCATTGGCCAGTTTCCAACCTGCTTTCAATCGAGATGTCAACTCGTTGATACTACTGGTATGAGGAAGTCACTGTTTCCTCTGCCTTTTCATCAGTCCATGTCCGCAGCAATGCTTCCAGTGGACCTTTGATTGGTCTTCCAAACAACAATGTAGCTGGAGCCAATCCAGTTGAGTTGTGGGGTACTT
Organism: Oreohelix idahoensis; assembly: GCA_024509875.1. NCBI lineage: Eukaryota > Metazoa > Mollusca > Gastropoda > Stylommatophora > Oreohelicidae > Oreohelix > Oreohelix idahoensis. The sequence continues at coordinate 85,890 of JAMPIV010020538.1, forward strand.
CCCTATATGCAAATAGTGCAGCGGGTAAGTATGTATCCCAAGTATCAGGTTTTTCACTCGCCAGCTTTCTAAGGATTGAAATTAGCGTACCATTGAACCGCTCTACTTGACCGTTCCCTTGGGCATGGTAGGGACTACAATGATAGTGCCTGGCTTGAAATATCCTGAATACTTCTTGTGTTAGCTTTCCCTTAAACTGAGACCCATTGTCAGTCAATATCTGATGCGGGAAACCTAATCGGGTAAATATTGTCAACAGGGCCTCTGCCACGTGCTTTGAATCTATAGCTGACATGGCCACTGCTTCTCCCCACATAGAGCAAGTATCAACCAAGGTTAAGATGTAAGCATTTCTCTTCTTGGTCCTAGTGAGGGGTCCAACAATATCTACTGCAACACGTTCAAAAGGGGTTCCCATAATAGGCATTTCTCCCAGTGTTGCTGGTGCAGTCCTATGCTTAGGAGCTACTCTTTGGCATCTGGACAGGATCTTACATATCTTTTTATGTCCTCTGTAATTCCTGGCCAGAAGTAGTGACAGGCTATCCTTTGTCCAGTGGCCCCTATTCCCATATGTCCACTGAAGGGTATAGCATGTCCTAGCGTCATAACCTTCTCCCTGTAAGATTTTGGCACTACAAGCTGTCCATGCCCTTTAGGTCCTGTTCCAGCTTTTCTGTATAGTAGGCCATTCTTCATATACAAGTCTCCTTTCTCTGGAGGGTTATGTGCTTTAGGCAATTTGCCAAAACAAGGCTTCAGTGTGCTATCTGCTGCCTGAGCCTTTTTCATCTCTTCTGGATGAGTATTGATAGGATTCTCCTCCATTTTCCTGGAGCTTTCCCTGGTCTGGACTGTTGCCATAACTACAGGTTTTATAGGTTCTCCAAGGAAAACATACCTACACCCCAAAATCAAAGGGTAAATAGGGTCGTCCATCACTGCTGCTTTGATTTCTCCTTCCACATAGCGAGATCTTATGTTGATTCGAGCTATGGGTAGTGTCATGGTTCTTGCTCCCTTTATCGGTCCTCTGATTTCCACTGTTTCTGTGGTTATCTGGTCAGGACTCACTAGAGAAGAGCACACAACTGAATCAAAGTCCAATCCTGTGTCATATAAACACAGTACTTGAGTGCCATTCACGGTCACTTCCTCACAGACAGGGGGATGATGGAAGTCCTTCTGACTTACTGCCAGTTCATTCCTTCCCTGATTCCCTGTTGTAAGACATGCAGCATGATGAGGAGGATTCTTCCTTCTGCAGTCCGCAGTATTGTGGTTACTCATTAGACAAGTTTTACACCACTTTCCTTCCTTCCGGTAAGGTGTCTTATCCGATCTTAGAGGGTTTTTGTCCTTTTGGTCAAATCTTTGTTTGTTCCTTGTGGTATGGTCCTTTTGTTCATATTTGGTATAGTTTTGTGATGATTTGAAGTTTTCACCCTGCTTCTTCTTATTTCCTAATAATTCTGCCTGAGCTGCTTGATATCTCTCAGCAACAGTTACAATATCTTCCAATCTCTCTGCTCCTTGTTCCATGATAAACTTCCTCATTTCTTGAGGCATGGACTCTTTCACTTGCTCCATCATTATCATTTCTTTCAGATCCTGACACTTTCCTAAACTACTCCATTTTTCCAAATAGGTTTCCAGTCTAGCAGAGAATTGGTGATAGTTTTCTCCTGGAAGAAGTTTAGCTGTTCGGAATTTCTTTCTATATGATTCTGAGTTCTTTTCATATCTCACAAGCAGTGCCTGCTTCAGGATTTCATAATCTTCCTGGTCATCTCTTGAGAGCTTCAAATATACATCGTAGGCTACACCTCTCAATCCCTGAGATAGTTTAAGACTCCATTTTTCTTTCACTAAGCCATAGGTAGTGGCTAGTCTTTCGTATCTATCCAGGTACGACTCAATGGCGTCTTCTTTCTCAACAAATGGGTCCAGATGAAAATTCATGGCCCCACTTGAGGGGCTCTGGCTGGAGCTACTCTCAGAGTGAGGTGAGCTACCACCATTATTGCCAGTATTTGCCTGAATTTCAAGCTCTTTTAATCTTAACTGATGGTCTCTCTCTGCTTGTAATTTCCTTTCCTCAGCTTCAATTTTCTTTGCCTCATTTTCAGCCTCCCATTTCTTGGCTTCAATTTCCAGTCTTTTGTCTTCTCTCTGAGCTTCCAGTCTTTTGTCTTCTCTCTCAGCTTCCAGTCTTTTGGCTTCTCTTTCAGCTTCCAGTCTTTTGGCTTCTCTTTCAGCTTCCAGTCTTTTGGCTTCTGCCTCTAATTGCAACTTTCTTTCTTCCCTATCCATGTGTTTGTCCACTTCTGTTGTGACATACTGAGTGAGAGCATCACCTGTCAAATTTAATTCCTTACCCATCTGCATGATCGCAGTCCTGAACTTCACTAGATCAGCCATGGCGTTACTTAGAGAGGGTATGTATAGTTACTATAACCAAATATTTTAATTAAACTTAATTAATTTAAATGAACAAATAAATTTCCGTGCAACTTTGTGAGCATCAACTATTTACTGAGTACTAAATGGTACTCCTCCTACGAAAATAAATTTTATAAAAATCCTATAATGATTTTCTCAAAATAAAATTTATTTTCTTATGTTACCTATGGGTGGCACAAGATAGAGTGTAGATAGATGAATAGACTAAGTATGGCTCAAGATATACAGAAATATCCCAGGAACGAGCCCCCAGTGTGGCGAGAGGTTTTATTTTGCTCTTGTATCAGTATAGTACTGACAATTACAGAAATAGAATTTCTGCAGAAAATGGTGAAGTCCCAGTGTCTGAGAGGACTACTGGTATCACAAATTAGTTACGGCTGTGAATGCTCTGATCTCGAAACAATAGTAGAGAGGAGACCGACATAAAGCGCCACCTCCGCTGTGTAACTAACTGTGATATTAATAAAAAAACAAGGAAACAGATTTTTACTTAACAATGATAAAATTGACAAGTCGTTCAAAATACAATTTCCCTAGTATTTATTTAGTATATACACTATCTACTCTTGTGCTGAAGGGTGAATGTTGAAAAATGGAATGTAATGGAATTGTAAGTTTACATGTGATTTACAAATATTTATTTTATATATATATATATATATATATATATATATATATATATATATATATATATATATATATATATATATATATATATATATATATATATATTTTACACCAAGTTTTCCAATTATAGGAACAAAAAAATTTATATCAGCTGTGCTGTTAATTAATTATAGTACATGGATCAGCTGTGCTGTTAATTAAGGATATAACACTTCTCAGCTATGCTATTAATTTTGTCTCTTGCTATGTTAATTCACGTTTTCTTCATTGACAGTTCTATGCTCACAATGCCGACAGAAATGGTACTAATGTGTACTCATCTCTCTTAAGTCCGTTCTTCTTTGTTTGGTTCACACCACCGGCAGAGTATCGTTCCTTTAGCCCACCCAAGACTGAGGGGGACCAAAGATGTAGAGTCTGGTCAACCTCTATGCTCCTGCGGAGTTCCAGGCAGCGGGATTGACTCGAACATACGACCTCAGGTTTTTAGGACACAATTAAACCTGTAACAAAGCAAAAATAGGGGCTAATTTCTGTCCTCAAGCCCACCTATTTCTAGTGTGAGTGAAATGAGCGTGTCTCCGATGTATGCATGTGGGATGAATGACAACATGGCTCAGTATGATTTAGCAATAGCGAGACAAGACAGGTGTCTACTTGCAAAACATTCTTTCTGATAAACTAATACATGGATACATTCAATAATATAGATTCAATACATGAATACATTTAATACATGAATACATCCCATAATATAAATCAATACATGAATAAATCCAATAATATGTACACCTAGGTGTGATACAACAATGTCCTTCCCCCTATACTATACCACGCCCTCTCTGACAAGTGCTATACTAGCTGGTAACATATATCCTAACAATATTGTTATGTTCTTATGATAGGAGTATATGCGACGAGGACTGTTTGGTGATATATCAGGTTGGAGTTATAGGAGACAATAGATAGGAGTTAGATGCGACAATAGATTGAGTCCTGACAAGGACTGTTTTGGTTATATTGCAGTTGGTCTTATCTGAGACAATAGATTGAGTTATAGGAGACAATAGATTGAGTCCTAACAAGGACTGTTTTGGTTATATTTGCAGTTGGTTTTATCTGAGACAATAGACTGAAGTTATAGACTGACAATAGATTGAAGTATAGGAGACAATAGGGTGAAGTATGAGTCCTATTAGTCTTCGTCTATTCAATCATAATAGGAAATACAATCATTATACTTAATTTCCCCAAGATACAATCAGTAACCTGATAGGTAGTATAAATGACACACAACAAATACCAACGGTTATCGTGAATATATTTACCCTCCTAAGATTTTAAACTGGCCAGGTTTTGACGCGACTTAGCGAAGTAGGTTGCAGGTCGATGCCCTCAGGTAAGTTGTAAATCAAAGTGACAGCTTCTTCCTCTTCAGCTCTGGCGTCAAGTTCGGGATTGCGTGGTTAGCATAAAATCCGCTTGATTATATAGTCAGGTAACTACTTGAGGAAAGCTTTCGGTTGGTTCCTGGCGGAGCAAAATGATTGGTTTCCTCCGGTTTTGTACCTGGTCTCATACAGCCTAATTTTATTCAGTTTTCATCGGCCATCTTGCGTGAACAAGATGGCCGTTAATTTATTCTGTCTCAGAGACTGGTGAACGTTGATCGTTGATTGGTTGAAGCAAATCTGTATCTCGACATAGTGATTAACAAAGTAGTGGGTTACACTTCGTTTCACGACATAGCCCCCCTCCTTTCCTAGCTGTGACTTGTCATAGCTGACGTGTAAACCCCTGCTGTGGTTAATCCTTTTGCATCTGTCCTTCCAGAGTACTAGGGTGTCGACTTAAAAAATCAGCTCCTACATTGTCTCTTCCCGGAATGTAATTCACGGTAAAGGAATAAGGCGCCAGAAGCAGACTCCACCTTAATAATCTCGAATTTAGCTTTTTAGATGCAGCCAAGAATGTTAAAGGTTGGTGATCGCTTTGGACAATGAAGTATGTCCCATACAGATAAGGTGAAAATTTGTTGATGGACCAAATTAGAGCTAAACATTCCTTCTCTATGGTCGAGTAGTTCAACTCAGCTGCATTCAGTTTCCTACTGGCGTAGGCGACTGGTAAAAGTTTCTCCGGCTGGGCTTTTGATTTCTGCAAGAGAGTTGCACCAATACCTATACTGCTAGCGTCCGTTCTTAATACAAATTCCTGTGTGATATCGGGTAGTGTAAGGATGGGTTTGCTGGTGAGTTTTGCTTTTAGCTCTGTGTAAGCTTTTTCACAATCAGCATTCCATTTGATTTTGTCAGGCTGTCCTTTCTTCGTTAAGTTAGTTAATGGTGCACACAGAGAGTTAAAATGGGGTATGTACTTCTGATAGAACCCACATAAAGACACGAATGATCTCACATCTTTCTTCGTTTGAGGTCTGGGTGCCTTCTTTAGCTTCTCTATATTCTTTGGGTCAGGAGACATATGACCTGTAGAAATAGTGTGACCTAAGAATTCCAACTCCTTACAACCGATATAGCACTTGGTTGGACGTGCAGTCAATCCAGTTTCTCTCAGTCTGTCAAACAACATGGAGAGCGCTACTATATGCTCTTCAAATGTGTTTGTAGCAACAAGAATGTCATCCATAAAGTTAGTGATATGGGGATTTTGTAGAGGTTCCAATAATTTCCTCATCATTCTTGAAAAGATACTTGGAGCATTTTTCAGCCCAAAGGGGAGTACATTAAACTCGTAGTGTCCGTCTGATGTACTGAATGCCAGCATTCTCCTAACTTCTGGTTTCACTGGTATTTGGTAGTATCCCTTGCTTAGATCTACCTTCGATAAATACCTAGCCTTACTCAGTGTAGAGAACAGCTGGTTTGTGTCAGGTAATGGGTCCACCTGAGATTCTGTGATCGCATTAAGCTTCCGGTAGTCAATACATAACCTGTGTTCACCACTCGGTTTTCTCAATAGCACCACACTTGAGCTATAGGGAGAGTCTGACTTCGAGATAATTTTCTCCTTCAACAGATAATCAACTTCCTCCCTTAGTGCTTGGGCTTTCGCATAGGGTATAGGGTATGTTCTCATGCATACTGGGGTAGGGTCGGTAACCTTCATGTCGTACTCTAACAGATTCGTACGACCTGGCTTATCTGTGAGCACATCAGCATGGGTTTCCAACACTTTCTGAACCCTCTTCTTCTGCTCTGGAGTTAAATGTTCACTAATATTTACTTGAACATAATCCTCTGTAGTTGTGAGTGGATACTCCATAGAGTGAAGTGGTTCACCGTGCATTTCTGTTGCAATGGCTAGGGTCATAATATGTGCAACTTCTGATGATTCCTTGTCATAGTATTTTTTAAGAAGATTGACATGATATACCTTCTCCTTCCTTTCTTGTCAATCTTATAATTGGTCCTGGAAAGTTTCTCCAGTATGACATAGGGTCCCTGCCATCCAATCTGCAATTTATTATTGCTGCTTGGCAACAGTAATAACACCTTTTCACCCACCTCCAGTTCCCTATCCTTTGCTTTTTTGTTGTAGTACGCAGCATGCTTCTTCCTGGCCTGTCTTAAGTTATCATTGGCCAGTTTCCAACCTGCTTTCAATCGAGATGTCAACTCGTTGACGTACTGGTATGAGGAAGTCACTGTTTCCTCTGCCTTTTCATCAGTCCATGTCCGCAGCAATGCTTCCAGTGGACCTTTGATTGGTCTTCCAAACAACAATGTAGCTGGAGCCAATCCAGTTGAGTTGTGGGGTACTTCCCTATATGCAAATAGTGCAGCGGGTAAGTATGTATCCCAAGTATCAGGTTTTTCACTCGCCAGCTTTCTAAGGATTGAAATTAGCGTACCATTGACCGCTCTACTTGACCGTTCCCTTGGGCATGGTAGGGACTACAATGATAGTGCCTGGCTTGAAATATCCTGAATACTTCTTGTGTTAGCTTTCCCTTAAACTGAGACCCATTGTCAGTCAATATCTGATGCGGGAAACCTAATCGGGTAAATATTGTCAACAGGGCCTCTGCCACGTGCTTTGAATCTATAGCTGACATGGCCACTGCTTCTCCCCACATAGAGCAAGTATCAACCAAGGTTAAGATGTAAGCATTTCTCTTCTTGGTCCTAGTGAGGGGTCCAACAATATCTACTGCAACACGTTCAAAAGGGGTTCCCATAATAGGCATTTCTCCCAGTGTTGCTGGTGCAGTCCTATGCTTAGGAGCTACTCTTTGGCATTCTGGACAGGATCTTACATATCTTTTTATGTCCTCTGTAATTCCTGGCCAGAAGTAGTGACAGGCTATCCTTTGTCCAGTGGCCCCTATTCCCATATGTCCACTGAAGGGTATAGCATGTCCTAGCGTCATAACCTTCTCCCTGTAAGATTTTGGCACTACAAGCTGTCCATGCCCTTTAGGTCCTGTTCCAGCTTTTCTGTATAGTAGGCCATTCTTCATATACAAGTCTCCTTTCTCTGGAGGGTTATGTGCTTTAGGCAATTTGCCAAAACAAGGCTTCAGTGTGCTATCTGCTGCCTGAGCCTTTTTCATCTCTTCTGGATGAGTATTGATAGGATTCTCCTCCATTTTCCTGGAGCTTTCCCTGGTCTGGACTGTTGCCATAACTACAGGTTTTATAGGTTCTCCAAGGAAAACATACCTACACCCCAAAATCAAAGGGTAAATAGGGTCGTCCATCACTGCTGCTTTGATTTCTCCTTCCACATAGCGAGATCTTATGTTGATTCGAGCTATGGGTAGTGTCATGGTTCTTGCTCCCTTTATCGGTCCTCTGATTTCCACTGTTTCTGTGGTTATCTGGTCAGGACTCACTAGAGAAGAGCACACAACTGAATCAAAGTCCAATCCTGTGTCATATAAACACAGTACTTGAGTGCCATTCACGGTCACTTCCTCACAGACAGGGGGATGATGGAAGTCCTTCTGACTTACTGCCATTTCATTCCTTCCCTGATTCCCTGTTGTAAGACATGCAGCATGATGAGGAGGATTCTTCCTTCTGCAGTCCGCAGTATTGTGGTTACTCATTAGACAAGTTTTACACCACTTTCCTTCCTTCCGGTAAGGTGTCTTATCCGATCTTAGAGGGTTTTTGTCCTTTTGGTCAAATCTTTGTTTGTTCCTTGTGGTATGGTCCTTTTGTTCATATTTGGTATAGTTTTTGTGATGATTTGAAGTTTTCACCCTGCTTCTTCTTATTTCCTAATAATTCTGCCTGAGCTGCTTGATATCTCTCAGCAACAGTTACAATATCTTCCAATCTCTCTGCTCCTTGTTCCATGATAAACTTCCTCATTTCTTGAGGCATGGACTCTTTCACTTGCTCCATCATTATCATTTCTTTCAGATCCTGACACTTTCCTAAACTACTCCATTTTTCCAAATAGGTTTCCAGTCTAGCAGAGAATTGGTGATAGTTTTCTCCTGGAAGAAGTTTAGCTGTTCGGAATTTCTTTCTATATGATTCTGAGTTCTTTTCATATCTCACAAGCAGTGCCTGCTTCAGGATTTCATAATCTTCCTGGTCATCTCTTGAGAGCTTCAAATATACATCGTAGGCTACACCTCTCAATCCCTGAGATAGTTTAAGACTCCATTTTTCTTTCACTAAGCCATAGGTAGTGGCTAGTCTTTCGTATCTATCCAGGTACGACTCAATGGCGTCTTCTTTCTCAACAAATGGGTCCAGATGAAAATTCATGGCCCCACTTGAGGTGCTCTGGCTGGAGCTACTCTCAGAGTGAGGTGAGCTACCACCATTATTGCCAGTATTTGCCTGAATTTCAAGCTCTTTTAATCTTAACTGATGGTCTCTCTCTGCTTGTAATTTCCTTTCCTCAGCTTCAATTTTCTTTGCCTCATTTTCAGCCTCCCATTTCTTGGCTTCAATTTCCAGTCTTTTGTCTTCTCTCTGAGCTTCCAGTCTTTTGTCTTCTCTCTCAGCTTCCAGTCTTTTGGCTTCTCTTTCAGCTTCCAGTCTTTTGGCTTCTCTTTCAGCTTCCAGTCTTTTGGCTTCTGCCTCTAATTGCAACTTTCTTTCTTCCCTATCCATGTGTTTGTCCACTTCTGTTGTGACATACTGAGTGAGAGCATCACCTGTCAAATTTAATTCCTTACCCATCTGCATGATCGCAGTCCTGAACTTCACTAGATCAGCCATGGCGTTACTTAGAGAGGGTATGTATAGTTACTATAACCAAATATTTTAATTAAACTTAATTAATTTAAATGAACAAATAAATTTCCGTGCAACTTTGTGAGCATCAACTATTTACTGAGTACTAAATGGTACTCCTCCTACGAAAATAATTTTATAAAAATCCTATAATGATTTTCTCAAAATAAAATTTATTTTCTTATGTTACCTATGGGTGGCACAAGATAGAGTGTAGATAGATGAATAGACTAAGTATGGCTCAAGATATACAGAAATATCCCAGGAACGAGCCCCCAGTGTGGCGAGAGGTTTTATTTTGCTCTTGTATCAGTATAGTACTGACAATTACAGAAATAGGATTTCTGCAGAAAATGGTGAAGTCCCAGTGTCTGAGAGGACTACTGGTATCACAAATTAGTTACGGCTGTGAATGCTCTGATCTCGAAACAATAATAGAGAGGAGACCGACATAAAGCGCCACCTCCGCTGTGTAACTAACTGTGATATTAATAAAAAACAAGGAAACAGATTTTTACTTAACAATGATAAAATTGACAAGTCGTTCAAAATACAATTTCCCTAGTATTTATTTAGTATATACACTATCTACTCTTGTGCTGAAGGGTGAATGTTGAAAAATGGAATGTAATGGAATTGTAAGTTTACATGTGATTTACAAATATTTATTTTATATATATATATATATATATATATATATATATATATATATATATATATATATATATATATATATATATATATATATATATATATATATATATATATATAAAAAATATTTCACACCAAGTTTTCCAATTATAGGAACAAAAAATTTATATCAGCTGTGCTGTTAATTAATTATAGTACATGGATCAGCTGTGCTGTTAATTAAGGATATAACACTTCTCAGCTATGCTATTAATTTTGTCTCTTGCTATGTTAATTCCCGTTTTCTTCATTGACAGTTCTATGCTCACAATGCCGACAGAAATGGTACTAATGTGTACTCATCTCTCTTAAGTCTGTTCTTCTTTGTTTGGTTCACACCACCGGCAGAGTATCGTTCCTTTAGCCCACCCAAGACTGAGGGGGACCAAAGATGTAGAGTCTGGTCAACCGCTATGCTCCTGCGGAGTTCCAGGCAGCGGGATTGACTCGAACATACGACCTCAGGTTTTTAGGACACAATTAAACCTGTAACAAAGCAAAAATAGGGGCTAATTTCTGTCCTCAAGCCCACCTATTTCTAGTGTGAGTGAAATGAGCGTGTCTCCGATGTATGCATGTGGGATGAATGACAACATGGCTCAGTATGATTTAGCAATAGCGAGACAAGACAGGTGTCTACTTGCAAAACATTCTTTCTGATAAACTAATACATGGATACATTCAATAATATAGATTCAATGCATGAATACATTTTATACATGAATACATCCCATAATATAAATCAATACATGAATAAATCCAATAATATGTACACCTAGGTGTGATACAACAATGTCCTTCCCCCTATACTATACCACGCCCTCTCTGACAAGTGCTATACTAGCTGGTAACATATATCCTAACAATATTGTTATGTTCTTATGATAGGAGTATATGCGACGAGGACTGTTTGGTGATATATCAGGTTGGAGTTATAGGAGACAATAGATTGGAGTTAGATGCGACAATAGATTGAGTCCTGACAAGGACTGTTTTGGTTATATTGCAGTTGGTCTTATCTGAGACAATAGACTGAGTTATAGGAGACAATAGATTGAGTCCTAACAAGGACTGTTTTGGTTATATTTGCAGTTGGTTTTATCTGAGACAATAGACTGAAGTTATAGACTGACAATAGATTGAAGTATAGGAGACAATAGGGTGAAGTATGAGTCCTATTAGTCTTCGTCTATTCAATCATAATAGGAAATACAATCATTATACTTAATTTCCCCAAGATACAATCAGTAACCTGATAGGTAGTATAAATGACACACAACAAATACCAACGGTTATCGTGAATATATTTACCCTCCTAAGATTTTAAACTGGCCAGGTTTTGACGCGACTTAGCGAAGTAGGTTGCAGGTCGATGCCCTCAGGTAAGTTGTAAATCAAAGTGACAGCTTCTTCCTCTTCAGCTCTGGCGTCAAGTTCGGGATTGCGTGGTTAGCATAAAATCCGCTTGATTATATAGTCAGGTAACTACTTGAGGAAAGCTTTCGGTTGGTTCCTGGCGGAGCAAAATGATTGGTTTCCTCCGGTTTTGTACCTGGTCTCATACAGCCTAATTTTATTCAGTTTTCATCGGCCATCTTGCGTGAACAAGATGGCCGTTAATTTATTCTGTCTCAGAGACTGGTGAACGTTGATCGTTGATTGGTTGAAGCAAATCTGTATCTCGACATAGTGATTAACAAAGTAGTGGGTTACACTTCGTTTCACGACAGTTGCCCTACAAGACGCCAAAAGGCGTGATGGCCACTGACTGCTCAGACGGTCGGCGGCTAAGGATCAAAGAAGAAATAAGGATCTAATGTAAGTAAGCAGCTTATTTAGCGCACTGGCCTTTTTTAGGACATCCTCATTACTCGTTTTAGTTGACCACGACATTCTTAACATTTTTCTGTAAAACGACATTTCTTTGGCCGCCAGGACTTTTCTGTTTGTTTACTAATTGTCTATCACTTGCTTTCGTATATTAGGACTGGCTCGATATAGCTCTGAAGAACTCTCCTCATTACTTCCATTAACAAAGAGTTGGTGCATAAAACACTGTTCATTTTAAGGAACACGGATTATATAAATAAAAAAACTTACTTGCAACTGAAACTGAAAATACCGGATGAAGCCAGCTTATTAATGAATTGGTGCGGTATAAGTAGACATGCCTGGACAGGTATATTTTTGAACTTAAACAGGTAGAGAGAAAGAAAGAATATTACAACTGCTCGATGAGGCATGTCGTTATATCAGGTTGTAAATGGAGCTGGCAACATCATGGTGTAAAACAGTGCTACTGGACCCACCGCTGCACAAGCAAGTGAAATCTTGGTGCAAGGAGACCAGCGACAGTGATGGCGCCACGCTCCGTAAAGAGCAAAATGAAAAAAAATGATGATCTAGATTGTAAACCACGAGGAAGATCAAGATTGTAAGCCACGAGGAAGATCAAGATTGTAAGCCACGAGGAAGATCAAGATTGTAAGCCACGAGGAAGATCAAGAGACAGATGGATAGATATTAATACTGAAATCCTACATCAACATGTGCTCACCACGGTCAAGGCCACACAATTGGCTCAAGAACGAAAACGTCAGCTCCCCACAACTCTTCACGGCAAATGTGGAAAGATAAAGTAAAAGTAAGTATTTTCATAAACGGTTTACGTTAGGCCTAAGTCATGACTGCTGGTTAACATCGTAAGATTGTGATACTTCACATCTCATAACTGCATATGTAATAATTCACAATATCAAATACTGATATTTGATAGATACATAAGTTGTTGAAACTTACAGGAAGTCATCAGTAATACCTACCTTGAATCTGTGAATCAAATCAGTGAAATATTGCTGAGACACTGTTCAGTCTGCTTAGCTAGTCGGCATGTTATAAAGGAATTTATTTCAAGGAATAGGTAAGCTTTCTAAAAAAGGGTGTTATCGATTTTCCTATCGACGCTATGACCAAATATGGTAACAGTGCCTTAAGATTAGAAACTCAGTTATACCATCCTAAAATGGCGTGACTTCATGCGAGAATACATACTGAAGTTCTGATATAAAACTCTTCACTATAGGCCTACATATAACTGGGTTTCTAAGAAAACATTACAGCGTTATGATTGCCTGCTAGGAAGACACCCCTTAACTTGTACTTTGTGTAATCGAGACTTCATTTTCAGTATCTGGGCGTTACCGGGTTACACAGTATTGAGGCACATACTGGCAGTATCACGTGACCACAGACTGCTTTTAACTGTTTCTCAAGCTATTAAGAAGGCGCCAGTGCGTACTAAAAATAACTCGTTACCAAAGTTACGGAACAACACAAAAATGAAACCACTGACAGAGGCGGACTGAACGGTCGAGCAATCAGGCACTGCCCGAGGGCCCACAGAAAGGGACAGAACCAGTAATATGTGTCGGGTGGGTGATTAGGAGCGTATGACTCTACATTGCCCATAGGACTATAACACTATCAGTTCGACCTTGATTACAGATATACTGTATTATACAAATATAACATACTACCCGCCCGTGAGGTAACGTGGGTGTGACGATGCAGCACAGAACGTTAATACTGAAACCTATCTGGCACCATAGTAAGATGCAGCAAAGAAGAGATGGGCATGGGACCGGCTACCACCTTCTCGTAAAAACTTCAGACCACAAAAACTTGAGGCGGATCATGATTTAAAAGTTAGTAAAGAATATTTACATTGTATCCTGCCAAGCATCGTCGCAGAAGGTCACTGATGGAGCAAGGCGCTGTCTACTCCAACCTGTAAACACTGTAATTGAAACAAAGTTTTAACAAATATGGACAAGCCAATCCATAATTTAAATAATTCAAAGAACTGCCTGCGTCAGGGTCAGCGAACCAGAGCATCACTGCAGTCTGGATGAGGAGTAGAGATCGAAGAGGGAAGGCTAACCGGGTCCCAAAAAATGCCGTGCGGAAGTCAGATGTGTCGGTCGAAAGGCGCAAATACCGTAGCTTCGCTGTAAACGGACACAACGCAACCAACGTCCTTTTCAGGACGAACGAGGAAGAAGGAAGAAATAATTCAACAAAGCTATCCAAGATAAAAGAAGGTCTTCTATTAAGTAGGCTCATGACACAGCACAGAGGAAGTCGAAAGGAGTCTGGGTAACTGACTCACCATGTTTTCTTCCAGGAAAATCTGCAGCGTTGGTACTTGGAATGTTTGTAAACTAAAGCTACGAGTATAAGGGGATACTGCACAGATGGCAGCATAAATGTAAAGCTTTAAAACTGATTGTGTGAAAAAAGGATGAAACTAAATACACGATAGACAGTGCTGTTCTCGGGACTTCTTGAAGAAAGCGCACATCGTGTGAAAACCGAGCCTTGATGCTGTTAAAGAAAGCGCGGAGAGCACTCGTAGAATGGGAAATAATTGGGCCAAACTACTATTCACATAATTCAAAACTGCAGAACAGAAAAAAAAAGGATAAACATCTTCCAATTCCATGCAAAAATGAATCCGTTAAGGAATAATTTTACAATAGACTACAAAATAGCATAGAAAAAAGAAAAAGAAGGAGAGACGTCACAATTAAGATTGGTAATCAAAATACAAACTCCGCCAATGCCGGTCCCAAGCCCGGATGAAAAAGGAGGAGGGCGGCCTGCATGGAGGCCGTAAGGAGGCAGCCCCTCCACCATGCAAAGGCACAACAGGCCAATCACCTGTTTGCTTTAAATCATGATTACGCGAACTACAAGAGAGAAAACCGGACTGATTCTAAAGGCGACGAACTGGAACGGACTACGGACTACGACTTATGGAACTTGGAATACAAGAAGTATAAATGGGAAGGAAGAGGAGCTGGTGGAAGAGATGAGGAAAGCAAAACTAGAAATCCTGGCTATAACGGAAACGAAGAAAAAAGGACAAGGAGTCATGGATCTCGATGGCAACACGTTGCTCTACAGTGGTGTACCCATATCTGAAAGAGCTAAAGGGGGCGTGGGTTGCATTGTGGCCCAAAATCAAAAAGATAGTATCAAGGGATGGAACTTTGTCTCGGAGCGCATTATGGTTGTAAAACTAAAAGAAGGAGAAACCATAGTCAACCTGGTCATAGTGTATGGGCCAAATGAGGATGAGAGAGCAGAGGTCAAGGAGGAATTCTTCGAGCTGCTTCAAAGGACAGTGGATGACTGCCTAGATGAAGTTATTATGCTCGGAGATTTTAATGCCAGAGTTGGAAATGACCATGCTAGATGGGGTGGAGTTATCGGAAGATATGGAGAAGATACTCTCAATGACAATGGAAAGCGACTCCTTAGATTCTGCAGTGAGCAGAATCTGATCATTACAAACACAAAGTTCCCCCATAAGCGCATACATGCATACACTAGATGTGAACCAACCAAGAATGAGAAGTCAGTGATCGACTATGCCATTGTTCGGAGAAGCTCATTCAGATATGTCCGAGATGCAAGAGTCTGGAGGGGGCCAGAGATTGGAAGTGATCACTACCTGCTAACAATCAAACGAACAACTGAAAGAGTTGCTCAGCCTAGGAACTGCCCAACATCACGCAAGAAACCAAGTAAACGAGCAGGAGAAATGAGCATTAGGACCTACAAGCTGAGAGAGCCAGAAATTAAGACCAGATATCAGGGGCTTATTGCTACAGCAGTGAGCAACACAGAAGAACGACCTGATGACTTGGAAACCCTCTGGAATAAATTCAAGGATATCATAAAGACAGCTGCTGCAGAAGCATGCGGTGAAGTCCGACTTGGGAACCAGAGAAAGAGGACACCTTGGTGGACAGAGGAAGTCAAAGAGAAAATAAGAGAGAAGAAAATGGCATGGAAACAATACTTGGGAGCTAAAAACACAACAGGACAAATGGAAAAATATAGAGAATATGTGACACTCAGAACAGAAGCAAAGAACAAAGTGCTAGCAGCAAAACAGAAGTCCTGGGAAGAATTTGGAGAAAAGCTAGAAAAAGATGCACAAGAAAACCAGAAATTGTTCTATAAGACCCTAAAGAACATGAGGAAAGAAAAACAATGCCCTCTCAAATTTATAAAGGACAAGCAAGGCAAATTGCTTACTGCCCCGAAGGAAGTAATGGAAAGATGGAAAGAATATTTCTCAGAACTCCTGGATGGTGAGCATGATGAAGCATCAGAAATAATAAACACTAGCACAGAAGAGAAAACCAATGATGGTGAAGATGACATAAAGATGGAAGAACTGAGGGCAGCACTGGAGAAAATCAAGATGGGCAAAGCAGCAGGGCATGATGGTATAACACCAGAAATGGTTAAGTACATGGGAGCATCAGGCGACCTATTACTCTTAAAGGTCCTACAGGCAGCATGGTGCAACAAGACCATACCAAAGGATTGGGAGATTGCCATCATAACACCAATTTTCAAAAAGGGTGACAATCGACAATGTGGAAACCATAGAGGCATATCCCTTCTCAGTGTCCCTGGTAAAATCTACTCTAGAATCCTAGAGCAGAGACTCCGACGCCTAGCTGAGCCACAATTGGATGAGGTCCAGTGCGGATTCCGAGCAAACCGAAGTACTCAAGACCTAATCTTCACACTCAGACAGCTGAGTGAAAAGGCCCTTGAGTATAAGAGTGAGATCCATCTTTGTTTCATAGATCTGGAAAAGGCGTTTGACAGGGTCCCTTGGAGCAAACTTTGGGACTGTTTGGCAAGGAAGAATATTCCAGCACCTCTGATTCATGCTATACAGAGCTTCTACAAGTCTTGCAGAAATTATGTGAGGACAGCAAACCATAAGTCAGAAGAGTTCAGGACCACCACTGGTGTAAGACAAGGTGATATCCTATCACCTTACCTCTTCATACTCCTTATGGACGATGTCATCAAGGCATGTAAGGAGAGAACAAGAAAGTATTCAGTGGGGTACTGGAAGATGAGACAGGTCTATATTTCGGAGATGGCATTTGCTGATGATGTTGCCCTGATTGCTAAATCAGAGGCACATCTCCAATCCAACCTGCAAGTCTGGAAGGAAGAGCTGGAGAAGAGAGGGATGGTCATAAGCAGCTCTAAAACAAAATCCATGGTGATATCACGAGAAGAAAGAAAACATCAGATTAAGTTGGGAGAACAGGTCCTGGAGCAGGTCGACCACTTTAAATATCTCGGAGCTATTATAGACCGAAAGGGAGGCATCAAAGAAGAGTTGGCCACTCGAAAAGCAGCGGCTGGGAGACTTTTTCAGGCCATAAATCGTGGATTCCTCAGCAAGAAAGAGGTTGGTAGGAAAACGAAGATGGCTGTATACCGCTCCACCTATGTCCCAGTCTTGACATATGGATGCGAGTCGTGGGCAATGACTACAACCCACAAAAGCCAGATCCAAACCTCAGAAATGAGGTATCTGAGGAAAGTGGTTGAAGTAACAAGAAGAGACATGGTCCGCAACCAGACGATCCGTCAAGGCCTAAAATCCCATCAGCTGCAGACCCAAATAGAACAGTCCCAACTAAGATGGTTTGGCCATGTCTGCAGAATGGGAGAAGATCGGCTACCACGACAAGCATGGGAAACAAAGAGCCAGGGATCCAGACCTCCAGGACGACCCAGAGTCCGCTGGGAGGACAACATTAGACAATCTTTGAAGGACCGAGGACTAGAATGGAACCAGGCCAGGAAGAAGACAGCTGATAGAATGGTCTGGCGCTCTCTCTTCCAAACCTCTACACCTCACGGTAGAAGGGGAACGACTAAGTAAGTAAGTAATCAAAATACAAAGACAGGAAGACATAATTCCGGCTCAAAAAAATAAAATAAAAATAAAAAGGAAAGAACGGACTTTGGACAATGAACGAAAATAGAGAACCATTCATAAACATTTTTGTTTCACATTAACTCCATAAAGAAGAAAGTATGTTTCCACATAAACGAACATACTCATCAACATGGATATCATTAGGCCACACGATAGTTAATCAGATTGATCATATGTGCACAAACAAAAAGTTTAGATCAAAATTCATCATGAGCATCATCGTCAGCATTATCATCATTTTCACCGCCCTCTTAGCTCCCCGAGCACATTCCCAGAGCCTGCTTTATGTTTCTGCTTTACATTTTGTTTTAAAACTATAAATAGAACCGTTGATTATACACTTGGCTCCATTGAAACTTTTCTTTTGGTATGAACGTATCCCAGATACCACATTGTCATTTGCTGCCATAAATACTAAGACAACCAAATCTGCAACAAAGCTAAGCTGATCCTTTTGAAACACCTTCAGATATCTGATTTCATCAGCTGCCAGCAAAAAGGGCAGTTGGATACATCTTGCCAGTGGACCCTCACCGATATTTAACTAGTAAACACTATTTAGCACTGGTTGTCCACTTCCAAAGGTTGCTGATTAAATCTTAGTGAGTTGAACACATCCTTCTCACTTTTAGTTTCTCTTTCTTCGGGGTTGACCCAGTGGACAACAGGGACTTCTATATCTATCCTTCACACACGCTTTCGGAGCAGATGATTACGTTAGAATTTATGATCAGCGATGGTTACTTGAGCTTAGTTTTTTAGACGAAACTATGCCTTGTTTTATTACAATAGTAGTTCAACCACTGCGCTACCTATCTATCCTATCTCGTCCTCGCCACAGTGATGTTGTCTCTCAATCCAACAACTTTTTTTTCACTAACACTTATATGCAAAATTTGAATAGGATAGTGCAAATACCAACCCCCCCCCCCCCCCACCCCCGTTGACTAGCTTCTCTTACCCCCTGGTATGTGTACCCCACTTTAGAAACTCTGCTATAAGGTTTATGAGAAACTGGGACGAGCGACGTTAGAGAGTAGCCGTGGATTAGGATTTGTTCATGCTAAGTTCTCATTTTAAGCGCTCAAATCAGGGCCCTGTGTAATTCTGACGCTTAGAGGTTGTCACGGATTGCCTCCCCTTAGCTCTGCAGTAGTGGTCCACCAGTGGCCAACACTCAAGAGTATCTAATGTGGGTCTTCAAAAGTGTCTACCTTCGCACATGATTATTCTTGGCAGAGTTGTAGATAGAAGGATAATGATGCTTCTATCTCAAGGGTGTGTTCACAAGATGTATTCAGAAGTCTATAACAATGCTGCATAGGGCAGAGCACTATTAGCTTATATCTAATCCGTCGCCTTTTGCGAAGAATTAAGCAATGGTTTCATCCCGTTCCAGCCCCCAGCTGGTGTAATCCAGCGAAATTTTTTTTGTAACTATTAGCTCTATGCATGTAAATATATGTCTAAATGTATATATATTAAAGAGTCTTGCTCAAACGTTTGCTTTCATACCTATAAATACTGAATCAACAATGATTGTTTTGTTTTAAAATAACATGTAACACATTCAATAATCAATCAGTTTTTAACAGGTTAAAATAACGAGGGAACGATGGTGAATTTTAGATGTATATAAAAAGTGTCTTCACTGAGACAGGGGTTGAGTATTTATTTCCAAAAAAATTGATTAGATGCTTTGAACACTGGTCTGGGACATTTTATTATTCCTCTTATGACTTGTTTCTGTTTCCTTAAGTATCAATTCTTGGCTATTATACAGACGGCCGAATACATCTGTGATCTCATCCCTCAATGATTGCATGGCTCTTAATATCTCCCCAGACGTATTTTATCTTTATTATTTAAATAGAACATGTCTGGGCTAAAGAGATACGCCGATTATCAACCACGTACTCAAATCGTTCACGTGACACATATTTGCTGATACAGCACGCCGCACAAACATTATTCGACGACACACGTGGCCGTCTATTGTTCTTTCCGCCCAAAGTGTCGAGAAGCGCTGTGATAAGCTCCAATTCCAGGTGATCACTTGGTTCCTTCTGGAAATGAGTTATGACAAAGTCACCATTACTCTTCACGTTTACCTTCTGCATCAAAGGTGGCTACACGACTTAAGTGATAAAAGTATTATCCGGTGACCTGTTCAATTAACCTCGATAATACTACAGTTCACCAGGTGAAACGTAAATACGCATGGGAGCGGCTAGGCAAAAATGTAAGTGCATAAAATATGCCAAATAATAGGGCGATCAGTGAGGAAATGAAGACATGAAGTGATACTGCCGGAGAGAACGAAAGTTATGAAAAGTGCACAATGGATTTCGTCACAGACGTTAGTTCAGAAGGGACTATGCTACACCACAAAGATCTCGAAACACAGCCATCTCGGCCTGCCACACAAAACAGTCTCCTTCGTTGTCGTGCACGAGCACTCACGTCATAATTCTTACGCGTAACGACACGCTTAACAACGTCCTCTTGAGCACCACAAAGCTCAAAGACAATGGACGCCGTCATCGAAAGAAGTGAACTCCTCATAAATCACAGCCATTGGAGCAATCCGACCAGTCGGCTAGTCAATATAATCGAATGCCAGTTTAAACCTTTCTGGTCATGGATTAAATATCTGCAACATTTTAACATGAACAGTTTTATGTCTGCCTCTTACATCAATGACAAAATCACCACATTTTGCTAGAGGTTAGTTCTGAAGTGATTATGTGTTTCGATTCCATTGACGAACCGACTTGTGGGATTGCTTCAATGGCTGTGATTAATGAGGCGTTCACTTCTTGTGATGACGTTCCTCTATACTTACCTTTGGTACCTCTTCAATCTTCAGAGTTTTGGGAAAATGTCACGATATGCACCGATCTTTCTTCTGAGCGCATAGATTAGGTTCTGAATGTTTTTCGTTCTGTTCAGAACGTTCTTAGTGATCTGCCAGGACGTACGAATGTCGTTTCCCATAACATCAAACTTGCTGATTCTACTCCTATCAGACTCTGATCTTCACTCTATTCCTTTACATTTTCGGGATTAAGTGGAAAAGGAGATTGATGATATGATTCGTCTTAACATTATTTCACAATCGCTGCATCAACAGATGTAGTCTACTCACAACTACCAAACCAACTGCAAACGAAACATAAACAACAATTCATGCAAATATGACATTTAAATAGGGAAAGGAACTACTACGTAAAAAATGGGACGAATGCTGGCAACAAAACAAAACACCACTTATCTTAAAGGTCCTCCTGACGAACGGAGGATTACGACTCTTCTGTTGTGTAAATATCATTTTGATGAAGATGGGTATCGGCAACGCCTAAAGAAAATGGCACCGTCGAGCAATAAGGACTTGGGAGAATTCAAGGCCTTGCATGAAAATATTAAATTGAGTAATAATGTTGAATTCAGCCTGAACGCCCCCTGCTGCCCACATTTCTCTTATCGACCCTTGGATTCTTACAACGCCCAAAAGGAGAGGTACCGCCCACTTTTGGAACCAGTGTTTTACAATGATGAGGTTGCCAGCCCCATGCAAGAGCTCATATTAGTCGCCTTGTACGACATGCTGAGGGAGTAGTAGTTGTATTGGGAACTATACGGGACAGATCACCATTACATGACGTCAAGGTATGTGCAGGAGCAGATGTGGTATCATATCACCATTACATGACGTAAAGGTATGTACATGAGCAGATGTGGTATCATATCACCATTACATGACGTAAAGGTATGTACATGAGCAGATGTGGTATCATATCACCATTACATGACGTAAAGGTATGTACAGGAGCAGATGTGGTATCATATCACCATTACATGACGTAAAGGTATGTACATGAGCAGATGTGGTATCATATCACCATTACATGACGTAAAGGTATGTACAGGAGCAGATGTGGTATCATATCACCATTACATGACATAAAGGTATGTACAGGAGCAGATGTGGTATCATATCACCATTACATGACGTAAAGGTATGTATAGGAGCAGATGTGGTATCATATCACCATTACATGACGTAAAGGTATGTACAGGAGCAGATGTGGTATCATATCACCATTACATGACGTAAAGGTATTTACAGGAGCAGATGTGGTATCATATCACCATTACATGACGTAAAGGTATTTACAGGAGCAGATGTGGTATCATATCACCATTACATGACGTAAAGGTATGTACAGGAGCAGATGTGGTATCATATCACCATTACATGACGTAAAGGTATGTACAGGAGCAGATGTGGTATCATATCACCATTATATGACGTAAAGGTATGTACAGGAGCAGATGTGGTATCATATCACCATTACATGACGTAAAGGTATGTACAGGAGCAGATGTGGTATCATATCAACATTACATGACGTAAAGGTATGTACAGGAGCAGATGTGGTATCATATCACCATTACATGACGTAAAGGTATGTACAGGAGCAGATGTGGTATCATATCACCATTACACTACGTAAAGTTATGTACAGGAGCAGATGTGGTATCATATCACCATTACATGACGTAAAGGTATGTATAGGAGCAGATGTGGTATCATATCACCATTACATGACGTAAAGGTATGTACAGGAGCAGATGTGGTATCATATCACCATTACATGACGTAAAGGTATGTACAGGAGCAGATGTGGTATCATATCACCATTACATGACGTAAAGGTATGTACAGGAGCAGATGTGGTATCATATCAACATCACCTGTTAGCCAGATGAAACTCAAAATATGTTAAACAACACAGAGCTAAATATAACAGTTTAATATAGGATATCTGAGAGACATAATGGACAAATTAATAGTTATGTATTCTCAACAAATTAAATTATGTAATCTTATTCTCCAAATTAGCATTATGAAATTAAATATCAACCCGCATGTCCTTAAATGTGCAAGCAAGCGCGCCCGCGAACACACAGAGACATATCCAATCACTTCATATGTTGTGTGTATTATGAATTTATTTGTAACAAAAACTGAATAACACAAAAATGTATGTAGAATCTATCATTTTATGAAGAAAAAGGCCATTACAATTAGAAATGTTCTTGTAACCTCATACAAAATACAAGGTGTGGAAGTTAGGATATGTCACGTGATTCAGTTAATAGAACCGATGACTTGTCATAAATAAAATGGATCAATGAAAAACAAAAATTATATTTTGCAAAATTTGAGAAATTAGAAACTGGATAAATTTGATAAAGGTCTGGGTTGGTTTGATTTGGTTTTAAGGACCATTTTCTTTGCACACGGACAACTCCATAAATTCTCTGATCTCCTCCCTTAGATCACACAAGGATGATCTCAGCACAGTGCACGAACTCCCAGCACCGACGAGGATCCTGATGTATGTATAGAGGAATGAAACATTCTATAAATATTTTTGTGGTGGGTAGGTTTTCAAATATTTTAATTTTGCCTGGGTGGCTTTCGTATGGCCTACACTTTACGATTTTCAACTGCCGCGCCATTTTTAACTTGCGCAACGTGCACACGGGACTTCCAGTTTTTTTTGTTCTTATTCAAGAAGGCTAGGTATCCGATCTCCTTACCCACGAGATCATGGGGAAGTGTGACATCATTAGGAATCACTGGTTCTGAAAAAAAAATCATTTCATCAATTATATTACCTGTGATGGGAGCGAACCAGTAATTTAGAGCCGGACGCCATACCTCTGAGCCACTCCGACCATAAATTTAGTTAAGACATTATTTAAGTGCTTAAAAGCTATAAACTGAATTTTGAAATCGTAGAAAAAAATTGTTAAAAACCTGGATCATTGAAGGAAGCTCGGAGATCAAGCTTTGTCTTCGATACCTTCGACAAATGAAGAGGAGAACGGATTTCTGAAAAAGAGTTAAGGGAGAGCAGAGGAGAGAGATAGATGAAGAAGAAAAATAAGGGCTGGACAGAGACAAACCAGGAAGAAAACGCATAAACTGTGAGTGAAATATATCACGTGTCAGTTATTAGAAATGTCGCAGTACCAATCAACGAGAAATTATACTGCAATCGATGAATCAACACGACCAAGACTGCTAGAATTTGGCTTTCAAATGTAAAACTATTAAGGATTGATGAATAAGAGGATGGCCAGGCTTGCATACAACCAGCGCGCGACAGGTACAATCTGAATGCACTTCCTTCGACATTCAACACGCTACATTAACAATCAGCATTTAAACTCATCGACGTTTGCTGCTATCACAATTATCACGGAGGAGGAAACCAATGGTGGTGAAGACGGCATCAGGATGGAGGAACTGAAGGCAGCACTGGAGAAACACAAGGTGGGCAAAGTAGTGTGACATGACAGTATAACACCAGAAATGGTTAAGTGCATGGGAACAGCAGGCGACCTGTTACTCCCGAAGGTCCTACAGGCAGCCTGGTGCCACGAGCCCATACCAAAGAATTTGGGGATTGCCATCATAACACCCGTATTAAAAAAGCGTGACAACCGACAATGCGGAAATCATAGAGGCATATCTCTTCTTAATGCCCCTGGTAAAAATTACTCTAGAATCCTGAAGCAGAGTCTCGGATGCCTAGCTGACCCACAAATGAATGAGGTCCAATGTGACTTCCGAACAAACCAAAGTGCTAAAGACCATATCTTCGCACTCATACAGCTGAGTGAAAAAGCCCTGAGTATAAAGGTGAGATACATCTCTATTTCTTGGATCAGGAGGCATTAGACAAGGTTCCTGTGAGCAAACTTTGGGACTACTTGGCAAGGAATAACATTCCAGCACCTTTGATCATTGCTGTACAGAGCTTGTACAAGACTTACAGAAATTATGTAAAGACGGCAAACCATAAGTCAGAGAGTTTAGGACCACCACTGTTGTGAGACAGGGTGATATTCTGTCACCTTATCTTTTCATGACGATGTCATCAAATCGTGTAAGGAGAGGATAAGAAAATATTTAGTGGGGTATTGGAAGATGAGAAAAATATTTATTTCAGAGCTGACATTTACCACTGATGTTGCCCTGGGTGCTAAATCAGGGGCACAACTTGAACTCAACCTGTAAGTCTGGAAAGAAGAGCTGATGAAGAGAGGAATGCTCATCAGCAGCTCCAGAAATAAATAAATAAAAAAAGACCATGCTCATATCACAAGAGGTAACAAAGCATCGGATTATGCTAGGAGAACAGGTCCTGGAGAAGGTGAATCACTTTAAATATCTTGGAGATGTCATTGACTGGAAGGAGGCATCAAAGAAGAGTTGGCTACCCAAAGAGCAGCAGCTTGGAGATTTTTCCAGGCCATAATTCGAGCATTCCTACTCTAAAAATGGCAAGAAGACGAAGATGGCTCTTTAACGATGACCAATGTTCCATTCTTGACTTACGGATGCAAGTCATGGGCAATGACTACAACCAACAAAATCCAGCTCGAAACTTCAGAAATGAGGTATCTGCGGAAGGTAGTTGAAGTAAAAAACAGAGAGACAGGGTCCGTAACCAAACGGTACATCATGGCCTCAAAACCCAGCCCCTGCAGCCCGAGTGGTACAGTCCCAATTACGTTGGTTTGGCCATGTCTGCGGAATGGGAGAGGATCAGCGACCACAACACACATGGGAAACGAAGAGTGAGGGATCCAAACCTCCAGGATGACCCGGAGTTGCTTTTGAGGAGATTAGACAATTCCTTAAGGTCCGAGAACTAAATCTGAATCAGGTCAAAAGGAACAGCTGATAGGATAGAATAGCTCTCTCTCTCTCTGTGGCAAACTTCTACACCATTAAGTAAGTAATTAAGAGTAAAAATTTCAGTTGGGACAGAAAATATTCTCGACGTATCCACTAAATCTAGTTATCTAGGTCGACATAACTGGAGTTATTACTAACAAAAAAAAACAAAAAAAAACTACTAGCCGGGCCCTCCAGAATTGCTTCACTTCAGGCAGAAGTCAAGTCCAAGTTGAGTGTATTGTGCTATATGTCATCGTTATAGAATAAGTAAAAGTAGACAATATTGATGTACTTACAAGCAACACACAGCAAGCAGGCAATACTTAAGTGCTTACAAGCAAGAACAAAAAAATTATTTAAATATAATTTTAAAGAAAATCCAAACCAAACAGTTACAACACTGTTAATCTTCTGTTTATTTCAAAGAATAAATCGTTCACAGTTACAGAACCAAAAAAAAAAAAACACAACCCAAAACGTAATAGTCAAAACTACAATCATAACTTCTTGCAAATACAAAGTAATGAAACAGAAAACTTTTAATAAACTTGGCATACGACATAAGCACGGTAATCATTTCTGGCCTTCGACCTGTATTCATACAATAAAACTATTGAAAGTTTATTTCTGCTTCTGTGTATTTATGCTAACAAACGATAAATGTTGATCTCTACTTTAGTTTTTCTGTACCTATTTTACATGCTGTTGAGCCGATTTGTTATTGGGAACGTCTAAGACTCAGAACCAAGCAGATTTATGAAAAACAAAAAAAAAAAAACTTTCGCAGAAGTCAAAATACAAAACCAGGCTGAGAGAACCGTTCCTATAGCTAACAAATCAACCCAAACAAATTACACGAATAAGAAGATAAATACTCTATAAAAATGTAGAAAAACATTTCTCTTACAATAAGAGATACAGACCAAAGTTTCAGCCCTCGGTGAAAAGTAACATATCCTTACACTGCTGCAAGAACACGCGATATATTTTTTTGGTATATAATGTCTGCAATTACCAATACCAGTAATACCAGTACGCTTCCATATGGCAGCGTGTCGTGAAATATTCTAATCCACATATATAAATTATCAGGTAAATATAAAGCCTAACAAATAAATTCTAATAAAGAAAAGAGCAATGGTAAAATAACAGTGCTGTCACAATAACTGTACTCGAAATCCCCCTTGTTTTATGCTTCGTCTGCAAATTGTAACGCTTTCACGTTGATAGTAAAAGCCTACTATATTATTACCCGCTTTCTTCAATGAAACGTGTGCTGTATTTCTTGGAAAAACATTTGAGATACGCAAGCTGAGTAATGACCTAAATTAATCCTAACATTAATTATATTACGTTACCAAAACGAACGAACAGATGGACTCAAATAGAAAGAGAGAGGGGCGAATGAAAATCAGGAACGCATGCAAAATTAAACACGCGTCTCACTATTAATGCCACCCCCAACAAGCGTAACGCGATACACAATTACTACTATCACGCGTGTAAGGCCACATGCACTAACTTTTTCGGACGGACAGTGATAAAAACACTAACCTTCCCAGAGTTAGGTTTTTAAATCCTGAAAAACTCTTATTAGAAAAGATGACAATAGATGGGTTTACGTTTGAAAACATTACAGTACCCAGACAGCACATCTTCGAAACAGGAGGTAGAAGAAATTACATATTTTGAACGCAGCCACTTAGCTCTTTTAAATTTGTATATTTGGGTTCCTTATGGCTTGCTGACAAAGAATATGTAAAACGTTACGCAAATAGTCTAGGAATTAACAAGTTATAACCAAAATAAAATAGTGGGGATGCCTGACAGCATGAAATCATTTCTGCTCATAAAATTTTTTTATAACGTGTTTGAAAAAAACCTTACGTACGGAATTAGCCTACCATGTAAACTCCAAATTGATTGGAGCGCAACAAATATAAGACTAAACACGATTGGTCGGACTATAAATACTATCTTTGGTTGTTAGGGGAGACGTAGGAAGGTAAAATTTTTTCAAACACTTGTCGAAACGTGGCTCCATTGGCCAGACTCGCTGATATAATCACTTAGGAGCGTTAGTTCGAGACCACTAGTTCAAATAAGCTTGATAAAGCAACAGTGCGTTGAAGCCAGCTCATATTTTTGCTAAATAAAAGCCTGGAACATAAGCAGATGGGAATTTGTGCCAGTAATTGTGCCAGAATTCATTGCTAGTCAACGTATCTGTGTTTATTCTATGAATTGTGGTAAGCTTGAAACATTCAGTATCTTTTAATGAAAATTGAATGTGAATTGTTAATTTATGCCTGTATACATGTGTAGTTCAGTAGCAAACATGATGTAAAGCCTATAATGCTCCAGCCTGAACAGAAGGTGTCAGAGGAAAGTAAAACGGCATGGAATGGCCAAACAGTACACTGACACCTAGATGATTGACTAGAAAGAAATAATGCTGGAATTGCAGAGGCGTAGTAACCATTAAGGAGGTTAATACTGGTATGAAGTATTTCAGATGACGCTGACAGTTGGCCTAACGCTCTGAACTCAATGTTTGTGATGTATTGTGCTCAGTGTAGAACTAGAGTATCAATTAGTTGTGAAGTAGAAGGTACATCCTTCTTGTTTTCAGGGACCGTGGTCTTGACGTTATTGAGCAGCACCTGGTCAGAGCTTTGCTGAAATCCAGAGTCGGACAGCATACTCCTTGGTCCATTTAGCTATCAGTGAGGTGTCTCCAGAGCCCAGGGGAGAAATCGAGCAGAGGAGTCTTTTCCTGCCGCCATCACGCAAGATAAGCTGATGTGGCCAGCTGAGCTCAACATTATGTCCCCCCATCTTAAAATAACATTGTAACATAAACTTAAGAGGGGAAGTAAATTGTTTTAATATCAGGAACTGAGAACATCTCCAATACTAGTTCCAATAAAGACAAACTATTGAAGTCATGATGACAAATACCAACAGAGCTTGAACAAAACAAAACCAGTATTACCTCATATTACTACTACCCAACGGACACACATAGGATACTTTTAATAATATATGTCACTACAATATTCATATTGAGAAATTCTGTACATATAACTTGTAATTAAAATTGATTGTGATTCCTGGTTCCCTTTGTATTTGAATCAGGACACATATTCATTCATGACAGCACTGAATACATATTGTTATTTGAAAAGTTATCAGTG
This sequence comes from Oreohelix idahoensis, assembly GCA_024509875.1. NCBI lineage: Eukaryota > Metazoa > Mollusca > Gastropoda > Stylommatophora > Oreohelicidae > Oreohelix > Oreohelix idahoensis. The sequence continues at coordinate 114,678 of JAMPIV010020538.1, forward strand.
ACTCCTTTAAGATATCCTTGTAGAGTGTTTTATGTATGTGAGTGTCACAGTGTTGTCAAGTGTGGTGGAATAAATTAAATTGTTTATCTGTCTGTTGTTGTTATGACTTACACTTCATCATACGCATACCCTAGACATACAACGTAGTCATCACACTATTCCAGAATAATTCTGACTGAGATATATATATATATGTGGCAGCAAGTAAGGTTATCTATAATACACTACTCTTATTAGATATAGATACCTTCACAGCTGATCTCAGTCAGTACACTAAGTCCCCTATAAATATTTATAACATCCCACTTCACCACATATATTGGGGTCTCGCTCTTGGGATTTTGAATCTTTACCTATTAAAAATAGTGGGGGTAATTCACTTCAGGGAATATAAGAATTAAAAGGTATCCTTGGGTGGAATTAAATAAGGTTGAGCTCACGGTGCCTGTGTTGTCCATTAGATATATATTTAGAGACTGAATTGTTGGTTAGACATTGTGTAAATTTACCTGATAGACAATGGCGGACCTGGCCAAGTTTCGATCTGCTGCGGTTCAGACTGCAAAAGAGTTAGGATTAGATGGGCAAGTTATGGTTGCCTATGTCACTACGGAATGTGACAAATTTATTGAACGCGAAGAAAGAAGGTTTGATGCCGAAAGAAAGTTAGAGGCTGAAAGGGAAATTAAGAAGTTACAATTTGAGGCTGAGGCTGAGACTAAGAGGTTGCAGACTGAGGCTGAGGCTAAGAGGTTGCAGATTGAGGCTGACAAAGAGGCTAAAGCATTGGAAGCCGAGGAAAGAAGACAGGCTGCAGAAAGAGAAGAGAAGAAATTAGCTGCAGAAAGGGAAGCAGAAGAAAGAAGATTGACTGCAGAGAGGGAAGCAGAAAAGGAGGAGAAGAGATTACAAAGGGAACATGAGTTACGACTAAGGGAGTTTGAGTTTCAAGGCCATGCTCCTGAAAATGGTGCCAGTCCCTTTGCCTCTGATGCCACTGCTGGCCAAGGAGCCTCAACCTCAGCTATGAATTTTCATTTAGATCATTTTGTTGAGAAAGACGATGATATAGAGAGCTACCTAAATAGGTATGAACTATTAGCTACCACATATGGGTTAGAGAGAGAGAGGTGGAGCTTAAAGTTATCTCAAGGACTTCGTGGGGCAGCTTATGAAGTTTTTGCAAAAATGAGCAGAGGTGATCAGGAAAATTATGACATGCTAAAGCAGGCTCTTTTGTTAAGATATGAAAAGAATGCAGAATTCTATAGGAAAAAATTTAGGAATGCTAAACTACTGTCAGGTGAAACCTATCACCAGTTCTCTGCACGAATAGAGACATACTTGGAGAAATGGACTTCTCTGGGGAAAACCCAAGATCTTAAGGAAATGGTCCTTATAGAGCAATTAAGAGAGTCCATGGCTCCAGACCTGAGAAAGTTTCTCATGGAACAAGGTGCAGAGAGGCTGGGTGAGTTGCTAAATGTTGCTGAAAGGTATCAAGCAGCTCAAGCAGAGGTAACAGGTAATAAAAAGAAACAAGTGGATAACTTTAGGGCACCACAGAACTTTAATAAATTTGATCCTAGGGATCAAAACAAAGGTAAGCACCAGTTCGATAGGCCACGGTATGAAAATAAAAATAAATTCCCACAATTCGATGAAAGGAAATATGATGAAAGAAAATCTTTCAACCAAGGAAAAAGATGGTGTAAAAATTGTCAGATGGACAATCATGACACTGACCGTTGCAGAAGGAAACCTGTGTATATGGCCACCCTTCAGGTCAGGTCGACCTCAAGACAGGAGGAGGATATTATGTTAGATACCACTCCAGAAGAGATGAGGAAGGCACAGGCTGGGGATAAAACACTCAAGCCTTGTTTCAGAAAATTGTCAACTTGTCATACAACTCCAGGCAAGGGAGATTTTTACATGAAAAACAAGTTGATGTATAGGAAGACTGGAGCTAGATCCAAAGGTCAGGGACAGCTGGTACTTCCTAAAAGATATAGGGCAGACTTAATAAGGAGCCTACATGTGAAACCAGATGGGGACCATGAGAAAATAGGTACCATCATTCAAAAGGTGGCTCACAATTATTATTGGCCCAAAGCAAGATGGGACATTGAGAATTTTGTAGAAAGGTGTAGCATAGCACATGAGGGAACACCCACAAGTGGGAACATGGATCAGGACCTGGACACGCCACGGGGCAAAATTAGGCCTGATAATAAAAAGAAAAGTAGATTTGATAAAGTGGACCAAATGGAATGGGAAGCCCCTTTCACGGACAAGCTTCACTTAACTGTTTTACAATGGCCACTATGCGGAGAGTGCAAAGAGATGTCTTACCCCAGGATAAGCCGAAAATCCCTCAATCGGACTTAAACAAACTGGAGGAAGAAGATGTAGAGAGGAAATCTCTCATCAAGAATTTTAAGTGGGGAGACAGCCCCAAGAGAAAAATTGGTAGCGGTCGTTTTGTGCATGATAATTCTGGGAGGAAAAATCATCACTATAAAGCTTCGAGTGGAAGAGACCATACCGGTGCATGGACAAATAGGTCCACACAATTAAAGGTCCACATGTAGCTTTGTTAAGAACGTGGACTGATGAAAAGGCAGAGGAAAACATTACATCTTCATACCAATATGTGAATGAGCTGACCACTCGTTTAAAAACTGGCTGGAAACTTGCCAATGAAAATTTGAAACAAGCCAGGAAGAAACATGCTGCCTATTATAACAGGAAGGCGAAAGACAGAAATTTGGCTGTGGGAGAGAAAGTACTGCTTCTTTTGCCCGGGAGTCAGAATAAGTTACAAATTGGATGGCAGGGTCCATATACAGTTCTAGAGAAGGTGTCTAGAACAAATTATAAGATAGATAAGAAGGGGAAAGAAAAAATCTATCATGTGAATTTCCTGAAGAAATATTTGGAAAGAGAACATCAGGAAGAGACACACTTGTTGACCTTGTCCATCGCCATGGAGATGAAAAAGGAACCACTTTCATCATTTGAATATCCATTACACCCCTGTGAGACAGCAGCACAGGTGAAAATCAGTACACATTTAACGAAAACTCAGAAAGAGAGAGTGCAACAGGTTCTAAATAATCATGCAGAGGTGTTAACAGACCGACCAGGGCATACAAACCCATTGGAATATGATATGAAACTGATAGACCTCACACCTGTCTGTATGAAACCATATTCGATTCCGTTTGCTAAGGAGAAAGCTTTGAAGGAAGAGATAGACTATCTGTTGAAGGAAGGAATTATTTCGCACAGTGAATCTTCGTATAGTTCCGGTGTTGTACTCTTAAGGAAGCCCTCTGGAGAACATAGACTCTGTATAGATTACAGGAGACTGAATGCTATTACAGAAGGACAGGTGGATCCATTGCCGGATACAAATCAGCTGTTTGCCAGATTAAATAAAGCTAAATATTTCTCAAAAGTGGATCTGAGTAAAGGATACTATCAGATTCCAGTAAAGCCTGAGGTTAGACCATACCTAGCTTTTAGTACATCAGAAGGACACTATGAGTTTAATAGATTGCCATTTGGATTGAAGAATGCGCCTAGTGTCTTCTCTAGAATGATGAGAAAATTGTTGGATGTAAACATTTCGGAGGAACGTAATGAATCCCTGAGTTGCCTCTTTGATTGAGGATATTCCGAATGTTTCATACAGGATAATAAGAAGATTATGGGATCCACTAAGAAAACTCTGCTATCACCAGGTATATGTTATCTCCTCATAACGTACATTTTGAGGGAAATATAATGTTCTCTGGACATGTCATTGCGCAGACTCAGAGAAGAGAAATGGTGAATACGGGTTGCAAAGCAGCATTAAGACAAGCACTCACACTTGCGGCTGTTCAGTAACATAACCGAAATATATTATTGGTTGTAGAAGTCTGAGGCAGATTTCATGAGTAGTGCCTACTCTGAATGGACCCAACTACATAAAACCATGATAGCACCACAGCAGAGTAAAGTCAAGTTGACTTACATTTATCTATGTGTATATAGAATAAAGGACTGACATATAATGTCTGTTTTAAGAGGGGAGGTGTCGTGAAATATTCTAATCCACATATATAAATTATCAGGTAAATATAAAGCCTAACAAATAAATTCTAATAAAGAAAAGAGCAATGGTAAAATAACAGTGCTGTCACAATAACTGTACTCGAAATCCCCTTTGTTTTATGCTTCGTCTGCAAATTGTAACGTTTCCACGTTAAATATAAGCCACTGCATAAATACAAGCGTTTCCACAACACATTAAAACGGGTATTGCATTTCTAAGAAAAACATTGAGAGGCACACTGCGTAATGACCTAAATTAATCCTAACATTAATTATATTACGTTACCAAAACGAACGAACAGATGGACTCAAATAGAAAGAGAGAGGGGCGAATGAAAATCAGGAACGCATGCAAAATTAAACACGCGTCTCGCTATTAATGCCACCCCCAACAAGCGTAACGCGATACACAATTACTACTATCACGCGTGTAAGGCCACATGCACTAACTTTTTCGGACGGACAGTGATAAAAACACTAACCTTCCCAGAGTTAGGTTTTTAAATCCTGAAAAACTCTTATTAGAAAAGATAACAATAGATGGGTTTACGTTTGAAAACATTACAGTACCCAGACAGCACATCTTCGAAACAGGAGGTAGAAGAAATTGCATATTTTGAACGCAGCCACTTAGCTCTTTTAAATTTGTATATTTGGGTTCCTTAGGGCTTGCTGACAAAGAATATGTAAAACGTTACGCAAATAGTCTAGGAATTAACAAGTTATAACCAAAATAAAATAGTGGGGATGCCTGACAGCATGAAATCATTTCTGCTCATAAAATTTTTTTATAACGTGTTTGAAAAAAAACCTTACGTACGGAAATAGCCTACCATGTAAACTCCAAATTGATTGGAGCGCAACAAATATAAGACTAAACACGATTGGTCGGACTATAAATACTATCTTTGGTTGTTAGGGGAGACGTAGGAAGGTAAAATTTTTTCAAACACTTGTCGAAACGTGGCTCCATTGGCCAGACTCGCTGATATAATCACTTAGGAGCGTTAGTTCGAGACCACTAGTTCAAATAAGCTTGATAAAGCAACAGTGCGTTGAAGCCAGCTCATATTTTTGCTAAATAAAAGCCTGGAACATAAGCAGATGGGAATTTGTGCCAGTATTTGTGCCAGAATTCATTGCTAGTCAACGTATCTGTGTTTATTCTATGAATTGTGGTAAGCTTGAAACATTCAGTATCTTTTAATGAAAATTGAATGTGAATTGTTAATTTATGCCTGTATATATGTGTAGTTCAGTAGCAAACATGATGTAAAGCCTATAATGCTCCAGCCTGAACAGAAGGTGTCGGAGGAAAGTAAAACGGCATGGAATGGCCAAACAGTACACTGACACCTAGATGATTGACTAGAAAGAAATAATGCTGGAATTGCAGAGGCGTAGTAACCATTAAGGAGGTTAATACTGGTATAAAGTATTTCAGATGACGCTGACAGTTGGCCTAACGCTCTGAACTCAATGTTTGTGATGTATTGTGCTCAGTGTAGAACTAGAGTATCAATTAGTTGTGAAGTAGAAGGTACATCCTTCTTGTTTTCAGGGACCGTGGTCTTGACGTTATTGAGCAGCACCTGGTCAGAGCTTTGCTGAATCCAGAGTCGGACAGCATACTCCTTGGTCCATTTAGCTATCAGTGAGGTGTCTCCAGAGCCCAGGGGAGAAATCGAGCAGAGGAGTCTTTTCCTGCCGCCATCACGCAAGATAAGCTGATGTGGCCAGCTGAGCTCAAAATTATGTCCCCCCATCTTAAAATAACATTGTAACATAAACTTAAGAGGGGAAGTAAATTGTTTTAATATCAGGAACTGAGAACATCTCCAATACTAGTTCCAATAAAGACAAACTATTGAAGTCATGATGACAAATACCAACAGAGCTTGAACAAAACAAAACCAGTATTACCTCATATTACTACTACCCAACTGACACACATAGGATACTTTTAATAATATATGTCACTACAATATTCATATTGAGAAATTCTGTACATATAACTTGTAATTAAAATTGATTGTGATTCCTGGTTCCCTTTGTATTTGAATCAGGACACATATTCATTCATGACAGCAATGAATACATATTGTTATTTGAAAAGTTATCAGTGACTCCTTTAAGATATCCTTGTAGAGTGTTTTATGTATGTGAGTGTCACAGTGTTGTCAAGTGTGGTGGAATAAATTAAATTGTTTATCTGTCTGTTGTTGTTATGACTTACACTTCATCATACGCATACCCTAGACATACAACGTAGTCATCACACTATTCCAGAATAATTCTGACTGAGATATATATATATGTGGCAGCAAGTAAGGTTATCTATAATACACTACTCTTATTAGATATAGATACCTTCACAGCTGATCTCAGTCAGTCCACTAAGTCCCCTATAAATATTTATAACATCCCACTTCACCACACAGCGAGACATGGACTACCTATGCTAAGCAAAAAAGAAGGCTCAATTTCTTCCATCTACGGTGCCTGCGCCACATCCTTGGTATTTCATGGAAGGATAAAGTGGCAAATGTCGCGGCATTGTCACGTGCTGGCCTTCAAGGCATGTATACACTGTTTATACAGAGAAGACTACCTTGGCTTGGTCATGTCCGCCACATGGAAGATGGTCGCATTCCGAAAGATATCTTCTACGATAACTGGCAAATGGTAAAAGAACAGCGGAGCGACCACAGCTGAGGTTGAGAGAAGCGTATGTGTGTGCAAGAGAGACATAAAGGTACTGGACATCATTCCAGCAGACTGGGAGGATGAAGACGCCGATCGTACTAAGTGGCGATGCTCCGTACAGTACCACCTCCGATTGGGCAAAAATTCAAGATCTTATAACAAGCAGAGGAGAAACGAACATGCCAGGCAAAAAAAAAAAAAACAGTTGAAGGCTATCATCTCAAGGGCGCTTCCCATAGTTATGACTGAAAGGCGCTACTGGACGATATCTTATATATAAAATAAAGTGTGTTTTGTGATTTCGTCTGTCCTCACTAAATTGTTTGACCATTTATAAACTACCAAGAAGTCAGGAATTTGGCCTGGTGATAGGTCTTAAGATATGACGGCCTAGAAAAATCCGAAAACCAAAAGTTCTATACGGTGGCTTCGTAATTAGGCCAGAAATGTTCAGCGCTAGGGGACATAATTTTTCGGTTTAAAGAGAAAATAGCAGATTATTATAAAGCTAATGAATATTAGGATTCCCAATCTAAATTGTTCTTATTTTACAATGTAAATTTTAATAATTAAGGAAATTATTTTGGAATATAAAAATAAATTTAAAAACTATTTGAGATTTTACATTGCTAATATTAATATTGACGTATAATTATAGAGTAATTCACATTAGAAAGCGGATCCTCATTATGTGTAAAAATTACAAGTATGCTTTGTAGTGCATATCTGGGCAGAAAACATAAAATTCATGTAAACAGGGCATATACACAATTAAAATGATCCGGAATGCAATGAGGTCGCTGTAAACATGAATATTTGCAGCATGGTAGAATAGGTATGTCTAGCATATCAGTGAACAGAGGACTGCAGAGAAGAAATTGATGACGGCTGAAATTTTACAACTGATGGATGCAAGAAGGGAAGCAAAGACAAATAGAATATGATAGGCTAAATAAGGAAATATTAAGCAAATGTAAAACGACAAAAGAAGCATGGCTTCTGCAGAAATGTAAAGGCCTGGAAATGCGGCACAGAAAAGACACAACATCAATTAGTGATGAACGTGATTGTTTTAGAAGGTAAAGGTACAAACAACCGCATACAGAACATTAATAGAGAGAACCATAGAAGTAAAAACAGATCTATATTTATATGTTTTATAGTCTACATTTGACAAAGTAAATTATCAAAATGTTAGAAAGCATAAATGTCACTTAAATTTACATTGACGTCTTTTGCACCACTATACATTCTTAACCCCCATGGGCCGTGTTGTACGTCACGACGTGACACACTGTTGTCTCAGGGGCCCCGTGGTATACGTCCCTTTGATTAAAGTCATATTTCCTCGTGTCTGTACCTTACACTATATACAAAGCAACCACTTTTCTGTTACCTACAGGGCCTACAACAATTCAACATATTATTCACCAAATCTACAACACTTTATATATATATATAAGTAATACTCGTTTGAATATATAGCTGTTGTTTGGTTTATAACATCGGCTATGTACATGAATTAGAATCTACTTCGTTGAGTGGGTAAAGTGGGTAAAGCCTACAGCTGTCAGGAATAAAAAGAGTGAAAGAGACTTGTTCAGTAATTTGTACGGTTAATAAGCCGTCTGTTACGAAGCGATATCATGTTGATTTTAATCAGTGTCATCATAATAATCATCATAATCACAACTTGAAGAATCCCCCTCATCGACATATATATAGTCATCCAAATTGAGGTGCCTCATTATTTCGAACTGGCTTCCGGCTAAAAATCTGTAAGCCAGACTTAAGTCGACTAGAGAAATGGAAGATGCTGAAACCTTGTTTTCTGCCGGAATGGTCAAAAGTGTATCTTCTGATTTAAACAACAGTTTATCTTTCATCACCTGAGGCAAAGGTAACATGTTGACTCTGGTTTCACGTCCAGGACTTGTGCCAACAACAGACGACACTGTTACAAGAGCCAGTTTAAAGAGCGACATAGGCTGTGAGGAAATCTCATCAAGAAAATTAAGGCAATCCTGATGTCGCTTCCTTTCAATAATGCGTCGCACGCCTGTGTTAGAACTAAGTAAAGACAGGTCGGAAGTTGTCAGAAACAGGTTTCCCACAAAGTAACGGGCTAATGCGGCATTTCCGACTAACAGGGCCACACAGAGGGGTGAAACAGGTGTAGCAATGGCTAATTCAGTAGATATATGCGGTAACATATCTGACCGGACTTCTTCTGGTCCTAATCCACAACGAATTAGTTTAAGCATGATCTCTGTCTGTCCCTGCAGGATTGTTTTATGAAGAATATCAGGGCTTAGATAAGATGAACTGGCACCGCTGTCAAGTAAAGATTCCATGCAAGATAGTGTATCACTGTCAAGTTGTCTGTTGTTTGGAAGAAACGAAAGTGCTGTTTTTGTATTATCTTTATTGCTGACAGCGTTGACATCTGCTCCTAAATCAAGTAGTACTGATATTACAGGTTTCATTCTTTTCCGAGTAGCTAGCATCAAAGGCGTGAGCCCATCATTGTTCTGACAGTTGACATCACTTCCAGCACTGACCAAAGCTTTCACAATTGTTTCCTCGGGCCTGTAGCGGTCGACTGCGTGCAACAAAGCGGTATTTCCATTTACATCTTTGATGTATACATCAGCACCCGCATTTATTAGTTGTTCCGTAACACTAATATTGTTGCTTTGGACAGTATGCATGAGAGCTGTTAGTCCCTTATTGTTCTGCAAATTAATCAGATTTTTATTGTCTTTGGAGAACTGAATCAGGCATGACGCGTTTTGGGAACAGCTTCTGAAGACTGCCCAAATAAGAGCAGTATTACCATCTTCATCCTTCTCATTAACATCAGCTCCATGATCTAATAAAGTCTGTAGGATGCTAGTGCTTTCTTCTTCTGAAGCTGCCATCATCAATGGTGTTTTGCCATCACAGCTTCTTCCGTTGACTGAAGCTCCATTTTCTAACAGCACTTGAACAACTTCTATTATAGAATAGTCAGATATAGATTTTATGTTCCCTAGAACCTGGATGAGTGGTGTATCTCTTTCACGCATACTTTCTTCTGCTTCTCGATTGACATGTGCACCCCTTTGGATTAGAAATTCGGCAACTCGTCTGTTTTTTGACGCTGCTAGGGGAGTCTCTCCATATAAATTAGCTTTATTAATATTAGTTCCCGTGCCAAGAATCTGGCTAAGAATGTCAAGATTTCCCCCTTTTACTGCTGAGATTAGTAAGTTAGTTACATCGTTAGTTTGTTGCAAGAAATATTTCTTCACTTTATGTTCATGGTTTTCAAACAAAAAGTTTATATACGCTGGCATTTGGTGATCCACGGCTGACTTAAGGGCACATTCAATGTCCATTTTTGAGCCATGTTGGATCAACAATTTGGCACAGTCTTCATGACCATGAATAAGGGCAGAGTTCAGGGCAGATTGAGAAAAATTATACTGGTTTATGTCTGTCTTATATTTTAGCAGGAGTTCAATGAGATCTATGCGACCATTTTTTGCTGCTATACTTAAGGGATCTGATTCCTCGTCGTATGAACGGCGGTTGATGTCAGCGCCATGCTTACAAAGTAGTTCAACAAGATTGTAATTTCCCGCCTCAACAGCAGCACAAACAGGGGTGACAGCATCATAATAACGTCTTATGTTAACTTCCGCGCCATATTCCAGAAGCTTCGTGATCATTTTAATTTCAGTGTCATTAAAAGTTGTATTGTTGCTAGCTTTAGATTTTGTGAACAGTTTTCTAAAGGCATCGTCAACAGATTTCTTTGTGCTAGACGTGTAAGATACTTGACAGTCCAACAAAATGTCAAGGGATTCTGTGTCACATTTCTGAATGGCTAACTCTAACGGTGAGGTTCGTGTTTGTATGTGTTCTTGTAAGATGTCGAACACTTTATCAAGTCCAGACTGGACAGCAATTTGTGTTGTCGATTCTTTTTTCTCCCACTCAAAGTCATATCTTATAACTGCTCTCGACCCATGTCTGCTCTGTTTGAAGTATTCATCTAGCAGTATTGTAATTGTATCAACGTCCATGACTTCCAATGCCTTCATAAGAGCTGTGTAACGATCTTGATTTTGGTGCATAAAATCTACTCCTTTTTGTTTTAAAAGAAACTTGGTCAAGTCTGTCGAGCCAGCTGAACTTATGGAGAGAATCAACGCAGTATTACCTGCAGAGTTAGCAGCGTTAATGTCTGCCTTTTTCATAACCAGAAATCGGACAATATCGGTGAAGCCATTTTCAGCACAAATCAACAATGGTGTATTTCCATGTGAGTCTTTACAATGGATATTTGCTCCAGCGCGAATAAGCGCTTGAACGACGAATTTATGTCCATGTCGACAAGCGGAGATAAGCGCTTTATCTAGTCCATCCTGTGAGAATGAGTCATGTTCCAACAGTTGCAAGATAGACCGTCCAGAGGTGGTCGAGTCAATGATATTCAGCAGAAAGTTATCATCTACTAAACTTGTTTTCATTTCCTTTTCTCTGATCTGAAGAGATAAGTTGTTATCGAAACTGGTCACATGGCTAGTATCTGGAAGATGTGGTTGTCTTGTTGATGATACGTCTGATGACATACCGGTCAATGCCCCGGTCGTTACAGTCATGCCAAGACCATCGCATATGGCAGCTGTCAACTCGTTGGAACAGTGGGCTAGATTTGAATGTTGTGAACTTTGTTCTACTTTCAGTTTATGATGTTGTTTATTCCTCCTCTTGTTCTTTTTCTGGTTTCTCTTTGTGTCAGGCATTTTCTGATTCAGAAAGAAATAAAAAAGAATCGTCATTAATCAAACTGGTGACGCTAAACAATAATTACACTTAAATACTCAGTTGAGAGGGTGTTGCGTTTATTATTGAGTGAATATAATTTCTTGCAACTTGAAGAACCAATGTTAAGAAAGTTCATATGAGCAAATCGTGCTGTATCAAACGAATGGTATGGGTGATTTCAAACATGATGAATATTCAGTAGATTCAAACTCCTGGATTCTTTTTGGGTCCAACAATTATAAGAATTATTTATTCTCCAGACAAGTCCTCATTTCAAAGTTTATGGCATCTTATAAAGTACATACATAATATTCGTCTCCTACTGTCCTATATACTGAAGGTGACGAATTCGTAACACCCAAGTAGCGAAAACCAAAGTATGAAGATTACAATTATATTTCGATAGCTCCTATAACCAAGGACTCCTCTTATAAATTACTCTTGAATTAGTATACTTGCGTTCAACATCAACGAAATACTTGTGGCGACCTTTACACAACTAAGCCACGCAGGAGAACTATCATAACTACAATTCGCAATAAGAGCGAAGTAGATCACGTCTTCACTCGACGGATTCAAATTACAAAAGGCCAAGAACAACCGTTTTACTCAGTTAGCGCGGCACCTCACTACGTCATATTCCCTAGAGACTCAACCCTCTATCGCGTTCATTAACACAAATGGTGCAAAACATAACATGTTGAATTCAGATAGAAATGTTACCGCGTATATTAAACTGCTAACAAATCTACGTGATGCCAACATGTAATAATACATGATAAATCTTCCTTAAGTGAGGGGCAGTCTTCTGTATTAATTATGTAACTAATTGTTTTCTATAACCTTTATTATGTATTTTACATTTTAATTATCCATTTATTCAATTATCTAATGCATAATTTATTACTATGATTGTAAGTATTTATTTTTCACTGACTAATTGTTGGTTTTTTCCTTTCAAGTCAGCATTATTTTTCTATTATCTCGTTTGTCTCACTATTTTATATATAGTAGTAGACCCTTTAGTCATAACTGATTATGGGAATACGCCTCTGAGGTGATAGCTCTCAGCTACGTTCTTTCCTGGTGTTCCTTTTGGCGAGTTATTTTCTATTCTGCTTGAAATTCTACATCCACATATATAAATTAAAAGGACAATATAAGGTCTAACAAATAAATTTAATAAAAGGAAAGAAGAATGGTAAAGAACAGTGCTGTCACAATGACTGTACTCGAAATCCCCCTTGTTTTCCACTTCGTCTGCAAATTGTAACGTTTCACGTTGATAGTAAAGCCTTCTGCAGTATACACGCGTTTCCCAAACACACTAAAAAGTGTACTCCATTTCTAAGAAAAACCTTGAAATACGCAAGTTGACCTAGAATTAAAATTCCATTCATGTCTTTTTCTACACTATGTTACCAAAAACAAAAGACAGATGGACTAAAGATAGAAAGAAGGGAGAGGCAGAAAGCAGGCACAGGCAATACTAACACGAGTCGCGCGATACACAATTACTACCATCACGCGTGTAAGGCCACAAGCACTAGCTTTTTTTCAAATCGACAGTGATAAAAACACTACCCATACCAGAGTTAGGTTTTAAAACTTACACAATTCTTATTGGGAATTATGACATTATACTGGTTTACGTTTGAAAACATGACAGTACCCAGACACCCTAAAGTTTGGAAGTGAGGAAGTGGTAACAGCGCGACTATCCTAGTGGAAAATGCATATTGGCTCCATTAAATTTGTATATTTGGGTTCCTTAGGACTTGCTGACAAATAATATGTTAAACGTTACGCAAATAGTCTAAGAATTACCAAATTATAGCCAAAATAAAATAGTGAGGGTGTCAGACAACACCAAAATCAGAATCGCTCAGTGGCAGAATTTTAGGCCACCATTGTACGGGAAATGAGTCTCCATGTTAACTCCTATTTGATTGGAGCGCAACAAATGTAAGGCTAAACACGATTAGTCGGACTATAAATACTATCTTTCGTTGTCAGGGGAAACGGGAGTAGAAGTACTTTTTTTCAAACGATTGGGTAAACATGGCCTGATTGGTTAGAGCTGCGAATATACTCAATTCAGGGCGTCTGTTCAGGGCCACATCTTGTAATAAACCTACTAAGAAACAGTGCGTTGAGCACCAGTGTATATTTTTTCCTAAAATAAAGCCTGGGACATCGGCAGATCGGAGTTGTGCTATATTCATTGCCATTCAACGTCACTGTGTATTATTTCCATGAATTGTGGTAGGTTTGAAATATTTGATATCTTTTTAAATGAAAATTGAATGTAAATTGATACTTATGTCTGTATATATGTGTGGTTCAGTAGCGAACATGAAGTAAAGCCTATAGTGCTCCAGCCTGAACAGAAGGTGTCGGTGGAAAGTAAAACTACATGGAATTGCCAAGCAGTACACTGACATCTAGATTATTGACTAGAAAGAAATAATGCTGGAATTGCAGAGGCGTAGTGACAATTAAGGAGGAATATACTGGTGTAAAGTAATTCAGATGAAGCTGACAGTTGGCCTAACGCTCTGAACTCAGGTTTGTTATGTATTGTGCTCAGTGTAGAGCTAGAGTATAAATTAGTTCTGAAGTAGGAGGTACAACCTTCTTGTTTCAGGGACCGTGGTCTTAAAGTTATTGAGCAGCACTTGGGCAGAGCTTTGCTGAATCCAGAGGCGGACAGCATACTCCTTGGTCCTTATAGCAAACAGTGAGGTGGCTCCAGAACTCATTGAAGTAATCGAGCAGAGGAGTCTTTTCCTGCCGCCATCATGAAAGATAAGCTGATGTGGCCAGCTGAGCTCAACACTATGTACCCCCAGCTTAAACTGACATTGTAAAATCAAATTAAGAGGGGAAATTAATTGTTTTAATGCCAGGAACTGAGAACATCTCTAATACTAGTTCCAACAGAAACAAACTATTGAAGTCATGATGACAAATACCAACAGAGCTTGAAAAAAAACAAAACAAAACCAGTATTCCTCATATTACCACTACACAACTGACACACATAGGATACTATTAATAATATATGTCACTACAAGATTCATATTGATAAATTCTGTACATATAACTTGTAATTAAAATTGATTGTGATTCCTGGTTCACTTTGTATTTGAATCAGGACACATATACATTAATGACAGCACTGAATACATATTGATATTTGAAAAGTTATCAGTGACTCATTTAAGATATTCTCATAGAGTGTTATATGTATGTGAGTGTCACAGTGTTGTCAAGTGTGGTGGAATAAATTAAATTGTTTATCTGTCTGTTGTTGTTGTGACTTACACTTCATCATATACATACCCTAGACATATAACGTAGTCATCACAATATTCCAGAATAATTCTGACTGAGGTATACATATGTGGCAGCAAGTAAGGTTATCTATAATACACTACTCTTATTAGATATAGATACCTTCACAGCTGATCTCAGTCAGTACACTAAGTCCCCTATAAATATTTATAACATCCCACTTTACCACATATATTGGGGGCTCGCTCTCGGGATTTTGAATCTTTCCCTATTAAAAATATTGGGAATAATAAGAATTAAAAGGTATCCTTGGGTGAAAATAAATAAGGTTGAGCTCACAGTGCCTGTGTTGTCCTGAGTTAATTAGTCATAGAAAAAATTGTTTAGTTAAATATTTTAGACATTTATCTGTTAGACAATGGCCGACCTGGCAAAATTTCGATCTGCTGCTGTACAGACTGCGAAAGAGTTAGGAATGGACGGGCAAATTATGATTGCTTATGTCACTGCTGAATGTGACAAATATATTGAACGGGAAGAAAGAAGATTAGAAAAAGAGGCCGAAAGAAAGTTAGAGGCTGAAAAGGAAATTAAGAGGTTGCAGATTGAGGCTGACAAAGAGGCTAAAGCATTGGAAGCCGAGGAAAGAAGACAGGCTGCAGAAAGGGAAGAGAAGAAATTAGCTGCAGAAAGGGAAGAGAAGAAATTAGCTGCAGAAAGGGAAGAGAAGAAATTAGCTGCAGAAAGGGAAGAGAAGAAATTAGCTGCAGAAAGGGAAGAGAAGAAATTAGCTGCAGAAAGGGAAGCAGAAAAGGAGGAGAAGAGATTACAAAGGGAACATGAGTTACGACTAAGGGAGTTTGAGTTTCAAGGCCATGCTCCTGAAAATGGTGCCAGTCCCTTTACCTCTGATGCCACTGCTAGCCAAGGAGCCTCAACCTCAGCTATGAATTTTCATTTAGATCATTTCGTTGAGAAAGACGATGATATTGAGAGCTATCTAAATAGGTACGAACTATTAGCTACCACGTATGGGTTAGAGAGAGAAAGGTGGAGCTTAAAGTTATCTCAGGGACTTCGTGGGGCAGCTTATGAAGTTTTTGCTAAAATGAGCAGAGGTGATCAGGAAAATTATGACATGCTAAAGCAGGCTCTTTTGTTAAGATATGAAAAGAATGCAGAATTTTATAGAAAAAAATTTAGGAATGCTAAACTACTGTCAGGTGAAACCTATCACCAGTTCTCTGCACGAATAGAGACATACTTGGAGAAATGGACTTCTCTGGGGAAAACCCAAGATCTTAAGGAAATGGTCCTTATAGAGCAATTAAGAGAGTCCATGGCTCCAGACCTGAGAAAGTTTCTCATGGAACAAGGTGCAGAGAGGCTGGGTGAGTTGCTAAATGTTGCTGAAAGGTATCAAGCAGCTCAAGCAGAGGTAACAGGTAATAAAAAGAAACAGGTGGATAATTTTAGGACACCACAGAACTTTAATAAATTTGATCCTAGGGATCAAAACAAAGGTAAGCACCAATTTGATAGGCCACGGTATGACAATAAAAATAAAATCCCACAATTCGATGAAAGGAAATATGATGAAAGAAAATCTTTCAACCAAGGAAAAAGGTGGTGTAAAAATTGTCAGATGGACAATCATGACACTGACCGTTGCAGAAGGAAACCTGTGTATATGGCCACCCTTCAGGTCAGGTCGACCTCAAGAAAGGAGGAGGATATTATGTTGGATACCACTCCAGAAGAGATGAGGAAGGCACAGGCTGGGGATAAAACACTCAAGCCTTGTTTCAGGAAATTGTCAACTTGTCATACAACTCCAGGCAAGGGAGATTTTTACATGAAAAACAAGTTGATGTATAGGAAGACTGGAGCTAGATCCAAAGGTCAGGGACAGCTGGTACTTCCTAAAAGATATAGGACAGACTTAATAAGGAGCCTACATGTGAAACCAGATGGGGACCATGAGAAAATAGGTACCATCATACAAAAGGTGGCTCACAATTATTATTGGCCCAAGGCAAGATGGGACATTGAGAATTTTGTAGAAAGGTGTAGCATAGCACATGAGGGAACACCCACAAGTGGGAACATGGATCAGGACCTGGACACGCCAAGGGGTAAAACTAGGCCTGAAAATACGAAGAAAAATAAATTTGATAAAGTGGACCAAAGGGAATGGGAAGCCCCTTTTCACGGACAAGCTTCACTTAACTGTTTTACAATGGCCACTATGCGGAGAGTGCAAAAAGATGTCTTACCCCAGGATAAGCCGAAAATCCCTCAATCGGACTTAAACAAACTGGAGGAAGAGGATGTAGAGAGGAAATCTCTCATCAAGAATTTTAAGTGGGGAGACAGCCCCAAGAGGAAAATTGGTAGCGGTCGTTTTGTGAATGATAATTCTGGGAAGAAAAATCATCACTATAGCGCTTCAAGTGGAAGAGACCATACCGGTGCATGGACAAATAGGTCCACAAAATTAAAGGTCCATATGTAACGCTGTTAAGAACGTGGACGGATGAAAAGGCAGAGGAAAATATTACATCTTCATACCAATATGTGAATGAGCTGACCACTCGTTTTAAAAACTGGCTGGAAACTTGCCAATGAAAATTTGAAACAAGCCAGGAAGAAACATGCTGCCTATTATAACAGGAAGGCGAAAGACAGAAATTTGGCTGTGGGAGAGAAGGTACTGCTTCTTCTACCTGGTAGTCAGAATAAGTTACAAATTGGATGGCAGGGTCCATATACAGTTCTAGAGAAGGTGTCTAGAACCAATTATAAGATAGATAAGAAGGGGAAAGAAAAAATCTATCATGTGAATCTCCTGAAGAAATATTTGGAAAGAGAACATCAGGAAGAGACACACTTGTTGACCTTGTCCATTGCCATGGAGATGAAAAAGGAACCACTTTCATCATTTGAATATCCATTACACCCCTGTGAGACAGCGGCACAGGTGAAAATCAGTACACATTTAACGAAAACTCAGAAAGAGAGAGTGCAACAGGTTCTAGATACTCATACAGAGGTGTTAACAGACCGACCTGGGCATACAAACCTATTGGAATATGATATGAAACTGATAGACCCCACACCTGTCTGTATGAAACCATATTCGATTCCGTTTGCTAAGGAGAAAGCTTTGAAGGAAGAGATTGACTATTTGTTGAAGGAAGGAATTATTTCACACAGTGAATCCTCGTATAGTTCCGGTGTTGTACTCTTAAGGAAGCCCTCTGGAGAACATAGACTCTGTATAGATTACAGGAGACTGAATGCTATTACAGAAGGACAGGTGGATCCATTGCCGGATACAAATCAGTTGTTTGCCAGGCTAAATAAAGCTAAATATTTCTCAAAAGTGGATCTGAGTAAAGGATACTATCAGATTCCAGTAAAGCCTGAGGTTAGACCATACCTAGCTTTTAGTACCTCAGAAGGACACTATGAGTTTAATAGATTGCCATTTGGATTGAAGAATGCGCCTAGTGTCTTCTCTAGAATGATGAGAAAATTATTGGACCCTCTGAATAACCCATGCATCACAAATTTTATGGATGATATCCTTATAGCAACAGAAACATTTGAGGAACACATTGACTCTCTGAACATGCTGTTTAATCGACTTAGGGAAGCGAATTTAACAGCCCGACCAACCAAATGTTGCGTTGGATGTAAAGAATTGGAATTCTTGGGGCACACAGTTTATCAGGGAAACATGACCCCTGACCCAAAGAATTTAGAGAAACTAAAGAAAGCCCCGAGACCACAAACCAAGAAGGACGTGAGATCCTTTGTCTCATTATGTGGTTTCTACCAGAAGTATATCAAAAACTTTAATTCCATATGTGCACCGCTAACTGATTTGACACGTAAAGGAAACCCAGATCGAATTACATGGACACCACAATGTGAAATGGCTTACCAAGAATTGAAGGAAAAGCTCACAAGCAAACCTATTTTGAAATTACCTGACTTAAGTCAAGAATTCATAGTAAGGACGGATGCCAGTAATATTGGGTTAGGTGCAACTCTACTACAGAAATCAGATGCATTGGATGGGGAATTAAGCCCAGTGGCATATGCTAGCAGAAAGTTGAATAAAGCTGAAACCAATTACTCAACTAGCGAAAAAGAATGTCTTGCAGTAATATGGGCGATAAAGAAATTCAATATTTATCTGTATGGGAAGGCATTTAAGTTGCAAACGGATCACAAACCTTTATCGTTTCTAGCACAGGCTAGACATGAGAATTCTAGATTACTCCGTTGGTCTTTATTGATGCAGCCATTTGAGTTCAGCATAGAGTATATAAGTGGAAAAACAAATTTGGGAGCGGATTTTTTAAGCCGCCATCCGTGTGATGAGAATCACCCAAAACCCCAGGAATAATAAGAAATTTCTCTATGTGTATATAGAATTATAGACTGACATATAACGTCTGTTTTAAGAGGGGAGGATTTGTCGTGAAATTCTACATCCACATATATAAATTAAAAGGACAATATAAGGTCTAACAAATAAATTTAATAAAAGGAAAGAAGAATGGTAAAGAACAGTGCTGTCACAATGACTGTACTCGAAATCCCCCTTGTTTTCCACTTCGTCTGCAAATTGTAACGTTTCACGTTGATAGTAAAGCCTTCTGCAGTATACACGCGTTTCCCAAACACACTAAAAAGTGTACTCCATTTCTAAGAAAAACCTTGAAATACGCAAGTTGACCTAGAATTAAAATTCCATTCATGTCTTTTTCTACACTATGTTACCAAAAACAAAAGACAGATGGACTAAAGATAGAAAGAAGGGAGAGGCAGAAAGCAGGCACAGGCAATACTAACACGAGTCGCGCGATACACAATTACTACCATCACGCGTGTAAGGCCACAAGCACTAGCTTTTTTTCAAATCGACAGTGATAAAAAAACACTACCCATACCAGAGTTAGGTTTTAAAACTTACAAAATTCTTATTGGGAATTATGACATTATACTGGTTTACGTTTGAAAACATGACAGTACCCAGACACCCTAAAGTTTGGAAGTGAGGAAGTGGTAACAGCGCGACTATCCTAGTGGAAAATGCATATTGGCTCCATTAAATTTGTATATTTGGGTTCCTTAGGACTTGCTGACAAATAATATGTTAAACGTTACGCAAATAGTCTAAGAATTACCAAATTATAGCCAAAATAAAATAGTGAGGGTGTCAGACAACACCAAAATCAGAATCGCTCAGTGGCAGAATTTTAGGCCACCATTGTACGGGAAATGAGTCTCCATGTTAACTCCTATTTGATTGGAGCGCAACAAATGTAAGGCTAAACACGATTAGTCGGACTATAAATACTATCTTTCGTTGTCAGGGGAAACGGGAGTAGAAGTACTTTTTTTTCAAACGATTGGGTAAACATGGCCTGATTGGTTAGAGCTGCGAATATACTCAATTCAGGGCGTCTGTTCAGGGCCACATCTTGTAATAAACCTACTAAGAAACAGTGCGTTGAGCACCAGTGTATATTTTTTCCTAAAATAAAGCCTGGGACATCGGCAGATCGGAGTTGTGCTATATTCATTGCCATTCAACGTCACTGTGTATTATTTCCATGAATTGTGGTAGGTTTGAAATATTTGATATCTTTTTAAATGAAAATTGAATGTAAATTGATAATTATGTCTGTATATATGTGTGGTTCAGTAGCGAACATGAGGTAATGCCTATAGTGCTCCAGCCTGAACAGAAGGTGTCGGTGGAAAGTAAAACTACATGGAATTGCCAAGCAGTACACTGACATCTAGATTATTGACTAGAAAGAAATAATGCTGGAATTGCAGAGGCGTAGTGACAATTAAGGAGGAATATACTGGTGTAAAGTAATTCAGATGAAGCTGACAGTTGGCCTAACGCTCTGAACTCAGGTTTGTTATGTATTGTGCTCAGTGTAGAGCTAGAGTATAAATTAGTTCTGAAGTAGGAGGTACAACCTTCTTGTTTCAGGGACCGTGGTCTTAAAGTTATTGAGCAGCACTTGGGCAGAGCTTTGCTGAATCCAGAGGCGGACAGCATACTCCTTGGTCCTTATAGCAAACAGTGAGGTGGCTCCAGAACTCATTGAAGTAATCGAGCAGAGGAGTCTTTTCCTGCCGCCATCATGAAAGATAAGCTGATGTGGCCAGCTGAGCTCAACACTATGTACCCCCAGCTTAAACTGACATTGTAAAATCAAATTAAGAGGGGAAATTAATTGTTTTAATGCCAGGAACTGAGAACATCTCTAATACTAGTTCCAACAGAAACAAACTATTGAAGTCATGATGACAAATACCAACAGAGCTTGAAAAAAACAAAACAAAACCAGTATTCCTCATATTACTACTACACAACTGACACACATAGGATAATATTAATAAAATATGTCACTACAAGATTCATATTGATAAATTCTGTACATATAACTTGTAATTAAAATTGATTGTGATTCCTGGTTCACTTTGTATTTGAATCAGGACACATATACATTAATGACAGCACTGAATACATATTGATATTTGAAAAGTTATCAGTGACTCATTTAAGATATTCTCATAGAGTGTTATATGTATGTGAGTGTCACAGTGTTGTCAAGTGTGGTGGAATAAATTAAATTGTTTATCTGTCTGTTGTTGTTGTGACTTACACTTCATCATATACATACCCTAGACATATAACGTAGTCATCACAATATTCCAGAATAATTCTGACTGAGGTATACATATGTGGCAGCAAGTAAGGTTATCTATAATACACTACTCTTAATCGATAAATATACCTTCACAGCTGATCTCAGTCAGTACACTAAGTCCCCTATAAATATTTATAACATCCCACTTTACCAGATGGTAAACCAGGAGGAAAGCCAAGAGATAGATAGATAGGCCTATACAATATGAGAGGAATCCTACATCAACACGGGCTCACTATAGTCAAGGCGACAATCTAGGCTCAAGAACAAGAACAAAAATATCACCTTCCGGTAATCTTTACCTTTAGTGCCGTGGAGTATATAATATGTGTATTGAGTTAGGGTTAGGATTAAGGTTGGGGTTAGGGTTGGGCCCTAACCCTAAATGGTACGAAAATACACATATTATACATAGGCCTACTCGACAGCACTAAAGTATACAGATTACCCAGCTTCCAACAACTCTTCACGGCAAATGTGGAAAGAAAGTAAAAGCAAATATGTTCATAAACGGTTTATGTTAAGCCATGATTAATGGCTAACATCGTGAGATTGTAATACTTCTCAACATCACATACACAAATGTGATAGATACGTTAAGTTATCAAACATACATGAACTATCCGTAACATATAAGAAGTTATTTTTAGTACCTACCTTGAACTATTACATCAAACCAGTGAGATATTGTAGAGACACTTTTCAGTTTGCTTATGTCGCCATATCAGGAACTCATCCCCCGGAACAGGCAGCCTAAGCTTTCCAGGAAAGGATATTTTCGACTTTCCTAACGACACAGTTGCTAAAAACACAGTACATACCTTATGATTAGAATTACTACTGTACAGTCATAACATTACACGACCTAATGTTAAAATGATTACTGGTCCTTTTACAAAACTCTTCCTTAAACATGTAGGCCTAACTGATCTTCTAAGTTAAAATTAAAGCGATACCATTTCCGCAAGGTACACACTGTAAAGCTTGCGTTTGTGTAATCGACAAAACAGTTTCAGTTTCATTTTCAGTTTTGGAACGAATAGACGGGCATAACCGGGTCACACGATTACTTTCGAGTATCACACTTTTCAGCCAGTAACACGTGAACACAGGCAGTTGTAAATGTTTACACACAGCAGTACAAGTAGGCACAGTCAGGTTTATTTTAAGTGTGGGGTCATATTACTCTGAAAAAAAAAAGCATACGTTTGAGGAAGATACATTATTAAGGTGATACATTATTAATAAATAAATAAATTGACATTATATTATTATAGCAAAATGAAATTGTGACCGTGCAGCTATTTGTGCGCAGGTCGCGGCATCAAATAGTATCGTGTTACCGGGCTGTGTTTACTACATCAATGAAAGAATGTGTGTGTGTGTCCGTCAGCTGGTCGGGTCAGTTCAGTTAATGGTGTTGAGTGCAGGTAAATATTTTGAAGTGCGCTAACTTTTGTACGTTTCTTGGTTCAATGCGTTACAGGTCTGTCCGCCTGAGTTGGAAATTCTTGACCTTATTTTATGCTTCCTTCCCAGAGTTCGTTCGTACCCTTTTTATGGTTAGTGAAAAGCAATGTCCTTTTATAGTGGTTTAGTCAAATAATCCAACTGTAATGTTTCAAGGAAAACTCAGTAATGTAGAAAAATAAAATATAGTTTATTAACGTAAGTTGGAACAGCAATGTTATTGACACAATGATGAAGCACTTATTTCTTTCTTACCCAAGGTAGTGAATATCCAAAACAAAATGAAAATGGAAATCCACAGGAATAATCTATCTAATAGAGTAAAACACAAACTTGTCTACTTAAAATATACTGGTCTAACTTGAAAAACTTGTCAAGTTAAAAAACAACTTGTCTTGATAATCTCAAAGACGAAGTTCTGTAAAAATCCTCTCGCCTAACGACTCCTAAAATCTGTACAAGCCCTGAATCCTCTCAATCTGTTGTTGTTAGTTCCGTCTGTTATTTTGCTGTAATACCCTGTTCAACCAAAACCCAATGAAGGGTTACAAACGGTTATATTGGGGTATATAGTGTGTTAAAACGTTCCTCTCAATCGCCCACGTCTCTTCTTTATATACAGCCCACTCTTTTTTCCCGCCAATTTTCACACGATGCTTTATTTTTCACTCGGCACCAAACATCAACATTTGCACACGCTCTTCTCAGCTTTTTGCACACGACATTCTGTTATTTCGACTTTAGCAACGGAAAAAAACCTGACTTGCAACTTCTCCCAAATTTTTCCATTCAATAAACATGCAGTTACTATTTTGTTGTTCTGGGACAGCTTTCCCGAAGCCGTGAACTTGTCATGACACTGTATTTT
This sequence comes from Oreohelix idahoensis, assembly GCA_024509875.1. Taxonomy (NCBI): domain Eukaryota; kingdom Metazoa; phylum Mollusca; class Gastropoda; order Stylommatophora; family Oreohelicidae; genus Oreohelix; species Oreohelix idahoensis. The sequence continues at coordinate 138,684 of JAMPIV010020538.1, forward strand.
GTGCACAAATGGCTTAACTGCTTTTAATGTTGTTATTTCTCATTTTATGTAGTTTTTAACACGTATTAATTGCAGTGTATGCCAAGCGGTCACAAAGTAAAATAAAAATCTGTTGAATTACGAAAAGGCAAATGTATTTTTTCCTATGCACTTTATATATATATATATATAATATATATATATATATATATATATATATATATATATATATATATATATATATATATATAATATATATATATATATATATATATATATATATATATATATATATATATATATATATACTGTTCAAAAAAAGAAACGCAACTTTATTGGTATACATTTATAAAAGATATTCGCTGATTGGACATCAGTCAAACCTATCGACAGTGTCCACCTGGTCATTAACTTCTCGTGGTTACCTGAATTGTACTCACCTCATGATTCGTGAGGTCATGAAAGAGGTCAAGGTCAAAACAACATTTTTGACAATAACTCGTGACATGTTCATGAGAATCCCGTGAAACTTACTGAACACAAAACTCTCTGACCATGTTATTGAATGCCTATAAAAGATTGACGCTCCTCGAATAAATTCAGTTGAAAATTCAATGCGCAAGTAGGGCTCATCTCACTACAGAACAACGACTCATCATCATTGGACGTTTACAGACTGGACAGTCACAAAGTGTAGTGGCCAGACAATTTAATGTGGTTAGAAGCACATTAGTCGCCTTTGGAAGCGATTTCAAGAAACTGGCTCAGTGGCAGACCGGCCGCGCAGTGGAAGACCCAGAGTCACAACTCCTGCCGAAGACCGCTTCATACGGAAGCGTCACCTCAGGAATCGACTTGCATCTGCGTCCTCCACAGTCCAGTCAATGTCAGCAGCTCGTCGAATTTCAGATCAAACGGTCAGGATCCGGCTGCACGACTCTGGTCTTTGGGCTAGAAGACCCTACAGAGGTCCTGTTCTTACGGACCGGCATCGCCAGAACCGACTGCAGTGGGCAAACCAGCATCGTCAATGGACCGTTGGGAATGACTGGAGACGGGTTTGGTTTAGTGATGAATCATTTTTTATGCTCCAGCGACACGAAAGACGGAGAAGAGTTTACGGCAGAGTCCATGAGCGCTACGCCCAGAACAGCGTTGATGAGGCTCCTCCACATGGTGGTGGAGGTGTACTGATGTGCGGGACGATCAACTTCATGGGAAGAAGTGACCTGGTGCAAATTGATGTACGCCTGAATTCCCAACGATACGTCGCTGAAATTCTTCGTCCTCACGTCCTTCCACTTCTGGCTGCACGAGGGTCGATTTTTCAGCCTGATAACGCTCGACCTCATGTGGCACAACTCACCACTCAGTTCCTCGCTGACAACAACGTCCAGACCATTCCGTGGCCAGCCATGTCATCAGACATGAACCCCATAGAACACTTATGGGATGAACTCGACAGACGACTCCGCCAGCGAGACGTGGCTCCAGCCAATCTCCGATAGTTGTCTCTTGCACTGCGGGATGAGTGGGCAGCCATCCCACAACAACAGATCCAACGGCTAATCAGATCCATGTCAAGGAGATGTCGTTCTCTGATAGAGGCAAGAGGAGGCCATACACCTTACTGAAACGGAGGCCTCAGTCGCAAAGAATAAAAGCCCAAACCAAATTTAATGAACATCATTTCATTGTTAAAGTCTGAAAGTTTCTTCATGCCAAGTTTTGAAACACTAAATCCGTAAAATAAAATTGTGGTACAAGTTTGAAATTTTATGTCCATTACCACTGCAATAATGTTTCGTTTCTTTTTTTGAACAGTATATATATATATATATATATATATATATATATATATATATATATATATATATATATATAATATATATATATATATATATATATATATATATATATATATATATATATATATATATATATATATATATATATATATATGGGCTACCATATATACTTGAAGGTTTTCTACGCAACCTGAGTCAACGTTTTGTATTTCTCACATTCCAGATTTTTATAGAAATTACACAGGCTGATTTGTCTGTGCTTATTTCGATAAACTGCCAAAAATTGTAGTTTAATTACCATCATTCACAAATCTAGTAGCACTTTCTCTGGATCAAAAAATGGATCTTCAATAAGCTTCAGTTGGAAATCTTCTGCTGTTATCAATTTAAGTCTTTTGTTAAACTCTTTAATGACAAGATCTTTTTGCTGTGTAGATTTCTCTCAAAACGCATTGTCTTTGTGATGACGTCTCATATATGTTGTGCACATGTGGGAAGGTGATACATTTTTTCTTCTAATAGCTGACTTTTGAGGAGTTTTTGTTTCAGTTTCATGTTGAAAGCCTTGACTGCTGTATACACTTGAAATATACGTTGAATTCTTTCCTGAAATTTGAACATTAAGATCATTCAGCTATGCTGTAATATCACGCATGGAAAACAAGATCTTGATTCCAGGTTTTGTTCTGAGGTTCTGACATTTTATTGATTTACTTTGTAGGAATGTTGTTGCCTTCTCCTTCAAAACATCAAACTGTGGGCCACTCTTCCTGGACTCAATCACCTCACTTCTGTAAGCTACAGTAAGTCGTTGTACTCGGAGTCGACCTCTTCAAGAGAGTTTCAAAATGTTCTATGTTTGAGTCTTTTAGAGTGGATGTAGTTCACAATGAAAACAACCACTAACATTACATGCTGAAATTTTAAGACTTTGCTACACACAACTGCTGATGTATGATGCAGTGATGCTTGATTATTGGCCTTTCAATAAATTGTTCAAGAAGAGTAACTGCTCCTCCAACAGAGGCTTGAGAAAAGTTACGCATATAAATGTTTAAACTAGTGACGACTTTGCGGAAGCGTTGTCAAATTTTTTTGTCGTAATAGAAATCTTTTGTTGCGTATACGACAGCCATCATTCTTACACATGAATAATTTAGTAACAGCAAAGAATTCAAGAAGTTACTATCAGTAAAAAAAAACACACCCTAGGCGGTGTTGATAATGTCAGTGTGACCTAATACCAAGAAACTCTCGGACAAAATCAAATTGTGTCCAGAAACGTGTGGACTGAGAATCGAAAGCTTTTACACTTTTCGGTGAGAGACGATATTGATTTTCATCGGGTGTTTTAGTGTTTGTCTTGGTTATTCTTTATATTATTATCACCTTCTCCTGTTGCTGTGTGCCCGTTTAAGACACATGACCTACTGATAGCAAATTATCTGTGCCAACACGTAAGTACAACTAACATATATCCCAGCCCCGTATCTGGAGGGTCTCTGAGTCTACTACACTCTCAGGCATGTCGGTCAGGGCGACTAATAAGAGGCTGTGTATAAGGTTGGTAAGCTCACCTTGTCAAACAAGAGGTTGTGTATAAGGTTGGTAAGCTCACCTTGTCAAACAAGAGGCTGTGTATAAGGTTGGTAAGCTCACCTTGTCAAACAAGAGGTTGTGTATAAGGTTGGTAAGCTCACCTTGTCAAACAAGAGGCTGTGTATAAGGTTGGTAAGCTCACCTTGTCAAACAAGAGGTTGTGTATAAGGTTGGTAAGCTCACCTTGTCAAACAAGAGGTTGTGTATAAGGTTGGTAAGCTCACCTTGTCAAACAAGAGGTTGTGTATAAGGTTGGTAAGCTCACCTTGTCAAACAAGAGGTTGTGTATAAGGTTGGTAAGCTCACCTTGTCAAACAAGAGGCTGTGTATAAGGTTGGTAAGCTCACCTTGTCAAACAAGAGGTTGTGTATAAGATTGGTAAGCTCACCTTGTCAAACAAGATGTTGTGTATAAGGTTGGTAAGCTCACCTTGTCAAACTATTTGCAAGAGAAACCATCGCCACAACCGCTTGTTAGTGCTTTGTACAGGCAAGGGGACCAACTACTGTGGTGCGTTCATGCTTCGTAGGGAGCGAAAAAGGAACTATGGCGTATATTCCACTCCACTCTTGGAGTTACTTTAATTATATCTCCTATGCTGATTTCACTCCATTTTATTCTAGTTCAGCTTCATTAGATCTTTATAGTCAAAGGTATGAATTATGTTTAATGCATCGTGACAAAAACTGGAAGGTATGCATGTTATTTTATGGGATGATCAGTTTATATTTCATGTTGGAATGCGCGGTGTTTCCGTATTTCCCCGAACATGCATTATGAAAAGATCACAAGGCACTCGTATTCTTTTAATGGGTGTTCATTATAGTATTCGCTGTGCAATGTGCACGGTTTTGTATTTTTCCGAAAAGCTGATGGGGCTGTTTTATTGTTGGCTACAAACGTTTCGTTTAGACCATTAGTAATACAGGGACTGCGTTGTACTTCTAGCGAAAACTTATAATCTGTTTATCTTAGTTCAGTGGTCGATAACCCAGGAGCTTTTGGGATCTACTTTGGTAACACTGAGCCCTCAAAGATCTACTATATATATATATATATATATATATATATATGTCTGTGTGTGTGTATGAGTAATTTTAAGCTAGGGATGGGCAGATAAACCTTACAAGGAAAAGATCGCGTTTCTATCTCATGGATATATTTTAGTAGCCAGCTCGCAAGTTTTCATTGGGAATTTTTGGAAAAGGAAACAGTATCTTTGATCCTAGGGACACAGCGATTTGAAATGTCGGCGGGGGAGGTATAGTGCGAATTTTCCTTAGTTTAAAATGACTTTCTTCCCCCACCGTAGTCGCCTCAATAGCTACCAAATCATTGACTGGGATCTAACAGTAAGTCGAGATCGAGACAGGTTGTCAACCCCTATGTCTGAGTCTATGCTTGTCAGCGACCTTGCAGTTCCCAGGAGGTTTCTGAAAAAAAACGACCTGATGCATGTCGTAACAGTAAATAAATCTGACGTTATGTATGGGGCTGATAACCTTATCATGAAACACTACTTGCTGCATAAACCAACGCTGGAAGCGCATATGAATGTTTAGGTGAGCCCTTACTGCAAGGGGCCTTCTACAGTGGGGAGAGGGGGGGGGGGGGTCCATGCTTCGTAAGGAGCAAAACGTGGTATGATGAAATGCTTGCCACTTTATGTAAACATGGCCCCATGTACATCCTGGGGGTCTCTAAAATACAGAAAGAAAAGGACTACTGTACCTTCAGGCATGTCGTACAAGGCAACTAACATGAGGTTATGCATGGAATAGGAAACATCATGTAAACAAGTAGCCACAGAAACTACCACAGTAAAAATATAAGACTACTTGGTGCAGAGTTCCTGGAAAAATACCAGTTGCAGTAAGGAGAGCAAATAACATGACGATGATATGTATTCTTGACAAGATCAAATGATACACCCAAAACACAAGTGAGAAAACAGAAGTGAGAAGACTCAAGTGAGACAACAATAATTAGCCTACGTGTGGATATAAATAGTTTACTGGCGATAAAGGCAAACCTTTTCGTCGCTTTGGCATGTAATTTTGCAACGTTTTGTGACAATAAAATTACGCATTTATTGATAGAATCCGGACGTATGCCACCGTTATTGGTTATTATAAATCCTTTGTTATTCACTCTTAATGTTCACTTATCTGTCCTTGAATAGAGGATTCCAGGCCTATAATCTTAAGCGTACGCCTGTGGCGATGACGCTGTTGTGACATTAAAACAATATGATCGATAGAGTCCTGTTATATACTTCTACCTGCCGTATTAATTTTACAAAACGCTTCGAGCCGACAGGAAATTGGCAAGAAATGCAGCTTTGCTAATTTAAAATTCACTTTTAACTCACAAACTGTTCAATAAACGCACGGATGTTATATTTAGGACGGGATAAACAAACGAATGCCCACAATACACATTCTAACAAGCAACAGCATTTAGCTAAGTCTGCTGGATAACAGAAATGTTTCGAATGAAAAAAAAATGTGAATACGTTTATTCTGATACCTGGCATTGTTTTGTTAGGTCTTATAATAAAAACAAGAAAGTTTAGACAGGACAAAGAAAAATGCATAAAGGGGTCGTCTACATGTGAGATAACGCTATGTTTTCCAGTTTTATACCCCTTCGTTTCATTTTGTCACAAAAACCCTGACCACCTCTTTTGTGACGTTACAAATCTCTTACTTCAGTTTGTGATTATGTTAAACGATCATAAATTAATGTTAAACTTGAGGGAAAATCCACATAAATACAACGGTTAAAAAACGGAAGTTGTCATCAATGAATTATTTCTCTTCGGTATCATTTTCCCACGGCTAAGTAAGATGCTCTTCTAACGAACGAATTAGGAATCTATTTGCTTCCAGATCCATGTCGTTTATTGGAAAGGTCTGTATTATGTTATATTTAAAAAAGAAGTGTATAATTTAAAAAAAAACAATTACAAATTGTTAAAGGTTATAACAATTATCTGATATTTCAGCTGAGATTATAATTTTAATATAAGTCGTCCACAAGGGAGTTGTTAACATTTTGGGATAAAAGTCGACGATGAGGATGTAGGTTACAAAATATATTATATTTCTACATCATTTACGACAACAACGAGCTTCACTCGTATTTTATTGTGACATCATATTTTTTCAACCTCCTCCCCATATCGTCACACTTCGTCACCAAATTTTAGACCCCCCCCCCCTTTCACTGCATAAAGTCATATGTGGACGATTCTATACCCATGTTATGACGTGTCACACTATTTAGTTACGTGTCCTGAAAAACATAAGTATTGTATTGTCCGTTGTTGGACACAAAAGAAAAGCAGTTACGCATTTTCTGATGCGTGGCATAAATTTGTTAGATTCCTTGGAAAACGGAAAACTTAATACTGGACTATCAAAAATGCAAATCCCTACACTCAGTCATGTGACATAGAAAGTTGTCATGTGACAACCATTTTGACAGATCTTTTGGAAAGAACGAACGAAAAAACGTAATCTTTATTTGATCAAGGGAAAGAAATAGGCATTGTTTGCCTTTTTATATTTCTGTCCTGCAATAATACAGTTGTTTTATATCTTCTAAAGTAAGGAGTTAATATAAACATTGCATTCACAAATGAAACACAAACGCAAACATACAGAGAGAGAGAGAGCGAGAGAGAGAGAGAGTGAGAGAAAACGTGAGAGAGATATATAGCGAGAGAGAGAGAGAGAGAGAGAGAGAGAGAGAGAGAGAGAGAGAGAGAGAGAGAGAGAGAGACAGGGCAAACAAAAAAGCAATTACATGTTGAACATTAAAGTAAAAGCTATAAAATGTAAAAGTAAACTCATGAAAGCATCTTGGTCTTATTCTTCTTTGATCCTTATCCTCCGACTGTCAAAGCAGTCAGTGACCATCACGCCTGGTGACGTCTTGTAGGTCAGCAACAAACTGCTTCCACTTTGTTCGGTCGGTGGCCATCCTTCATACAGTGCCCTAGCTCTGGTTCATTCTTTGCATCTCGGCTTCCGCAGTTCTCTGCCAGGTTGTGTTTGGCAAACATATACTGTTCAAAACAAGAAACGCATAGCTACTGAAGGCACACACATAGCCATAATTTTGACATTCAATAACTTTTTTAATTTAATGAGTTAATAGTTCAAATTGCACACAAGAATACCTTAGGGTTCACCAATCAATTGACAGTTGTTTTGCATCTGGGTCACGAGAGTTTTTGGCGTACGGGCTTTCCCGTTAGTATGGTGTGTGGCCTCCTCTTGCATCGATCAGCGACTGGCATCTCCTGGGCATGGATGCGATCAGATGTCTGATGTGGGCCTGTGGGATGGCTGCCCACTCTTCCTGGAGTGCCTGGAACAGATCATGACGATTGGCTGAAGCAACGTCTCGGCGACAAACACGTCTATGCAGCTCATCCCACAGGTGCTCAATCGGACTCATGTCTGGAGACAGGGATGGCCAAGGAAGGGTGAGAATGTTGTTGGCAGTCAGGAACTGCGTGGTCAACCGTGCACAATGGGATCTGGCGTTGTCCTGTTGAAACACAGACCTTTGGGCAGCCAAAAGTGGAAGGACATGGGGTCGAAGAATTTCATTGACGTATCGTTGCGCATTCAAGCCTCTTTCAATGTGCACCAATTGACTCCTTCCGTTGTAACTGATCATTCCCGACACCATTGCACCTCCACCACCGTGCGGCGGAGCTTCATCAACGCAATTTTGGGCAAAACGTTCATTTCGCCTACGGTAGACCCTACGCCGTCTATCATGACGCTGCAACAAAAAGAAACATTCGTCACTAAACCAGACACGTCTCCATTGATTGTCAGCTGCCCAGGGACGATGCTGGTTGGCCCAAAGAAGTCGATTTTGGCGATGGCGGCGCGTAAGGACATGTCCTCAGTGAGGTCGTTGTGCCCAAAGTCCAGCGTCATGCAGTCTTATCCGGACAGTTTGATCAGACACATGACGTCCTGCAGGCATTGACTGGGCAGTTGAGGAAGCTGTTGTAAACCTGTTTCTGAGGTGACGAAGCCGAATAAAGCGATCCTCCGCTGCTGTTGTCACTCTGGGTCGTCCACTGCGATGCTGGTCTTCAACTGAGCCAGTGACTTGGAACCGGTGCCAAAGTCGACTGATGGTACTCTAATGCACGTTTAGATGCCTGGCAACCTGACTTTGACTTTCGCCTGCATGCAGTCGGCCAGTAGCAATGTTCCTTAAACTTATCGATAGAGATTTCAAAATTTGTGCTTGAAAATGAACTGAATTTTTGTGTGTGTAGCGTTATCCTTTTATAGGGTTTCAGTTGCGTAGTCAGTGAATAGTGTTCACCCCAAATTTTGTTGCTTTCACGTGCACGCAACATGAGCTGTGGTCACAAATTGCGTCATAAACACTATTGACCACTGCATTGTAACGATTACAAAAACGAATGCAATTCAGGTCAACACGTGCATTTGACACTGTAAACAACATTTGAATCTGGTTTTTATATACTGTTGCAAAAACTATGTCCTCGTTGCAGTGTGTTGCATGTAAATACTAGTAGTGATGAAGACTGGACATATGATGGAAAAAGGTCAACTCGACCGACGCAGTGTTGTGTATCTAAGTTTTTTTTTTTTTTTTTTTTTTTTTTTTGCGTTCGCCCGCTAATACTCGAGGCGAAATCTCAGGTTATTATTTTTTTGTCTAACCTGACATTGATTTTACGTGAGTATCCCTTTATTTCTTGTACAGAGACAGGTGTCCCTCGCCATTCAGGCAAATACTCGCCGATTTCGGAGGTACCCATTGCAGCTGGGTCGGCTCAGGAGCCGCCAGTCCCTGGTCGACTACACTCCTTCAAATGTCCTCGCCAGGTCTCGAGTTAATCCAGTCCAAATCCCGGTCGACGAAAAATCCTTCAAATGCCGTCGCCCGGGTTTGATCCTGTATCACCCGGTCGCCAGAGCGGTGTTGTAACCACTACGCTAGCGCGGCTCCCTATATTTAAGTCACCTTGCTCGCCAAGTGTTGAGGCGATAGCAAGGAACAGTCTTTAAAAGGAGTGAGAGTGTAGCTGTAAGTCACGCGAATGGATGGACTGTTCTGTAGAGTTGACAGGTTGATAAGGCACTCATTCACTCGTAACTAGAAGTCAATAACGTGGACCACTGTTGACATTTCAGACATTTAATATGACGCATACTCTGACAACACAGCTCCAGTCACTGGAACAGGTTGGCACAAAAATCATCGTATACTTGAAAAATGGGTGACAACATCGAATTGGCATTCGTATAGCATATGAATACAATAGAACGATAGTAGGCAAGCACATAATTCTGGTTGTCTATCGTCTCATGCCTTAACTGACGAATCGCGTCAGTTAATGCTAACAAATCATGATCAATAATGGTTCCCTGTCAGAACCTCTTCTTACTAAGTTTTTCAGGCCGTAAATTCAGCGGGCTCTTATGATGATAATCTTAAATAGACAAGGAGTGGATTTCAATACAATATAGGTCTTGGTATCACCATCAGGTAATAAGGCATTCCTGTTCTCTGATCGATAATCCGAATAGACCTAAAGTGGGATCCCAAAATGGCGCTAGCTTCAGTGAGTGTCGCTCACGCTGGAGATGTCTTAAACGAAAGTGAAGGCTCCGTTCAATACTCAAATAATATATTGGGCTCTCCATATCCCATGATAAATGTTGCATATGTCCCATGCATAGTGCTGCTAGTAGAAGAGTCGTCTAAGTACAATCAATCAAATTTATCGGCAGACAGTATGATGTCTGCATAGATAGTTAGGCCTAAGGAAGGTTCAGGAAATGTTTCTGCTTTACCTTAAGTCCAGAAAAACACTAGCCAATAAGGCACACGCCATCCCTTGGCGTCAAGAATAACCGTTGGGGGGAATTACGGACATCATAGTCATACTGAGAAAACTTCTCCTTCCCCAGGATCATCCACAAAGACAAAATCTTCGGACTTTTCTTCGTCCGTGCAGAACTGTCGCGAGGTGTTTTGAGGAGATAGGACAGCCTGAACGGAATGGAAGAATACAGATAATAATGTCTTATTGATAGCTTCCGAGTTTATAATAGAACTGCCTCTCCTCGGGAAATAGTGTACTAGAAATTTACTAAAAAAGAGAATTCTGGTACCTAAACAGGATATTTTCTGGACGATAAATTCTTCCTCAGGAATCCTACAAAAGGACTGTGTAAAGCACATAAGGTTGAGAAAGAGATTTGGTGTCCAGCCACAATTAAAATATCCCGACCCAATAGAAGTTAATTGAATTATGGCTGAGCCCCCAGGGTGTAGATTATATTTAAAACAAAATACAACCCAAATAAAGTTAATGAGAAAAATAACAACAGACTCTGTTATGTTAAATTGGATAAAAGGGTATAGAATCTTTCATTTCTTTATATACATATAAATATGAAAAATAGTTTAGCTCTACTGTTTATTAAAAAAAAATCAACTAGTGTGGTCATCACTTGGACCAGAGATCTTTTCTATGGTAGTGTTGCTGGTAGGGATTTATACTCATCTCCTCAAGGACTGTAGTAGCTGCGGAGATGATTTTGGTTCGGACTCTCTTGGTTTGGTCTGCCCCAGCAGGTTGGTCTCATAACAGTTAATGGGTTCAGAGGGTGTCAGAGTTTGCCTCCCTGGACTCAGTGCACATCACAGATAAGGATGGGGTAAGTCACCTCTGCTGAATACCTCTTCTGCTTATGGGATGTGTGGTATGGTTACTGGGTGACAGGATGTGGTTTGGTATGGTAACCTATTTGATAGGGTATGGTGGGTAAGGGTAATCTTTGGTACCATGGACTTGTACCCTGGTTTGTACCCTGGACCTGGTTTAGGTATCTGGTAACCACAACCTGGTTTAGTACTGGGTAACCGCAACCTGAGTTTTTGCTTTGTAACCGCAACCTGGGTTAGTACCTCGTAACCGCAACCTGGGTGGACTGGAAACAATTTAAATCCCATTAGTGGTTTCAAGAGCAGTCATCTCCTAAGTCTGATGGCCGGTAAGCGTCCATCAGAAATTAAATTAACACAAGGTTAATTATCATTCCGTAACAATGTATGAACTACCACGTCTTAACTGACATTATAGCGTATCTTGAGTTCTCAGTCTCTATCTGGCTGTCTGCTTATTTACAGCAGTGGTTTTCCCCATGTGGGCAATGAGTTTCACAAACTGTGAGGTAGAGGCTGGGGTCATCAAATGGTTGAGAACCACTGGTTCACCTAGTGCCCATAGAGCAGTATTTAATTCTGGGGTCACTGTCAACAATGGTTTGAGAACCACTGGGTAATAGTTTCCTATGCTGCTTTAACCTGTTGGGGTGTCATTGCTGCCAAGGTCTGAGAACCAATGATTTACATTCTTGCTTACTCGAGCAGTAAATCATTTTGAGGGTAGTCATGGTCTCAAGGCTTGAGAACTACTGACTTACATTTTGTCAGTCAAGTGGTAAATTCATTAAATAGCTAAATAATTGCAAACATTCTTAAAGTCCTGGTTCCTGTAGAAAATAACATTCATATAACTGATAATAAAATAGTTCTTCAATCATCAAACATGGTATATGCATAGAATTGCATTAAATACATGTAAAGAACCTTCCATAATGAAAAACACATTAATGTCCCTTATGTGACAAAGTGAGAAGAAGTGATTGAGAACACTGTTATCAAGTTTGTAGTCTTGACAGAGAACACAGAAGTCTTATAGAGAATAGAAGATAGAAGCACCACTAAGACACTTCTGTTTTGCTTGGATCAATATGCAAATCTCAAAGTAACAACAATAATATACATCAATTATTTAACCCTGTCTTATTTCTGCCAGGCTGTGAAATAAAGATCAATGGTTAATTAGGTCTAGGACCTCAGCCAACTCATACATTAATTTGAGGGATCTGTAAAGATGCAAATAACAATTATTGACACTGAAAATGGAAATGCATTTAAAACTTTGTTTAACAAAAAGTTACTGCAATAATAAGCTGTTGATAAACATATGATTATTCATGTTATAAAATCAGCAGTATTAGATCTACTTACTTCGCTCAACGAATTCACTACAACTATTTCGCAACATGAAATGCCCACTTGGGCCCAGAGTCTGTCTGCTCCGAATGATGGTTACAAGAAGAATGACTGCTTAAAATTCCCTCCAAATTCCAGCTGTATGTTTCGGGCAGGGATGGGTGGCCTTGTTGCAAATTCTATTCTGGTCCCAGAGGTATCAAGTTACCTTCATTTCAACTCGCCCTAGCGTCGTCCACCGTTGCCGGCTGTTTTACATGCGTCCAGTTCATGAACAAACAAAGACGGTCGACTTCCTGTTCGTAGCCTGTTTCACCTTCGACTTTCGCTGGTGGGGGAATAATTTATTACCTTGGACCGAGAATCCTGAGCTAGTAAAATACTGTTAAATCTAAGACTAGCGAGAGAGAGAGAGACTTTAGGTTTCTTGTCAAATGATAGGAGAAATTTGTAGAGGGAAAAAAAATAATAGACAGAAGAAAAGAAGTCGGGGAGAGTCGTTTCACGACATAAGCCCCCTTTTGAAAGTTCGGCCAACGGCCAACTAAGTTCGAGCCGACTCTTCTCTTATGTCAGACACTACATTCATGTATCGTGTCCTCCATTCCTTCAATCCAAATATTTCCTATTTTTCCTCTGTCAAACGGTATGCCTGTAGTCCACATATGGCTATCCGTTTCCTCTTCAATAAGTAGTTGAGGAGGGTTGAGCAAGCCTGCTCGCAAAAATATCCCTCTCTTCTTTTCCTCCTTCTGGATCCTCCATTGAAGCTTGCCTCCTGGCAAAGAGCTTGCCCTAAAGTCTACACTCTGCTTACAATTGGATCTATAGCACATAGTTTTACGTGATGAGGTTGCCAGCCTCATACACAACCTTATTTTAGTCATATTGCTTGACCTGTCTAAGGACACATACCTATCTCCCCAGGTATGAGAGCATGTATGTTCTTCTATCCCTGTTTCTCCAGTGACAGAGAAAGATAAGTCTACCAGTTGTTCCTGCCCACCAGGTACCAAGGAAATTTGGACCTTCTTCACTTTCTGATCCCAGAGAGTGGGTGAGGTTATCGGAATTGACTGAAGACTAAGTGCTTGAGGCTCATGTTCCTCTTTAGCCATTTCTCCCGTGTTAAGGGAAGATATTCCTGAAACATGTTCCATCCCACCAGGTACCAAAGAAATTTGGACCCGCTTCACTTTCTGATCCCAGAGAGTGGGTGAGGTTATCGGAATTGAGTGAAGTCTTAGTGCCTGAGAGTCCTGTTCCTCTACAGCCGCTTCTCCCATGTTAAAGGAAGGTAGTTCTGAAACATGTTTCATCCCACCAGGTACCAAGAAATTCTGGCCCGGCTTCACTTTCTGCATGCAGATAGTGGGTGAGACTATCAAAACTTGTTCAGAATTAAGTGCACTGGGGTGGTCAATCCCTTTGCACTCTTCCAACTTTTCAGTGAAAATATTGGAAGATGAGTTAGGCATTGGAGTCTCCATAGCCTGTTCAGTCACGCCGTCTCTGGATCGTGCTGAGTCTCCTAAGATGATATATTTCCCTCCTTGAGGTATCGGGTAAATTCGTTCATCTAATATTGCGGCCTTTACTTTGCCGTTTACAAAGTTCGACCTAACTTCTACATAAGCTAAAGGCAAAATCATCATTCTGTTGATTATCATGGGGGCTGTTACCTCGACATCCTCTTCGGTGACTTGATCAAGGTCGATAACAGAGGCTGAGACAAGGGCATCACATCCAAGACCTTGATAATACAAACAGGTGATTTCTTCTCCATTTACTGTGGCAGTCTCCACATTTTGAGAATCCCTGTATCCACTCCGGGCCTTCGTCAAGTTCCCATCCATGGTAGGGACCTTAGCTTTGTAAGAAGTCTGTGGGATTGGGTCTCGGCGCATACAGTCTAACTGATGTAAGTTGGCCGACAGGTGATGTTCAAGAACATCCCTTCCCTTCCCATAGGGTTGCGTAATCCTTTTCTGTTGAGTGATTCTATTTGGTTGAGCGATCCTATTTACCAGGTTTTTGTTGCGGTTGTTTTCGATATGCCTGTTGTGAGTTTTTGCTGAGGATGAGGAAGGTCTCTTCAGATTATCAGCACTCTTGTGCTTAATCTTGTTCTCAGGATGGTCTAGCTGTCTCCGTTTGGATATCCATACCTCTGCTCTGTCTGAGCCTGAATTCTGAGACATAGACTTGGCTTCATGTGGTGTAGTTATATTTACCACTGAAGATGGTGATGCAACTGGCAAAGGAGTGGCATGATGAGTATTCCTAGATTCAAGTTTATCCCTGGATTCCATATTTGTAGGTTGAAACTGAGTTTCCAGTTCTTCCTTACACTGGAGGGATTTTTCTTGTCTTTGTCTCTCATGTTCCACATTCTCTTCTGTGTATTTTGCTCTCCATTTCTTCCTTTCTGCTTCTCTCATCCTGCATTTTTCCATCTTTTGTGAAACAAAAGTATCCAGTTCTTCTCCGGAGAGTTCACACTCAATGGCTAACTCTGTCCAGAATGTTCTCCACTCATTCAACTCTACAGATTCTTCCATTATATCCGTAGTGGTTCGTTGAGCGAGTATGAGATCTCTAACTCACAAACAATAATTAAGGCAAAAATACTTTCTATAGTCTTAACTATACTAAAGTATTACAAAACCATATATTAAATCAAACCCGCATTTATAACCATCAAATTAAAAATTATTTAACAATAGGTAACCAATTTCCAGCAGTACCACCAAGAAGAGTTCTCATAACACAACTTAAAATCTGTGTTTCTTGCAAAAATTTATATGTATTTTAGTCTAGGGTAATTTATATGTCCCCTCTTTAATCTAATCCTAGACTTGGACACCAATAAGTGACAAGTACCTACAGCAGTAGTGGTCTAGGAAAGATAAAGAGTTTTCATATCTCAGACAAGTGTCTAAATATGAAATAAGAGTTATCCCGGACACGAGCGTCCCAGTTGTCGCGAGGTGTTTTGAGGAGATAGGACAGCCTGAACGGAATGGAAGAATACAGATAATAATGTCTTATTGATAGCTTCCGAGTTTATAATAGAACTGCCTCTCCTCGGGAAATAGTGTACTAGAAATTTACTAAAAAAGAGAATTCTGGTACCTAAACAGGATATTTTCTGGACGATAAATTCTTCCTCAGGAATCCTACAAAAGGACTGTGTAAAGCACATAAGGTTGAGAAAGAGATTTGGTGTCCAGCCACAATTAAAATATCCCGACCCAATAGAAGTTAATTGAATTATGGCTGAGCCCCCAGGGTGTAGATTATATTTAAAACAAAATACAACCCAAATAAAGTTAACGAGAAAAATAACAACAGACTCTGTTATGTTAAATTGGATAAAAGGGTATAGAATCTTTCATTTCTTTATATACATATAAATATGAAAAATAGTTTAGCTCTACTGTTTATTTTAAAAAAATCAACTAGTGTGGTCATCACTTGGACCAGAGATCTTTTCTATGGTAGTGTTGCTGGTAGGGATTTATACTCATCTCCTCAAGGACTGTAGTAGCTGCGGAGATGATTTTGGTTCGGACTCTCTTGGTTTGGTCTGCCCCAGCAGGTTGGTCTCATAACAGTTAATGGGTTCAGAGGGTGTCAGAGTTTGCCTCCCTGGACTCAGTGCACATCACAGATAAGGATGGGGTAAGTCACCTCTGCTGAATACCTCTTCTGCTTATGGGATGTGTGGTATGGTTACTGGGTGACAGGATGTGGTTTGGTATGGTAACCTATTTGATAGGGTATGGTGGGTAAGGGTAATCTTTGGTACCATGGACTTGTACCCTGGTTTGTACCCTGGACCTGGTTTAGGTATCTGGTAACCACAACCTGGTTTAGTACTGGGTAACCGCAACCTGAGTTTTTGCTTTGTAACCGCAACCTGGGTTAGTACCTCGTAACCGCAACCTGGGTGGACTGGAAACAATTTAAATCCCATTAGTGGTTTCAAGAGCAGTCATCTCCTAAGTCTGATGGCCGGTAAGCGTCCATCAGAAATTAAATTAACACAAGGTTAATTATCATTCCGTAACAATGTATGAACTACCACGTCTTAACTGACATTATAGCGTATCTTGAGTTCTCAGTCTCTATCTGGCTGTCTGCTTATTTACAGCAGTGGTTTTCCCCATGTGGGCAATGAGTTTCACAAACTGTGAGGTAGAGGCTGGGGTCATCAAATGGTTGAGAACCACTGGTTCACCTAGTGCCCATAGAGCAGTATTTAATTCTGGGGTCACTGTCAACAATGGTTTGAGAACCACTGGGTAATAGTTTCCTATGCTGCTTTAACCTGTTGGGGTGTCATTGCTGCCAAGGTCTGAGAACCAATGATTTACATTCTTGCTTACTCGAGCAGTAAATCATTTTGAGGGTAGTCATGGTCTCAAGGCTTGAGAACTACTGACTTACATTTTGTCAGTCAAGTGGTAAATTCATTAAATAGCTAAATAATTGCAAACATTCTTAAAGTCCTGGTTCCTGTAGAAAATAACATTCATATAACTGATAATAAAATAGTTCTTCAATCATCAAACATGGTATATGCATAGAATTGCATTAAATACATGTAAAGAACCTTCCATAATGAAAAACACATTAATGTCCCTTATGTGACAAAGTGAGAAGAAGTGATTGAGAACACTGTTATCAAGTTTGTAGTCTTGACAGAGAACACAGAAGTCTTATAGAGAATAGAAGATAGAAGCACCACTAAGACACTTCTGTTTTGCTTGGATCAATATGCAAATCTCAAAGTAACAACAATAATATACATCAATTATTTAACCCTGTCTTATTTCTGCCAGGCTGTGAAATAAAGATCAATGGTTAATTAGGTCTAGGACCTCAGCCAACTCATACATTAATTTGAGGGATCTGTAAAGATGCAAATAACAATTATTGACACTGAAAATGGAAATGCATTTAAAACTTTGTTTAACAAAAAGTTACTGCAATAATAAGCTGTTGATAAACATATGATTATTCATGTTATAAAATCAGCAGTATTAGATCTACTTACTTCGCTCAACGAATTCACTACAACTATTTCGCAACATGAAATGCCCACTTGGGCCCAGAGTCTGTCTGCTCCGAATGATGGTTACAAGAAGAATGACTGCTTAAAATTCCCTCCAAATTCCAGCTGTATGTTTCGGGCAGGGATGGGTGGCCTTGTTGCAAATTCTATTCTGGTCCCAGAGGTATCAAGTTACCTTCATTTCAACTCGCCCTAGCGTCGTCCACCGTTGCCGGCTGTTTTACATGCGTCCAGTTCATGAACAAACAAAGACGGTCGACTTCCTGTTCGTAGCCTGTTTCACCTTCGACTTTCGCTGGTGGGGGAATAATTTATTACCTTGGACCGAGAATCCTGAGCTAGTAAAATACTGTTAAATCTAAGACTAGCGAGAGAGAGAGACTTTAGGTTTCTTGTCAAATGATAGGAGAAATTTGTAGAGGGAAAAAAATAATAGACAGAAGAAAAGAAGTCGGGGAGAGTCGTTTCACGACAAGAACCCACAGTTCGCCATCACGGAAGCTTATTCTCGACTCTCCCAAAACGGCACATGCGCAGAAATGCGCTTGACCCCAGAGTTCAACTCAAAAATATAGGCCGACATAGACATTACAAAGATACCAAAATATAAGACCGATTCGCCTTAAATAGTCAAGGAATAAACATAGACTCGGGCCATAAACATTCTAAGCAAGACCAATCTGTTTCTGGCCATACCAGAGACAAACCGACGTAAATCTAGAATTCATACGCCAGGTTGAGACTCAAGAAAAGCTAAACCATATAACGGGATATAACATCGACCAATCAGGGTTGTATACCCTTGATTATCAAGTAAGTATTTTGACTCTCAATAAATACTTTTCATCAGACAGATAGATATTACTTTATATTTGTATGCCTACCAAAAGAATCTGTGCGTAACAGACTATCACACACAAAAAATCTGTTCGCAACAGACTACCACACCCTCCGGGAAAAAAAAATGTTTTTTTTTCATATGAGAGCAACATACAATAGGCTCACAACGCACGAATAATGCGCAGATGAGAAATATCAGCAATTTATAACGCCAAATTAAGGCAAAGTCGAAGTATAGATCGACAGGTGAGAATATATCTCAACATCTCAGAGAAAGTATTTTTCTAAGTATAAATATTTCCAGGGAGGTGTCACCAACGTATACTACAATACTGGCAATGACACAATGCATACAATAATTTCAATCACAATTTCATATTAAGTACCATAAGTTCGTGATTGACAAAAAGAAAAATCATCAAAGGACTAGCGGTGAATAAACATTAGTGAACCGCTAAATGTTTATACAATCACTATATCATATATTACAAATGTGTACATATTTTGATATAGAAAAGAACTGTTGTAGAGTTAGACACATTAGAAAGTCCAAGATTTAACAGTTAGGTGGAATCATGTGGGCATCTAGACAGAATGTTTGCCATCACATTTTCTGAACCACGGATAGCTCGCACCGAGAAATGAAAAGGTTGAAGAGCAATGGCGTATCGAGTTGATCTCGAGCTCTTCAAGTTTTTACTTTGAATAGCTGTAAGAGCTTTCTGGTCAGTTTCCACTATGAAATGCGCGCCAAGAAGGAATCTTTGAAGTTTGAGAATTGACCAAACCATCGCCAACAATTCACGGTCTAACACCGAGTAATTCCTTTCAGCCGCATTAAGTTTTCGTGAGATATACATTACAGGATGCAGAGTTTCAGAGTACTCTTGCATTAGTGCCGCTCCAATCCCAGTGGATGAAGCGTCACTACAAAGAACAAATGTCTTATCTTTAGTAGGTAACACTAAAATAGGTGGTGTTGAAAACAAAGTTTTAATCCTATCCAAAGAGGATTGGCATTCCTGAGACCAGTGGACCATATTAGGAGACCCTTTCTTTAGTAGTGAAGAAAAAGGTGCCATGATAGAGGATAGATTCGGAATGAATCGTCCATAAAATTGTATAAGACCTAAGAGACTTCGCACTTGCTTTTTAGTCTTAGGAATAGAAATGTTAAGTATCTTAGTGGTATTATGGTCCTCTGTCTTTAGGAGACCGTGACCGACACGGTGACCTAGGAACGAAATTTCGCTAAAACCAATATAGGCTTTAGAGGGTTTCGCTGTCAATTTATGCTCGCGTAGAGTAGACAGTAATTCATATAATCCCAAATAGTGATCTTCCCATGTATCACTGAAAAGACAGATGTCGTCCAAGTATGCTATGACATCTAAACGATAAGATAGGATTCGACGCATCATGCGTACGAATGTAACTGGGGCGTTCATAAGGCCGAAAGGCATGAAATTCCATTGAAACAGACCCCTAGGTGTAGAAAAAGCAGTAAAAGGTTTGTCGCGTTCAGTTAAAGGTACTTGCCAATATCCTTTTGACAAATCAAGTTTAGTGAAGAAATGAGATTTGGAAAGCCTTGTAAGTAGCTCTTCTAATAAAGGCATAGGTTCAGCATCGAACTTCGTAACCTGATTCAATTTGCGATAATCAACGCAAAGACGTATGTTACTGTCTTTTTTCCGAACAATAACCATCGGCGAAGAAAATGCTGAAGTGGATGGTTCAATTATTTTCAGATCTATCATCTCATCCAACTCTTTCTCAACCTGTGCTTGAAAATGTATCGGGATAGGATACGGTCTGACTCTTATAGGATTATGGTCAATAAGTATAATGTCATGTTCAATGACATCAGTTTGACCAGGGATGTCAGTAAGGACATCCTGAAATTGTTGTAACATAGTAGAAACTTGTTTCCGTTCTCCTAGATATAACTCGGGAGAAACCGTAACATCTTTCCATGACTCATTAGAATGAAGTGGAATCATTGGAAAAGGGAGATTCACATCCGAGAAACTCATTTCCTCATCCTGTATTACTGACAGTGATGAGTAATGTCCATGTGGGACTGGAGAATCGTCCGTTGCCTGGAAAACAGGTTGTAAATAATCCGGACGTTCATGGAATTCCGTAAGCATGTTGATGTGGAAGGTTTTATGCTTCCCGTCAATATCGACGATATAGTCAACATCGGAAACTTTTGATATTACATCGTACGGACCTTTCCAAGAAATAAGAAGTCTGTTTTTCCTACAAGGTAGCAAGACAAATGCTTTGTCACCCGGACAAAGTTGTCGCAAGCATCTCTTCTTATTGGCAAATTGCCTTGCCTTCTGTTTCGCAAATTCAGAAGAAGCAGTTGCCAATTTGCATGCTTCGATAATCTTGTGTCTAAGTGCAATGACATATTCGTAAGAGGATTTTGTGTCATCGACAATATTATCAGCAGTTATAAGGTCATGAAGTAATGACATAGGACCTCGCGATTTCGCACCAAAAACAAGTTCAAAAGGAGAAAATCCTGTATGTTCGTTGGCGACCTCTCTGTATGCAAAGAGAGCCGCGGGTAAAACCCTGTCCCAATCCTGAGGATGGTCTTCAGTTATCTTACCTAACAAGTTTTTCAGCGTTCTATTCAGACGTTCTACCATCCCATTAGACATAGGATGATAAATACTACTCAGAGATCTCTCTATCTTAAGAGTCGACATCACTTGAGACATGGTATCCGATATGAGTTGGGTACCATGGTCTGATAATATTTCTCCTGGGAATCCCAGACGAGAAAATATGAGCCAAAGAGCATCTGCAATATCGGCAGTAGTTATGCTCTTCAGAGGAATAGCCTCTGGCCAACGTGTGCACATATCCACACACGTCAAGATAAATTGATGTCCTCTAGCAGACTTTGTCTTAAATGGCCCGATGATGTCTATCGCCATTTTTTGCCATGGTCGAATTGGAATATCTGCAGCCTGAATAGGTGCAGCATGGCGTGGACCTTTGGATTTAACTTCTTGACATACCTTACAAGATCGACAATAGATTCGTATGTCCTTATTCACAAAAGGCCAAAAGAAAGATTCAAGAACTCTAGATTTAGTACGGGAAAAACCCATATGCCCAGCACACTGTGAATCATGAGCGTGCTGTAAAATTTTAACTCTCATATTTTTGGGCACAAGAATTTGAGAATGACTGGACTTAGCGGAGTCTTGTACCATACGTACAAGTACGCCATTCTTCATCGTAATCCAAGATTTACGACTTGTATCTTTATTTGGATCACCTTTTGTTGCTAGTGTGAAGAATTTTTTTAAAGTAGGATCATCTTCCTGTTTCTTTATGAATGAGTCACGAGAAATTTCCAAGGGATCACCTTGGTTCTGTGTATCGTTATCTTCCGAAGGCGAAGATTGAGGCACGTTAAGAGCTTGAGCCATAGTGACTACCGCATTAGCAGTTTGCATATTCCTATTTTCCCAATCAACAATTTGTTGCGGAGTGCATTCTTTCACTCCATGAATGCGACCGATTATAAGATCAGCGATCGGATTCGGGAGAAGACATGCGTGCACATCTCCTGTAAAGAAGGGAGTAGCAATGTTGACAATGGCAGTAGAGTACTTCTCCAATGTGCCACCAAATGTTACGCATTTGATTACTTTGCCAGTGGCTCGAGAAGGATCTATGAGTGACTGCCTCACTCCAATGGTTGTGCATCCGGAATCGAACAGAATTGAGACCGGAGTACCATCTACTAGACCTCTATTCAAGACAAGAGCACCTCTTCCATCATGCGCGACTGACGCAGGGAGAGCGGGAAGAGGATGACCACAGCTTAAAGTCGAAACCGTGGTTGGATCGAATAATGTTTTGCATTGGGAACATTGAGATGCTCTACCAAAATCGAAAGCAGAACATCCCACATTATTAGAGTCTTTCTTATCATTAGCTTGATTACCGGCTTCATGAAACTCTTGCTGTGTAGATTTAGCCTGGTACTGTGATTTACGTCTTTTATATTGTGATCTACCTCGATTATCATAACCTCTATAGTTATTATTGCCTCCTCTGTTATAACCCCTACTTGGGTTTGAATCATAATATTCATGATCGTAATCATCATGCTCATTATAATGAGTGTCTCTGTATTGTTGGTTTTGTTGTTTCCATGAAGGAGAACTTGGGTAGTTCCTATAGTGACTTCCTTTGCGGAAATGTCTAAAGTTATGGCCACCCCTCGAGTATCGAGGACTGTCAGCCCGATTCCAGTTCTTCGGAGAAGAACCCTGATTTGAGTGGTTACCTTGGTTTTGATACTTATTCCAGCTAAAATTTTTATCAAATTTATTTTGAGCTCCTTGGAATTTGTGTGAGTAATTATTATTGTATTGTGTTGCTGACGCAACTGGCATACCCTCTTTAATCTTAGTGTTGCTAAGAGTTACGTCAGGGTGTGCCGTGACGTATTGGTCACAACATTCTTCCATTTGTTTTAATGTTTGAGGTTTACGCTCGTGTAAAAATTCAAGGAATTGTTTATTCACAGAGAACATGATCTTGTCTCTGAGCAACAAATCCATAAGAGCTTCATATGTTTTCTCTATCTTGGATAATTCAACCCATCGTTGAAATGTAAGACGTGCTTTTGCAATGAATTCTGCGAATTCTACTCCTGTCTCAGGTACCATTGTCTTAAACAAAATACGATAACCTTCCTCTGACAGTTGGTACTTCTTTATCAAGGCTGCCCTGATAACTTCATAATTATCCTTGTCAGTTTCTTCAACCAAACATAATCTCGTCAGAGAATCACCTTTTAGATTCTCAGACAACTGATTAGCATATTGTGATTTATCCACATTATGAGCTCGACAAGCACGTTCAAATCTATCAAGCCAGAATGCTATGTCATCACTGGCAGAGTTGAACGCTGGTACCTTGACCTTGTAAGTAAAGGGTTTAACATTACCACCAGATGATTGATTAACAATACTCATATTTGTCAATTTCATTTTTTCTAACTCAAATGCTAAAAGTTCTTTCTGATGTTCATGTTCTCTTATTTCTTTTCTCTCCTCAGCTTCTAATCTTTTTTGCTCAGTAGCAGCTTGAAGTTTTCTCTCCTCAGCAGCAGCTTGAAGTTTTCTCTCCTCAGCTTCTAATTTTTTTTCTTCTATTAGAAGTTTTCTCTCCTCAGCAGCAGCTTTTCTCTCCTCAGCAGCAGCTTGAAGTTTTCTCTCCTCAGTAGCAGCTTTTCTCTCCTCAGATTCTCTGTCTAATCTCGTTTGTTCAGCCTCAGCTTCTATCTTCTTTTGTTCAGTTTCTGCTTTCCATTTATTCTCATCTTTTTTTTTTTCTTCTGATTTTAATGCAATGGCAAATTGAGCAGATGAATATTCTTCCAATTCTTTACCAGACTTACCAAGGGTTAACCCTTGCTGGATAAAGTAATCCAAATTAGCCATCCTGTCTTATGAAATCATTAACCTGAAAAAGTAAATAAATTACCTTATCCCACTTTAATGGGAGACAAGTCTGTACTATAGACTTGTATACTCACTTCACTTTATTTTACTCTCTTAGTCTTAGTCAAAGACCTTATATGGTTATCTTGTTTATAATGAAACAAATGATCACTTGAGTACCTGTGGAAAATAGTATCTTCCTATCTCAATCAATGTGGGAGACAAGCCTTAAACAGGTCTTGTATACTTCCTTGTACAGTAATAATAATAATAAAGTACTGGCCTGTACTCTCATATAAGTGTACTCAAAAATACCTCGTATATCTTATGTCAACCAAAGACATTTACAAAGGACAATCATAAAGACAATATGAAAACAATTGCAGAAATCAAATTAAATGAAAAAGCTTAACCAAAAATAATGTCACAAAGTATGTGATGATAACTGCAAGGTAATAACAAAACAAATAACGCCACAGTGTATAAACATAAAATGGTGTATAAAAATAAACGACAGAAAAGGGAAGATCTACAAATACAAACAGATCAAACAAAACTAAGGAACACAAAATTATTAACAAAAACAACGAAGAAAGGAACACCTCATCACAACTAACAAAAATAGCAACTGATGTTGCATGCAAATTCAATTAAGAAATATGCACCCTACAGAACACTAGTACAAGACCAATGTAACTCGGTATTTCTTGTTCTGGTCACCTCACCAACCGCCCACGAACATATAAACAAGCAACATGTAGACATAAATAGCATAAATGCATATAGCATACAATATATCATTGAATAGTATGTGTTGTGGATAGGGTGTTGCAAAGCAGGCACAGTTTTTTTTAATGTAAATTAAACTGCCACTTTTAATAATTTTTTTTAATTATTGAACTAATTTATTACAAAGTTTAACAATTAGTATATAGAATATCCACCGATGAAATACAGACTTCTTAGTTCAATAATGCTTTATTTCCTGCCAAATAGTCAACTGTTCAATTCAATACCGATGTGTACTGCTGTCTGTTCTGTTACAAAGATACACAAGCGCTGACCTAGTTCCAGTTTACGCTTGACAGGTCAGGATGACATCGTCTGTAAGTTTGTCCTTCTGGTGTTGATGTGTGTCACATTTAATCAAAATAAACGTTCTTGTAACACTCGGTGACTTCTGAAGATTAAGACTGCGAAGGCTGGACCCAGTGATCTGGCCTACCACTGTAAAATACCTGCCGCCACTGTAAAGTGTCGCAACTGTAACGTGTCGGGACTCCACTGTAAAGATATGATTTCTTCCTCTGTATCTTCTCCTTACGCACACCAGTGATGAATATGATGGGTGCTGCAGGTGGAGCAAAGGTCAACTCAACCGTCGCAGTGTTATGCAGATATGGAGTGAGAGTGTAACGTGTTAGTTGTGCGAATGGTGGAATGTTCGTATGTTGACCAATATAAGGCCCTCATTCACTCATAGCCATAAGACATCAATGCAGACTGCTGTAGTCGTTTCATGCTGTTTAATCAGACACACACTTGGACAGAACGGATACAGTCATAAGTACATGTTGACACGGTAAATCATGGTATTCAAATAGTAGGTGACAACATCAGACATATTTCATGCAGCATTCAAATACAATGGTGATACGAGTCCAACATTCAATGTTCTGGTAGACTATCGCCTTATCCTCTAGCTGACTGAACGCGTCAGTGGAGATGAGTATGTAAACATAACAAAAGGTTCACTGGCCGAACCCTTTCTTTCTTGGCTAAGTTCTTAAGCTGTATTTATATCAGGTGTTTATACAACGATAGTTAAACCACGATAGTGGGCTTCCATCATAGCAAGATCTCTATACCACTGTCCGATAGTAAGATTGATATTCTGTTCTCTTGACAGTGATGCATTGTGATGACAGTAATACAACATGGCCACCTTCTTGAGTTTCGATCACTCACTCATAAGAAGGATAAATGATGGGCCGATGTTAATTCGTAATGTGAATATAAATACTCTCATGAATGTTTCCATACAGTTCTGTATCACTAGGATTGCTTCATGTAATGCATAAGAACTGTTGGCAAACCTGTCATCTTCATCGATATACAAAACGATCCTAGATGTCCGATAACACGGTGTCCATCTAGACCTAACCGAAAATAGAGATCATCAAAAGGGTCTGGTATTACCTGGAGTCCGAATTAAACACAATAAAGTACATGAGGAGAATCTCTGACAATAAACATCTCGTAGAGACACAATCTCCTTCTGAAAGATCATTCACAGATCACTTTCAACCATGTTCCAGGACCAGCCCAAGAAACACACACAGCCATATCAGGCGGCATTATCGAGACTCACTACGCATGCCTCGAGAAACGAATACCTGCCCCAGAATTCGGCACAAAGAATATAGTCCGACCTAAACATACCAAGATATACAATATAAGACTGAACCTTCTAGTACTAGACAAGTAATACATATAAATTCAGGCCATAAACATATTGAACAAGATCAATCTATATTCTGGCCCTAACAAATGAGAAATTACATAAATTCGATATTCATCCGCGAAATCAATATTCAAGGGAGATCATCCACATAATCAAAAGTATAAATCAAATCATGGATGATATAACTTTGACTGTAATCTCTTTTTCATATCAATTAGTTATGTCGTAATCTGTGCGTCAAAAATATGTGCGCAACAAACATCTTCTGCCTCTCTTACCAACTCCTCAATATACTTTCTCTTGTCTCTTTTGATACTTCTTCTTACTTGTTTGTTTGCTTCTGTGTACACTTCTTAGCATTGGCTTTGGAACTTCTGGTTTTGCTTCTGTTTAAATCTGCTTTCTTTTTTTTCTGTCTCTTATCTTATTGGTGGTTTCTGTTGTTATCCATGCTTTTTGTTGTCATTCCCTTTTCCCCAGTATTTCTTCACATGTCTCATTCCATACAGTTTTGACCTGCTGCCAATAGTCTTCTGTATTCTCTACATCTTCCAGCTGTTGGAGCACTTGGAATTTGTTGGATACTGTGACCGCAACTTTGTCTCTTGTTTCTTGATTTCTTAGATGTCCTACATTAAATTGCTGTCTATAATTTTGCATTGTTGCATATCTCTTGAGTTTCATTTTTAATTTGGCTATCAGAAGCTGGTAATCTAATGCCACATCTGCTCTTCTATATTTACATCCTGCAATGATGATCTAAACTTCTTGTTTATGCATATATGATCAATCTGATTTTCTGTTCTATGGTCTGTTGATATCCATGTTGCCTTGTGTATTCTCTTATGTGGAAACATGCTTCCTCCTATAGCTAGTTGATTTGAAACACAGAAGTTTGAGAATAGTTCCCCATTTTCATTCATTATTCCTAGACCATGTTTTCCCATGACTTCTTCACAGCTGGTGTTGACTGTACCTATCTTTGCATTCATATCACCCATCAAAATTGTGATGTCTCTTCTTTTTACTTTCTCCATAATTTCCTGTAGTCTAGTATAAAATGCTTCTCTCACATACTCTTCTTTGTCATTAGTTGGTGCATAACATTGGATGGCATTTACATTTATTTTCTTTTTAGTTGTTTCAAAAGTAGCTGTTATTATTCTGGGTCCCAGAGCTTCCCATTCAATGAGTGCTTTCTGTGCTTCTTTAGATAACAAGAGAGATCTGCTGCCATGTTATTGACAGGTCACTGCAATGGACCTCCAACTTCCTCTATAGTGCTTGCCTTGGTGGTGCACTCTGACAGTCTTTATTTCTATCCATCTTGTCTTCTCACTTACTTTGGCTAGTTTGCCTGCATCTCGTTCTTCTATTATTGTTTTCAACTAGGGGTTGAGTCTTTTATGTTCAAAATATTTTATCTGAATAATTGTGATCTCGTTCGTGAAATGTATCTTCATTCCTAGATTTTCTATCACTTCATTGGTTTTCTTCTCTTTCCGTGAAGCGTACACCTTTTCTCCGCATAGTTTGTGACGTCACTAATTAAGTCTCATTCCGGCATTAAAATAACATCGTATACTGGAAATAACATCTGTGATGGATAATGGGAATACATCATCTTTTTGATAGACAACGGTAATATATCACCTGTTTGATAGATAATAGGAATAATCTTTTTGATAGAAAACGGGACTATATCATCTGTTTGATTGATAACAAGAATATATCATCTGTTTGATAGATTTTTTTTTTCCTTAACCAGCGGCACTTGGGCTTTCAGCCCTTCGGCCCAATGACATGTCATTGCGAGGCTGGGGAACCTGAGGACTTTCCTTCCAACCCACAGAGGGTTTATCTCAGGAGCCGTTCAGATTATTCAGTCAAAATCCCGGTCGTTCACACTCCTTCAAGCGCCGACGCCCGGGCTTGAACCTTGAAAACCTGGTCGCCAGTACAACGTTGTAACCAATACACCAGCGCGGTTCCCCTGTTTGATAGATAAGCATATATCATCTCTGTAATAGATAACGAGAATATATCATACTTTTATTAGATAACCAGAATATATCATCTTTTTAATAGATAATGGGATTATATCACCTCTGATAGATAACGGAAATATATAATCTCTTTGATATATAACGTGATTATATCGCCACTGTGATAGATAACGGGATTATATCATCTAATTGATAGATAACGGGATTATATCATCACTTTGATAGATAACGGAGCCGCGGTAGCACAGTGGTTAGTTGTCACGGATTGCCTCCCATGCTTTGCAGTAGTGGTCCAACAGTGGCCAACACTCAAGAGTATCTAATATGGGCCTTCAAAGGTGTCTACCTTCGCACAAGATTATTCTTGGCAGAGTTGTAGATAGAAGGATAATGACGCTTCTTTCTCAACGGAGTGTTCTTAAGATATTTCCAAAGTCAAGAACAATGATGCATTGGCAGGGCAATTGTTAACTTTATATCGGTCCGCCGCGTTTTATGAAGAATTAAGCAATTATTAATTTCAGCTCGTCAGGCCCCCACCCTGATTTACTCAGCGGAATTCTTATTATTAAGGTATAGCTCCGTTTAGAGTGTATTTAGCAAATTGACTGAGACAAACATGCAGTACATTTAAAATGATTAAATCGAAGTTAAATTTGTATAATTACAAATAACAAATTTAATTATCATTTAGGTTTAACAAGGTTCTAGAAAAATTTGAATAATAATTTAACAGAATGTTGTCATCACTGTTGTGATGGGATAAGAGTTTATAAAGAAGTTTACGTGGCAGCTTTAACGTTTAACTTATCTGCTAATGGTAGGTTCTGCTCCCGCTGATGGTTTGGTTCTTGGTAGACTGATCACGCTCGTCGCTGGTCAAGGTTGTTAGGGAGCAGCACGTTCCCAGAAATGTCAGGGAGTGTCTACGAAGTTGGTTCCTCTTCTTAAAGCTAGGCCACTGTTCCTTTCTTGTTCTAGAGATAGAATCTTGAACTGGTACCACCATCAACTATGGTAAAAGAATAGAAACAAAACGCTTTCCTGAGTATTGCGTTTTCCAACCCAAACGGGTCCCCTTCTCTGTATTTCACCATCCCATCTACCTCAGAATTTACCGTCGATGAGAATTAAACTTAATCCCTCGAGAGAAAACTTGCTTTACCATTACATTGAATAGCGTTATCTTTATTTTACATTTACATGAAAAGGTTAATAGCACAGATATAATATATTTACATTTACACCTCCACTGATTGAAAAATGTTCACAATATAAATTGAATATGTTTTCGTTTATATCTACACTTGTTGAACAGTTTGAAACATTCATTAATTTTAAAGTGAATATGTTTACATAGACATTTACACTGGTTTGAAAATGTAAATATTATGTTTAGAATGTACATCATTTCTTTCATCTTTCCCTCCCTGCTCCATATGGAACTTGGGACTACTTATGCTTTTAGCTCTCTTTAAGAAACTAGCGATAAAGCAGTCACCAGCCCTTGCAGTGGTGGTTCATGAAATCATAATTCTATTCGCTGAGGTTGCCAGCCTCAAATGACTTGGACATCCACAAGCGATTTTCACATGTTACGTTATATTCACATGGCAAAATATACATATTACTTCGCATGTTAGTAATGAAAAAATATAAAATGTAAAATGTACAACCTACGCCAATCCTGGCTCACAGACATTTTGCTCAGATGAATAAAGGCACTTGAATCGGCCTCTTTCACGTGTTCTTTGGGGTCGTCAATTTTAACATTAATTCCCACTATGACTCCGTGTGTTTCAGTTTCCTCAGATTATATTGCAAGTCTGCCCCCGCATTTGGTTTGTTACGATGCTAAGAAAGCGCCAATCGTTTTCAAACATGCGTGTCATGTGGGGAAATTTAACATTATTTCCGACACGGAAAAATTATGTGCATGAAGCAGAGGTCACCTTCCCCATATATGGTAATAAAACATCCGGTTGCCTCGTAGGAAAAGTGCGGTTTTTGTATTATCTTTATTGCTGACAGCGTTGACATCTGCTCCTAAATCAAGTAGTACTGATATTACAGGTTTCATTCTTTTCCGAGTAGCTAGCATCAAAGGCGTGAGCCCATCATTGTTCTGACAGTTGACATCACTTCCAGCACTGACCAAAGTTTCCACAATTGTTTCCTCGAGCCTGTAGCGGGTGACTGCTTGCAACAAAGCGGTATTTCCATTTACATCTTTGATTTTTACATCAGCACCCGCATTTATTAGTTTTTCCGTAACACTAATATTGTTTCTTTGCACAGCATGCATGAGAGCTGTTAGTCCCTTATAGCTCTACAAATTAATCAGATGTTTCTTTTCTGTCGATAACTGAATCAGGCGTAACGCGTTTTTTGAACAATTTCCGTCGACTGCACAACTGAGTGCAGTATTACCACCTTTATTCTCCTCATTAACATCAGCTCCATGATCTACTAAAGTCTGTAGTATGTTAGTGCTTCTTTTTTCTGAAGCTGCCATCATTAATGGTGTTTTACCATCACTGCTTTTTCCGTTGACTGAAGCTCCATTTTCTAATAGCACTTGAACAACTTCTATTGTTGAAGGATCATTACTTAGCCTGTTCTCGAGAACCTGGATGAGAGGTGCCTCCCTCTGGGATGCACATTTTGCCACTTTATTGACTTTTGCTCCCTTCTGTATAAGAAACTGAGCAACTTGTCTGTTTTTTGACTCCGCTAAAAGAGACATTCCAGAAACATTTGCTCCATTTATGTCAGTTCCAGTGCCAAGAAGTTGACCAAGAATGTCAAGATTCCCTCCTTTTACTACCGAACGCAGTAAATTACTTACACTTTTAGTTTGTTTCAGGAAATAGTCCTTCACTTCATGTTTATAATTTTTAAACAAAAAGTTCATATACGCTGGCATTTGGTGATCCACGGCTGACTTAAGGGCACATTCAATGTCCATTCTTGAGCCATGTTGGATCAAAAGTCTGGCACAGTCTTCATGACCATGAATAAGAGCAGAGTTCAGGGCAGATTCAGAAAAAGAATGTCTGTTGTTTATGTCTGTATTATATGTCAGCAGGAGTTCAATGAGATCAATGCGACCATGTTTAGCTGCTATATTTATAGGATCAGAGTCCCCTCTGTACGAACGGCGGTTGATGTCAGCGCCATGTTTGCAAAGTAGCTCAACAAGATTGTAATTTCCCGCCTCTACAGCAACAGAAACGGGGACAATAGCTTTAGAATAACTATTGGTGTTAACTTCCGCGCCATATTCCAGAAGCTTCGTGATCATTTTAATTTCACTATCATTAAAAGTTGTATTGTTGCTAGCATTAGATTTTGTGAACAGTTTTCTAAAGGCGTCGTCAACAGATCTGTTTGTGTCAGACGTGTAAGATACTTGACAGTCCAACAAAATATCAAATGATTCTGTATCACATTCGTGAATTGCTAACTCTAACGGTGAGGTTCTTGTTTTTATGTGTTCTTGTAAGATGTCGAATTGTGTTGTCGATACTTTTTTGTCCCACTCAAAATCACGTTTGAAAACTGCTCTCGACCTATGTCTGCTCTCTTTGAAGTATTTGTCTAGCAGTATCGTAACGGTATCAACGTCCATGAGTTCCAATGTCTTCATAAGAGCTGTGTAACCATCTCGATTCTGGTGCATAAAATCTACTCCTTTTTGTTCTAAAAGAAACTTGGTCAAGTCTGTCGAGCCAGCTGAACGTATGGAGAGAATCAATGCAGTATTACCTGCAGAGTTAGCAGCGTTAATGTCTGCATTTTTCATAACCAGAAGTCGGATAATATCGGTGAAACCATTTTCAGCACAAATCAACAATGGTGTGTTTCCATGCATGTCTTTGCAATGGACATTTGCTCCGGCTCGAATAAGCGCTTGAACGACAAATTTATGTCCATGTCCACAAGCGGAGATAAGCGCTTTGTCTAGTCCATCCTGTGAGAACGAGTTATGTTCCAACTGTTGTAAGATGGCGCGTCCTGAAGTGATCGAGTCCAAGTCATTCAGCAGAACGTTATCCACGGCTGTTTGTGCCCTATACCAGAGCGCTCTTTTAGTTTCGGTGACCGGAATTCTGACACCGGGTATAAAATTTTCGTGTGCACCGTAAAAGACTATTTAAGTTTTTGGCGGGGAAAATCAGCTGATGTGTGTGTAAAATCAGTAAAATATAAATCATTACACACTCGTTCTGGGTAAACACAGCGCTAAAATTCTTTTGTGTACTATAACTTTGTTCTCTGCTCTATTTTTGATTGCATTTTTATTTGTTTGAAATTAGTTTTGACGGAGTTACAGACTTTTGAAAACAGCGTCATCATTTGAGGAAATTCATAAAATAAGTCATCTTTTTATTAATTTAATATCTAAAAATCGGCCCATTCGTTTGAGTTTATAATTATAAAGACTTCTCGAAGGGAAGCTAAAGATTATTTCCACATACTTTTTTTTTTGGTTTCATATCTTGAGAATGTGTGGTAGTCAGTTTTGTGAGTTTGGCATTACAAGAACAAGCATATTGTCACCAGATTTTATAGCATTTAAATTACTGTAAACGCATTCCTGATACTCACAAATCTTAAATTAGGTTGTAACAAAATAACTTTGTAAAGCACCATCTGTTTTTGCATTTTCATTCATTTATAATGATATTTAGCTACGTATATAAGCGTCAGAAAACATGTAAATCTATAGATAGATTACTTCCACATACTTTGTTCTATCTTTCAAGTCTTGTTAATCTTGTATTTATAATATGAATTTTTTTTTAAATTGTGTGTGAGATAAGGACTGTTCCATTAGTGTTCTTTGGTAGACAATCCTGTGCACACGACGGCTGCCAAAGAATTCTAAGTAACTGATTGTATATCTTCTTTCATTCACAGATAAAGCATTCTACATCCTGGTGTTAGACTTGATAGTCCCAAATATTCCTCTATCTTTATATATACACAAGTAAACTATACTACATAACAACGAAATGGAACTAAGACTAAAACCATAATTTAACTATAAGTGAATGTCAACTGTGCAATTATGTTGCAAAGACATCTTTTGGTGTTTTAAAAACAAAAAGCTGCTCTATCCCCTGTAATGTTCTTTCTGATCCCTCCATGTCTAGTCAGTCATTTAGCTGTAGTCAGGATAGCTCTGTACAGTAGGAGGTTGATGTGCCTGCCCACATTAGTGATGATATTGTTCAACTGGAGGTTGATGTGCCAGCTCACATTAAAGGCGATACCATTATTCATTTGGAGGTGGATAACACTACTCACCCTAGCATGCCAGTTTTTGTTGCCACATCTACACCTACCAAGTCAGTTATACATACGACAAGTACATCCACCTCGCCTGTCTTCAAAAGCGACATCACAGTACAACAGTTACTTGCTAAGCCACCTTCACAACCACTAACACAAAAGGAAGAACCCCTGTTCACATCCATTGTTAGAAAAAAACTAGAAACAGCAAAAAGTAATATCATAAAATGCAAAACCAGAGGACAGCCTATTGTACTACAAAAACTAATTAAACATAGAAGAGAAACATCAGTCACCAGAACGCCAACAAACGTAAGCGATCTCAATTGCTCCACACTGTTAGAAAACATATTGCTGGAACATCAACTGGTTCATTAGACCTGCAGCAGGCACATGCACTACAACGCTGTTCAGAAACGTCACATCAGGAAATTTGCAGGAAAGCAGGCATTGAAAGTAGAGTTAGAATATCCAAAGAATTAGCAATAGCCATGAAGGAAACAGTAGGTCTTACGTGTGCAAAGGAGAGAAAACAGAGAAGATTGAAAATTGAAAGACGCGCCAGCGGTATTAAAAATATAACTTCACAATTAAAATTTATAATGGAAACTCATTTGTTACAAATTTCTCCATCTGTGAATGTACAGATTCATCCTATAAAAAAAAAGGAAGTGTGAATGATAATTGAGCGAAATTTTGGGGCTAGAGCAAATTATGGCAGTTGTTGCTTGAGATTGACAGAATTAACAGAGTGTGGAAATCATTTAATAGATGTATTTATTAAATAATGTACACCTATTTATCTATTAAATTGAACATTTCGTTTTACTCATGACCATACTTATTTTTACATGACCATCGTGATGTATGATTGAGATAATTGTTAGCTCTCATGTTTTTGGGGACAATTGGGTGTGTTATTTTAAGGTAATAAATGTGGACTTGCAATTTAATGTTTCAATAATTAATGTTTGACGCATGAAACCAAAACAAAACTTTGATATCCATTTTCTGCAGGTTTTCTACTTTTAATTTCTGTAATTTGTTATGCATGTTGATTGTGACCGATTTAGTGAAAATTGCATTATAAACAAACCATAACAAAATATTAAAAAAACGTAAATTTTACACTATTTCAGACTATTATATCTTCTGTTCTAATTGTGATAAAATGTTTGTTCTTGTTCTAAAGTTTACTCTAACATTTCTAGTCTAGCTTTACGCAAAATTAAAGCCGGTATTTATAATAATAAAGTAGCCTAAAAACATGAATTAAGCCCTATCAAAAGTAAAATCCGCCACCTTTTTTTCCAGTTTGGAAGTTACCACGTGACCTCTGACACGATAGCTATAAATAGCGCGGTCGGGGAAAAAGGGGAAATAACTAAAAGATCGCTGGCAAACAGCCGTGTATCATCTACTAAACCTGTATTCAATTCCTTTTCTCTGATCTGATGAGATAAGCTGTCGATACTGGTCACATGGCTGGTATCTGGAAGATGTGGTTGTCTTGTTGATGACATGTCTAACGATGTACCAGTGTATGACCTAGCCGTTACAGTCGTGCCAGGGTCATCACATGTAATAGCTGTCAACTCGTTGGAACAGTGGGCTAGATCTGAATGTTGTGAATTTTGTTCTACTTCCAGTTTATGATGTTGTTTCTCCACAGTAGTCTTATTCCTCCTTTTGTTCTTGTTCCGGTTTCTCTTTGTGCCAGGCATTTTCTGATTCAAGAAGAAGGAAAAAAGAATCGTCATTAATCAAACTGGTGACGTTAAACAATAATGACACAAAAATACTCTCGTGTAAACGACGGAATGAATTAAAGGTTTAATTATTTTTTTACAATAGCCGTAATTAATATATTTTACAGGTTATGTCATTTATCCATTTATTCACTTATTTAATACACAATGTCTTACTATATATATAAATATAAATAAATAAATAAATAAATAAATAAATAAATATATATATATATATATATATATATATATATATATATATATATATATATATATATATATATATATATATATATATATATATATATATATATATATATATATATATATATATATCGTATAAACAAATAAAACGGTATTGAATCAGTTTTACAAATTAACGGTACACAGGAAATACGGGACGTTTCGGGTTTCACCCTTCGTCAGCGACAGTTACAAGTAGGCAACAAGGACAATATATAGAACAGTAGAATGGGGAAAAAAAAAACACAAATAGTAATACGTCTTACAAGGAGAAAGAACAGGAAAAACCTACGTTGCGGCCACAAGGCCTTCGTCAGGGACAGACAAACAAGACTGGAGGGAAAGAAAGAAAATGAGAATTAAGTAGAGAAGATGAAACTATAAAAATGAGAGAAAAACAACTCCCTTGTGTCCAGTCACATGTCCAGTCACAGAAGCAAGATGGCTGCCACTAAATCGGAAAACGGAAGTCGAAAGTACATTAAAAACAAAAAATAAGAAATAATGAAAATAAGGACCGGAAAAGAGTGAGGAAAAAGAAAAAAAAATAATAATAATAATATATAAAGTGAGGGAAAAGCGATTTAGAAAAAAAAAATAAATAAATAAATAGATATAAATAAAAAATAATAAAAATAAATAAAAAAAATTTAAAAAAAAAATTTATAAAAAGAAATATATATACATGTATATATTAAAAAAATATATATATATATATTTTTTTTTCCTTAACCAGCGGCACTTGGGCTTTCAGCCCTTCGGCCCAATGACATGTCATTGCGAGGCTGGGGAACCTGAGGACTTTCCTTCCAACCCGGTCAGGAGCTTCGCTCCTTCCCATCCACAGAGGGTTTATCACAGGAGCCGTTCAGGCTATTCAGTCAAATTTCCGGCCGTAAACATTTTTTCAAACGCCGACGCCCGGGTTTGAACCATGAACACCTGGTCGCCAGTACAACGCCGAAGCCATTACACCAGCGCGGCTCCCATATATATATATATATATATATATATATATATATATATACATATATATATATATATATATATATATATATATATATATATATATATATATATATATATATATATATAAAATAAAAAAATAAAAATTTTTTTTTAAAAATAAAACAAATTAAAAAAAAAAAATGGGTGATCACATCAAAGTAGACAGTCATAATACAATAGGGACTAGATAGAGAAAGGCGTCTCAGACAAAAGAATGTTGGGTATTCAAGCCGTGTGGTTTAAGGCAACCCATAAGATGGATGAGGCGTTGTTCCTGGCGAAACCGACTGTTGGCGTCCGAGGAACAGGATCTGATGGCTGTCACCTGGATGTCAGTGGCACCGTGGTGGTCCGGGCCATTGAAGTGGATGGCCACAGGTGTGGATTTAAACTGAGAGATGTCGTAGAGGTGTCTGCAGAATCGGTCGCCCAGTCGTGTGCCCGTTTGGCCGATGTAAGTAATGGTGCAACGTTTGCATATAATAGCATAGATGACGTTGCGTGACTCACATGTGAAGCCATGTGTGATGGTGAACTTGGCGTTAGGGAACGAGACTGAACGTGTTTCGATAACATACTGACATGTCTTACATCGTGTTCGGTTACATGGCTTGGTCCCAAAGTGGCCATCGTTGACGGTTTTCAAACGGCTGTGGACTAGGAGGTCCCTCAAATTTTTATCCCGTCTATATCATATGCCAGCAAGGGTGGCTCACTAAACACTTCCCGCGCCTTTGGGTCAGCTTGGAGGAGAGGAAGGTGACGATACAGGATCCTTTTGACAGCAGTGTTGTGAGGGTGATAGGTCATTATTAACTTGACTCTATCAGAGGAGGTGTTATGGCGGGGTTTGAGGGCCTCTAGACGTGAGAAAGGGAGAACACGCTCTAAGGCAGAGGTAAGAACATCCTCTGGATACTGTCTGTTACGAAAGAAGTCCAACATTTCTTGTGCTCGGCATAGAAAGTTGTCATCATCTTGGCATAACCGACGGAGACGGAGAAGTTGTGAGAAAGGCAAGGCGTCACGACAAGCCGGAGGATGAGAGGAAGTATAAAGGAGGTAACTGTGTGCATCAGTGGGTTTGTAGTACACCGAAGTGGTGAGGTGGGGGGGGGGGAGTGATGGTGACAACGATGTCGAGGAAATTAACAGAGACAGTGGAGATGTGAGAGGTGAATTGGATCGCAGGGTGGAAGTTGTTAATGAAGTTAATGAACCTAGATAGGTTAACCTCTGGCATATCAGTGAGACCTATGCCATCATCTATGTATCTAAGATACATCAATGGAAAAGGTCCAGTATACTGCTGCCACACCTGATACTCCAGGTAGCCCATGAAGAGGCAGGCATAACTGGGACCCATCTTGGATCCCATGGCGACTCCACTAATTTGGTCAAAGAACTGTCCATTGAACTCAAAGGAATTGAGTCGAAGGACAAGTTCTGCAAGGCGCAGGAGAGTTACTGTAGCAATAGAGGGGTGCGTGCGCTGGTCCAGGAAAAACCGGAGAGCACGGAGACCATCAGAGTGAGGAATGGAAGTGTAAAGCGAGCAAACATCTAACAGAAATAAACGATAGGTACAGTCTGGGGAAAGCTGGATAGAGGAAAAAGTAGTAAGAGCATGGTTTGTGTCCTTTAAAAAGGAAGGAAGCTGCTCTACAATAGGCTGGAAGATGCCATCGAGGAAGTCTGATATACGTTCGGTAGGGCAGGCACACGCAGAGACAATGGGTCTCCCAGGGTAAGAGGATTTGTGAATTTTGGGAAGCATATAAAACACAGGCTTACCCAGACAACTACTGTCAATACGGAGATGAGAAGCGCTAGAAGGTAAGGACTTATGAGCGATAAGACTTTTGATGGTGTCATGGACCAGACGATTGTTGAGGACTGTCGCATCATAGTCACGGCGCTGGTAGAAGGAGCTGTTGGTGAACTGCTTATTACCTTCTTCGAGGTACAGGTCCTTGCGCCATACCACAATGGCACCTCCTTTGTCCGCTGGTTTGATAACAATGTCATCTCTGCGGCGGAGCTTCGAGAGGGCATGAGACTCATCAGAAGAAAGGTTGGAATAACGCATGCTCTGAGGTTGGAGTTGCTGAATGTCATGGAGGGTTTTCTGAATATATAAATCCAGAGCATAGGAAGCCCCAGGAGAGGGTGTAAAATTCTTATTCTTGGGAGGAGCGAAGCGTGCAAAGGCATCATCTGATTCAGCCTGCGATCTCTGAGGATCATCATTGTTGTGGAAATGGAACTGAAGTCGCAGACGGCGATGAAACCGATGAACATCTCGGAGGAGATAGTACTGATCAGAGGATGGTTGGAGAGGGACAAAGTGCAAGCCCTTGCTGAGGACCAAAAGCTCACCCTCAGAGAGGGCAAGATCAGCGGGAATACAAACAACCTGGGAACGAGATGGAGTAGAGGAGGCAGGGACAGTATCAGGGGTAGGACAGAGGCGGGAAAGTTTGTCCTTTTTGTGGGCGGATAAAAAATCATACAGTTGTCGGTTGAGGGTATGGATAATAATGCGGATAATGGGGAAGGCAGGAAAGTAGCTGGAGGTGAGACTACGTAAGAGGAGTAGAAGCTGAGACTGCTGGGCACTGATATCTGCCAGGAGGCGGGAATGGATAGCTGCGACAGCCCGCATACGCTGGAACCCACATGTGGTCTCGATGCGCTGTAAGAGGCGATGTTCGCGAGGGTGAAGTAGGCCAGCCGAGGGGTGGAAGTGAGAAGTGAAGCCATGAGGGAGAACTTTAAGGCGGAGGCAGGTGCGGATAAAGTGGAGATGGCAAGTGAATCTAGTTTTCTTGAATGTAGCAAATGCAAAATCAATTGCAGTACGAGATATATCAGGTGGTAAGAGGCTGAAGGAGGTGGTTATAGAAGACCGAAGTGAATTAATGAAGTGTTTCAGTGAAGGCATAGTGGCAAATCGAGTGAGACCACACACAAAAATAAATAAATAGAATATAAAAATAATATAATTTATAGATACAAAGAATAAATAAAAAATAATAAACAATGAAAGTAGGTGAATGAATCGAAAGTAAGAGAGGAGATAAAAGTGAAAAGTGAGCAAACAGGTAGACAATGCAGTCAGTTATGGGGTATGATATAAGTATATGAGGAGAACTGCCGTAAGACGGGGGTAAAACAGTAGAATGGGAAAAAAAAAACACAAATAGTAATACGTCTTACAAGGAGAAAGGACAGGAAAAACCTACGTTGCGGCCACAAGGCCTTCGTCAGGGACAGACAAATAAGACTGGAGGGAAAGAAAGAAAATGAGAATTAAGTAGAGAACATGAAACTATAAAAATGAGAGAAAAACAACTCCCTTGTGTCCAGTCACATGTCCAGTCACAGAAGCAAGATGGCTGCCACTAAACCGGAAAACGGAAGTCGAAAGTACATTAAAAACAAAAAATAAGAAATAATGAAAATAAGGACCGGAAAAGAGTGAGGAAAAAGGAAAAAAAAAATAATAATAATATATAAAGTGAGGGAAAAGCGATTTAGAAAAAATAAAAAAATAAAATAAAATAAATAGATATAAATAAAAAATAATAAAAATAAATAAATAAAATTATATATAGACAGGTTAAAGAAAAGTGTTATAGACACTACACTATTTATTCACTTTCTATGTTTTCAGTAGTGTTTTCCTTTTTATTTTCTAATTATTTTTTTTTCTTTCAAGTCAACGTTATTTTTCTACTATCTCGACTATTAATTTTGTCTATTTATTTGTTATAACAGACTATGTTTTATATTCCTTCTTCAATAATTGTTATACCTATATAACCCTTAGGTTTTTATTTTCCCCGAAATCCCATCACTACTACTTGTGTAGTATTTATTATTACTGATATTATTTTTT
The DNA here is from genome assembly GCA_024509875.1 of Oreohelix idahoensis. Classification (NCBI taxonomy): domain Eukaryota; kingdom Metazoa; phylum Mollusca; class Gastropoda; order Stylommatophora; family Oreohelicidae; genus Oreohelix; species Oreohelix idahoensis. The sequence goes on from JAMPIV010020538.1 coordinate 179,240, forward strand.
GTATATAATTACTGATTTCTCTCCGGCTTATTACTATTTCACTTTGAGAGTATTGTGGTTATCTCAGATCTTAGGGTCTTTTATATTTGGACATGCGCCCTAATATAACCGACTAGGTTGAACGGGACGCGCCTCGCCAAAACGAGGCAAAATTTTATTTAAAAAAAAAAATACTATTATCACATACTATATAATTCTCTAAACAATGTCCTGTTCTGTCCTACAATATTTTTTCTTGCACTCAGGAAATTATATAAAAGTCGTGCACTTTTAGCCTTTACACAAACTGCCCGACGTTTGGTATAGCGTGCATCTTTTTTTCGCACCAAAGTTGCAATTGTAATTTAAATAATAAATAGACAACACATAGTAAAGAGTCAATAATCTGCAATATATTTTATTGTTATTATTTCTAATTTATTGCTTAACTGTTTCCGTCTGATAGAAAATAAATTACGTTCCTGAAAATGCCAGCATTAACGTTTTCCCATCAAAGTTGCAGTGTGAAAATTACGTAAAAGTGGTGCGTTTACGACCATTGTACAAACTTGCACGACCCGTGAAATTGCGCGCTTTTCTTGCTAATATTCTTCAGTATGCACAATCAACGTAAATGAAACAGATTTAAAACAGGTCAATAGATTCAAATACCTGGGCATGTAAAATAGTAAAGTAGAAATAGCGCCGTCATTAGGACATGTAACAGAAAGAGCACACTATAATTAAAAACCCGTCAATTTTGACGGGTTTCTTACTAGTACTATATAATTTTCTAAGAACGTCCGTCCAGTCCCACACAAACTTTATGTTGCAATCTGGAAATTATATAAAAGTCGAGCGCTTCTGGCCGCCGCACTAGACTGCACGACGCTTAATATAGCGCGCATCTTTTTCGTACCAATTTTGCAAGTATCAAATACTATAATTCCCGCCGTAAGGTACTTCGGCGGTCACACTTTGCACACCGTCATTTGCGCACCTTTTTCTATTTTCGAGAGTGCATTAACTTTCAAGCGCAGCTAAGGGGGTGCAACTGTAGTTGAAAGTTAGACAATAACATTGTATTGTTTCCCCTTATTTGTACTCTCGCGAAAATAGCTGTTGAGGCTGCTTCATGGTACGATTTTTATCAGGGCAACTTATTATTATAGCACGTTTCACTAGCTTTGCCCAACTTCAAAATGCTATATCTCAGCGAATATATAACGCATATAAGTGAAATTTTGTGTGTGAATTTGAAATGGTATAGACCCTATGAATTAAATTTTTCATTAAAATGCGGCCATTGGTTTCAATTTTCGTTTCTTTGCGATATAATATAAAATCCTACTTGCCAACACACATCACACGCACAAATAGGATTTTTAAGTATTTCTGCAATGAAGCTACTCGAGGAAAACTATATCATTCTATTTCAAACCCACAAAAGAGGACTATTCACGCCTTGGGGATAAGCAAACGATCATTGCACCGCTGGATAGCGACATCTGAAATGTCTAATTCCAGTGTTTTACACACGAAAATTAGGCCAAGAGTGGTGGATAATTTTGACAGAGAATTGATCCGCAGAGAAATTTGCAATATGTTTCAACATAATGAGGCAGTGACTTTAAGGAAATTGAAAATTTGGTTAAGAAAGAATAATGACATTGATATTTACAAATCTACGCTATGGAGGACTATTAGGAGTTTGGGATTCACTTTTAGAAAATATGTTGGTGGTAGAAACCTTATTTGTGAGAAGCCTCATATAGTTGCAATGAGAAGCAAATATTTACGCGAGGTCAGAGAAATGAGAAGAGATTGTTATGATTTTGTGTATTTAGATGAAACTTGAATCAATGCGCACCACAGTAATGAACGAGAATGGCAATCATCTGATGGAACAACTAAGAGACTAGTACCAAGCAGCAAAGGACAGCGCCTAATAACTGCACATCCAGGAAGCAGCCATCATGGGCTTCTAAATAATACTGAACTCATATTTGTTTCAAAATCCACAGATAATAGGGATTACCATGCAGAGATGAATGGCAAGATATTTCAAGATTGGATTGTGAATCATGTACTTCCTTCCTTGGATAGACCGTGGTGTTTGATAATGGACAATGCCTCATATCACAACGTTGTGGCACCAGAAGATAAAGTTTCTAATTCACCAAGTATTAAAGATGAAATAAAGATTTGGCTGACCATAAACAACATTCCATTCAACGAAATGTCCATGAACCTGAATTACTTGGAATTGTAAAAAAAGACAGCATACAAAGATATTTCACATAGACAAGGCAATCCATGAACATGGTCACAGATGTTTAAGATTACCTCCTTACCATTCTCACTTAAACCCAATAGAATTAGTATGGGCTAAAATTAAGGAACAGGTAGCAACAGAAAATAGAACGTTCAAATTAAAAGATGTTGAAATACTTATAAAAGACGCCATCTCCAATATAGCCAGGGATTATTGGAAGAAAAGTGAGAATCATGTGTTACAAGAGGAAGAGGAATATTGGAAGAATGATGGTTTGTCCTTCATTCAGCCGAGATTGATTTTCAATTTCTCAGAGACATCTGATTATGATTCGGATGAAGTTTAATTTCTTTAAAGATGACCTTACCGTTATTAACAAGCACATTAGAGGAGCAACGTTCCATTATGATAATTATGAACCGCAAAGAGATGATACCCATTGAAATAATTAGATCAAGGAAGGTCCAGTTTGGTAGCGCATTAAATGTCAATGACAAACAATGTCACGAGTATTTCGCATGCAGATCATTTAAGAAATCATCTTCAACACGTATTCAATTGCAAACGTGATGGCCACATTATTGTAATAGTAGACACGCCTATGCCTAATCAATTCACAGAATCTGTGCATGAAGTGGTAAAATTTCTTTTCTCGATACACAATAATTAGTATGCCGACAAAGATCAAAGGATTTCATCCGTTTATGGGAACTGGACAAGATGCACAGATATAAAGTATATATTTGTTGGGTCTAACCCAATATAACATCGTATGCAAAAAATGGCATTAATACGTTAGACGGTTAATCAGATAATTACATTTGTTTGAGGGCAAAGCTAGTGAAACGTGCTATAGTGCCAGGGTTTTGTCACACCATGTCGTACCTCAACGGAACGCAAGAAATACATGAAAGCGGTCGCTGTGAGATGAGTATCGAGGTATGATGTAGACAGATTGGTATGTGACGTCATAGCGTCAAGATGTGTGTCTAAAATGGCTTGTGTATCAGCCAGTATATTTGTGTATTCAATAAATATTTCTGAGGATAAAAAGGGTAAGCCATACGCTTAAATGAAAGGCATGAGAAAATGCCAGGATTATAAGTAAAGTCGATACGGGACTATAACTCCCAAGACAAAGAAGGATGTTAAATTAAAATTATATGAACAAATATAATTGAACAGTTGTTATTCCGGGAGGTATCATTCCCCGAAGATATAAGAATAAAATTAGTAGAATTGTCATACCGGGAAGCGACATACCCCGAAGCTTATGGATTGATGTGGATTTGATTTATGGATAATTGAGATACTGGGACGCTTAAATTCCCCCAATGTTGATGGAAAAATTATATTGAACTTTTGAACGGGACGCTAAATACCCCGCTGGAAATAGTGATTAATAAATAAGATTATCAAGATAGGTGGAAGGGAGAAGTCGAGTGAAATGTTTAGAAAGTCGAATCAGATTTTCCTGTCAAATAGCTGGAAGCCTGTACGATAACTGGCAGGTAGGTCTACCTGGGACAGCAAGAAACGAATTTTTCTTAATATTACGAATCTGAAATCAACTGAAGCTGGACTACTGCACGTAACTTGTACGCAGGACTTTGGACATTTTAAGAACTGTACGATCATAATTCGTCAAAAGAAAAGACTGTACATTCACTGTAATTTCACGATGGAAGATGCCATGTAACGGCTACTCCTTGGTGATGCATCAAAGATTGTTGACCTGAGCTTGAGGACTGTCAAGATTCAACACTGCAACATCAAATTGATTCGGTTCGAACTTTACAACTCTACATTCAAGATTTTAATACTGGCAAAGCACGCAATTTTCGATGTTGAACGATAAAGGACAATCTGGCAAATTTAACTCGATGACGTCATCAAAGCCGGAAAACTTGCAAACAACCGTTGGCTGAAATTGGAGTCAAGAGGATTTTCGTCCATTTATGAATTCCTGAAGTCGAGGTGTGGCACAAACACACTGATTCCGTATCTGGAGAGGTTCTGAGATACAAGAAAGATAAGTAGAGTTATGAATTGTCTAATGCGTGACAGTTTTTGACCATTTCAGAGACTTTTGCCAGTCAACATCTAGTCCTACTTGTTATTTCATCTGCATGTTTATATGTATAAATTAACTGCTCGCTATTTGTAAATTTTCTTCGGAAATTTTGCAAATGACGATATCCTATTAGGTTATTGGTTGTCCAGTCAAAGAAAATAAGAGTGGAATTTTAGTCTTTGACTGCATAACAGACATCAGTATTTGTATAGATTGTTTCGTCAAGTCTACGTCATAGACCTATATTTTCATGCACTAATTTACATATTGGGTCATTGTCTGCACAGCTGTTTCTCTATCACTCTTGTCTTAATGTGAAATTTGCCGATTTGCTGTTTTTGTTCGTGCTTCTCTGTCTTGTTTATTTTACAAGTAATTATTCTAAGTTGTTGTTGCTTGCCAACATGTATTTGTTTCTTTTATTCCCGTTATATTTGTCGAGTAACGTGCTGTAATTCGACATGTCACTTTATTATCATCATCATTGACCTGTGCCATTCTTTTTCACTGTGCTCGTCTCTCATTCTTGGTATGTTCATTCCTTCATAAGGTATAAATTCAGTCAACACCATAATTTATTGTAATTAATTAATTGAGATTAAGAGGAGTTTTGAAACTTGGTGATACGAATTAGAACACAAGATGTCATCATTATCAGAATTTATTGAGATGGGTTAGCGTTTAGGCAAATCTGGAGTTGAGTTGGAATCATATGCTGACAAAAACTATCATGACTATTTGGAACGTATGGAACGTAAGGAGCAACGATATTTAAAGAAGCAGGAGCTTGATCAAGTAAAGGAACTGGAAGAGAAGAAATTGGCTCAACAAGAAGCCGCAAAGAAACAGGAAATGGAACTTGAAGAGAAGAAATTAGTTCAACAAGAAGCATCTAGAGAACTAGAACGTGAGAAAATGGAAATACGTAAGTTGGAACTTCTTCAGTTGGATCAAGCACACAGAAATGCTATAGAACTTCAGTCATTGAAATTACAGGCTGATAAAGAAAAAGAGATTGAGATTGCAAAGATTAATGCCCAACATACTGGTGCTAATCCACAAGGTTCTCATGGTAATAATTTTAATTATCCAAAAATTAAATTACCAAATTTTGATGATAAACGGGACTGCATGGACTCGTTTATTATGAGATTTAAAATGAGGGCTATAGATTTGAAGATCCCAAAAGATAGGTGGCCTATTATCTTTTCAGACTACCTCACAGGGGAAGCAATGCGTTGTTTCATGTCAATTGATGAAACAAGTAGATCTGATTTTGATATTGTTGCCAATACATTGATGGCAAAATTTCAGCTCACTGAGGAGGGTTTTCGATCCAGATTTCACTCTGTAGCTCCGTCCAAGAATGCTGATTTTGGAGAGTTAATCTCTTCTATTAAATTGTACTTGGGTCGGTGGATAGACTTATCTGGGATCAATAAAACATTTGATGAATTATTTGATCTAATGCTCAGGGATAAAGTTTTATCTACATGTGGCGCAGATTTTGTTAGTTTTTGACAGGAGAGAAAGCCTATATCTATCAATGAATGTCAAGAATTGGGGAGAAACTACATGTCTGCACATCCAAACAAGGAAATTCGTAAGGTTTCTTTTGATAATGCATTACCTGTATGTGTTTCGTACCACGACGGAGGAGTAGGTGACCACCGTTCTCGCCCAAGGAGTACAGAGGGCAGATATAGGAGTGATTATCGATCTTCCTTTCGAGGACGGTACAATTTTCCTCGTCGTCAGTCACCATCTCACTTCGGTGGGTATAGATATTCTAATTACTCTAACCAAGGTCGTGGACAACACTACGGTAATAGCAGTGATGATATACATCACAGATTTGATAGAAGAACTTCAAGTGAACGATCCAATGGAAATGGTAGGTGTCATTTAGGTGATGCAACTAATAAGCACGGCAAACAATGCAATCACAAACCTGATCATAAAAATGATTGTAAACTGGCAAAAGGGAAAGCAGACCATGCTAACGTCTGTACCCCACTTTATGGTCACGACAGCCATGTTGAACAGGCTAATGCATGCATTGTACGCTCAAGTAAAGATAACAATTGCACTGAGTGTAATACACTTTATGAGCCAGGTGCTAAAACTAGACTTTTGTGTGGCCATATTTTACCAGCGATGTCTGTCTGCGATTTTATTGGTCGCCTTACTTTACACAAAGGTTTTATAGCTGACAGACCAGCCACCATTCTTCGTGACACGGGATGTACGATTGTCGGGATACGGAAATCGTTGCTAGATAAATCATCATTTACAGGAAAGTCACTGAAATGCGTTACTTTTGGGGGTAAAATTGAATGGTTTCCCATGGCAAAGGCGGAGATCGACACACCTTTTTATTCAGGGACTGTACTCGTGTGTGGCTTGGAGAACCCTGTAAGTGACGTGATACTAGGTAACATTCCAGGTGTAAAAGACTGTTCACCGGAAGAAATCGCAGAGTGGGTAAGCAAGCACCCATTGGTGGCGAATGCGGTCACTACAAGAGCTCAGCATGAAGCAAGCACTTTGACCGATGCATCTCCATCTGTCATGGAGGAGACGCCACTGAGAAATGCTCAAAACATTTCTCTGACTATCTTTACACAAAAACAAAATGAGGATGAATCTTTAAAGAAATTGTTCACTTTGGCTGAAACAAAACAAATTAAGATCACTAAAAGCTCATCATATTGGTTTGAGTTAAGCAACAAGGTTTTGATCAGATGTTTTAGGAAAGGAGTTGATCAGGTAAAGAAACAGATTGTGGTACCAAAAAGTTTTAGACCTTTAGTTTTAAATACAGGTCATGATGTTCCAATGGCAGGACACTTAGGTCGTAATCGGACTTTGTTTCGAATTACTACAAATTTTTATTGGCCTGGTATCAACACAGATGTAAAAAGATATTGCAGATCTTGTCATATGTGTCAAAAAGTCGCATGCAGGGGTAAGAACCAGACTGCACCCTTGCAAGTCACAGATGTGCCTGTGCGCGCATTTAAGAAACTAGCTATAGACATAATCGGTCCATTGTCTGTAATGTCGGATCGAGGTTTTCAATATATTTTAACGTGCATCGATTTGTGCACTAGATGGCCTGAGGCCATACCGTTAAAAAACATTAATACCATATCAGTTGCGGAAGCTTTGAACTTGATTTTTATAAGGATAGGTTTTCCTGAGGAAATACTGTCAGATAGAGGGACACAGTTTAAGTCAGAACTTATGAGCGCGATAGAAAGCTTATATTGCATAAAACATTCATTCACAAGTCCTTATAGACCAAGTGCAAATGGGGTTTGTGAAAGATTTAAGGGCTCTCTTAAGTTAATGCTGGGGAAGGTTACTGATGCACACCCGCGGGATTGGGATAAGATTCTCCCATCGGTTCTCTTTGCTTACAGAGAGATCCCTCAGGAGAGTACTGGGTTCTCTCCCTTTGAACTCGTGTATGGCGCGAATCCGAGAGGCCCGTTATATCTACTGAAGGATTTAATCCTTGGTACTTCTCAGGATGACGCAACTCGCAGTAGTTACGAGTTCGTTGTTGAATTACGGCAAAGGTTAGTGGATGCATGTCAGATCGCATCACAAAGTATTCAAACGTCAACTCAAAGATCGAGGTTGCTACATAACCAATCTCGTCCCCTAAGATCTTTTATCCCAGGGGATGAAGTCTTACTGCTCTTACCTATTAAGGAAAATAAGTTGTTAATTTCATGGCAGGGGCCATACGAAGTAGTGAAAAAGATCACAGATGTTGATATTACTCAATTGATATTAAAGGGAAAATTAAAACGTATCATCTAAATATGTTGAAATTATACACGCCAAGACCAGCTGAATTGGTGGATGTCTTGGATGAGGTTCATCGATCCTCATGCGCGGTTGTTCAGTCTGAGGATGCTACATCTGATATTCCGTTGGAATTTACTTTACCTTCTATTTCTGCTCATGAAACGTGGCAGGATGTTTCTATTTCTTCATCACTTTTGCATTCTGAACAGATTCAGATCCGTGATGTTTTACGTTCTTTCTCTGACGTATTTTCAGAACATCCAGGTCACACTGACTTAATATCTCACGAGATTGTGATCACTGATTTTACGCCGATTAAAATCAGAACATATCCTATTCCGATTCACTACAGAGATAAGGTGGATAAGGAAATCTCAGATATGCTTAAAATGGGTATTATTTCACACTCTTCATCTTTGTATTCTTCTCCAATGGTATTGATGAAGAAACCAGATGGATCTTTACGCATCTGTATCGATTTTCGAAAACTAAATCAAGTTACAGTCACAGATGCTGAGCCAATTCCAATTTTGGAAGATCTTCTTCCACAGCTGGCTAACGCTACATTCTTTACTAAACTAGATTTGGCAAAAGGATACTGGCAAATTCCGTTGTCTGAAAATTCTAGACATTTAACAGCATTTTCCACACCTAGAGGTTTATTTGGAATGGAATTATATGTGTTTCGGGCTGGTGAATGCACCTGCGACATTTGTTCGCATGATGCGCCGTTTGGTTGGCGATAGACCCGATATCATCACATATATAGATGACATTTGTTTATTCCATAACACATGGGAAGAACATATTGTAGGTTTCATTTCTTTGCTGAAACAGCTAAGAAAGCATCATTTGACAGTTAGACCTTTGAAAGTACAGATAGGTTTTCAGGAAATATCTTTCCTGGGTCATAAAATCGGTAATCATCGGCTTTATCCTTCGGATTGTCTGGTGAATAAAATTCTGAACATTCAGATACCGAAAAATAAGAAAGAGGTCCGTAGTCTGTTAGGGCTCATTAACGATTATCATAAATTTATTCCAGACTTTTCATCTATCTCTGGTCTTCTTTCAGATTTGACCCGCAAAGGTGCTCCTCTTAAATTATTGTGGTCAAAGACTTGTCAGTTAGCATTGGATAAGATTAAAATACTATTCGCGAATCATCCTATTTTGATTCTGTCAGATATCCATGAACCCTTCTATATTCGCACAGACGCTTCTCAGATGGGAATCGGTGGCAGTTTGATGCAACTTGTCAACGACGTACTCCATCCTTGCTTCTTTGTGAGCCGGAAGTTGTCTGCAGCAGAAAAGAAATATTCGGCGGGAGAAAGAGAGCTCCTTGCTCTTGTCTGGACTATATCCAAACTTTCTCGCTACTTGCTCGGACAAAAATTTTACGTTGAAGTCGATCATCATCCTTTGACGTCAATGAAACCGAAAGCGTTTAAGAACTCAAGAATCTACAGATGGTTTCTGCTACTGCAACAGTTTTCTTTTGAAATCAAGCATATACGCGGTGAGGACAATTGGTTAGCTGACTTGTTGTCGCAATTTGCAACTCACCAGGACTGATATATTTCACATGGAACTTTGCATCCAGGTTTATGGTTCCATTTGTTTGGACATCATATTGTGTCTTCTGGACTTGCTATTTTGTCCGGATATATGGACTCAAATTTTATTGCAATTTTGTTTATTTAATAATTGCTCTTCACAGTTTTATGTATATCTGTCGAAATTCCTGATACTTCGCATTAGATGGCTCGTCTGTAAGGTGTATCCGTACGTAAGATTGCTTAATGTTATACCCTGCAGGATCTTGCGCGTTTCCTGAAGTAAACGCTCGGGAGCGTGAGGGGTAATGTTGAGGCTGCTTCATGGTGCGATTTTTATCAGGGCAACTTATTATTAGTGCCAGGGTTTTGTCACACCATGTCGTACCTCAACTGAACGCAAGAAATACATAAAAGCGGTCGCTGTGAGATGAGTATCGAGGTATGATGTAGACAGATTGGTATGTGACGTCATAGCGTCAAGATGTGTGTCTAAAATGGCTTGTGTATCAGCCAGTATATTTGTGTATTCAATAAATATTTCTGAGGATAAAAAGGGTAAGCCATACGCTTAAATGAAAGGCATGAGAAAATGCCAGGATTATAAGTAAAGTCGATACGGGACTATAACTCCCAAGACAAAGAAGGATGTTAAATTAAAATTATATGAACAAATATAATTGAACAGTTGTTATTCCGGGAGGTATCATTCCCCGAAGATATAAGAATAAAATTAGTAGAATTGTCATACCGGGAAGCGACATACCCCGAAGCTTATGGATTGATGTGGATTTGATTTATGGATAATTGAGATACTGGGACGCTTAAATTCCCCCAATGCTGATGGAAAAATTATATTGAACTTTTGAACGGGACGCTAAATACCCCGCTGGAAATAGTGATTAATAAATAAGATTATCAAGATAGGTGGAAGGGAGAAGTCGAGTGAAATGTTTAGAAAGTCGAATCAGATTTAAGCAAGACTGTAACACAGAGAGGGAGCATACATGCCATGTTCGTAATTGTGACCTTGTTAGTGTGTACTTACTCGTTATTAAACTGTTGCCAAATCGTCCAAGCCCAGTAGTTTATTCAATCTCTCAAGGTTAATTTACACCGTTATTAACTTTATGCAGTACTTGAGATGTTGATATGGAAAGGTGTATACAAGACGGGTGGTTGCCAGAATATTCAACAATATAAACCAAAGCAAGATGAATGAATTCTCACTTCTTCAATAACACAAATAGACCCTAGACAACGAACGAATTCGGGCAATTTCTCCATCCCTTAACAATAGCAAAAAAAGTGTGACGTGTGCATTAAATCAACAGACAATCAAGATACTCTTCTGTCCAGTTTCATTCGGGAAACGGATTTAGCTCACCATTTTTCTTAAAAATAATCTTAAAATATAAGTTTCTGATTGTTTCTTCAAGACAAACATTTTAACAAAGTATTGCAGACTTATTATTATGGATCATATTGATAAGATGGCTAAAAGGAAGAGATGATCGCGTCATTCACAGCGAGCAAGCGAAACTATAGAAGAAGCAGCAATGTAATACGTGTAACAGAAACAACACACTATAATTAAAAACCTGCCAATTTTGGCGGGTTGTTGCTAGTATTTTAAATAATAAATAGGAAAGTATTCAGTGGGGTACTGGAAGATGAGACAGGTCTGTATTTCAGAGCTGGCATTTGCTGATGATGTTGCCCTGATTGTTAAATCAGAGGCACATCTTCAATCCAATCTGCAAGTCAGGAAAGAAGAGCTGGAGAAGAGAGGGGTGGTCATAAGCAGCTCTAAAACAAAAACCATGGTGATATCACGAGAGGAAAGAAGACATCAGATTAAGCTGGGAGAAGAGGTCCTGGAGCAGGTCGACCACTTACATACCTTGGAGCTGTCATAGACCGGAAGGGAGGCATCAAAGAAGGGTTGGCTACCCGAAGAACAGCAGCTGGAAAACCTTTTCAAGCCATAAATCGAGCAAAAGAGAAGTTGGTAAGAAGACGAAGATGGCTGTATGCCGCTCCACCTATGTCCCAGTCTTGACGTATGGATACGAGTCATAGGCAATGACTACAACACACAAAAGCCAGATCCAAACCTCAGAAAGGAGGTATCTGAGGAAGGTGGTTGAAGTAACAAGCAGAGACATGGTCCGCAACCAGACGATACGTCAAGGCCTAAAAACCCAACCCCTGCAGACCCAAGTAGATCAGTCCCAACTGATATGGTTTGGCCATGTCTGCAGAATGTGGGAAGATGGGCTACCACGGCAATTATGGGAAACTAGGATCCAGGGATCCAGCCATCCAGAAAGACCCAAAGTCCGCTGGGAGGATAACATTAGACAATCTTTGAAGGACCGAGGACTAGAATGGAACCAAGCCAGGAAGAAGACAACCGATGGAATATTATGACGTTCTCTCTTACAAACCTCTACACCTCACGGTAGAAAAGGAACAATTAAGTAAGTTAAGTAAGTAAAAAACAAGTAGTAGAGAGTAAACAAAATATACAATATATTTGGTCACCTTATCTTTTCATGATGATGTCATCACAGCGTGTAAGGAGAGGATAAGAACATATTTAGTGGGGTATTGGAAGATGAGACAGATATTTATTTCAGAGCTGACATTTACCACTGATGTTGCCCTGAGTGCTAAATCAGGGGCACAACTTGAACTCAACCTGTAAGTCTGGAAAGAAGAGCTGATGAAGAGAGGAATGCTCATCAGCAGCTCCAAAAATAAATAAATAAAAAAGACCATGCTCATATCACAAGAGGTAACAAAGCATCGGATTATGCTAGGAGAACCGGTCCTGGAGAAGGTGAATCACTTTAAATATCTTGGAGATGTCATGGACTGGAAGGAGGCATCAAAGAAGAGTTGGCTACCCAAACAGCAGCAGCTTGAAGATTTTTCCAGGCCATAATTCGAGCATTCCTTAGCTAACAAGTAATTGGCAAGAAGACGAAGATGGCTGTTTAACGTTGACCAATGTTCCATTCTTGACTTACGGATGCGAGTCATGGGCAATGACTACAACCAACAAAATCCAGCTCGAAACTTCAGAAATGAGGTATCTGCGGAAGGTAGTTGAAGTAAAAAAAGAGACAGGGTCCGTAACCAGACGGTACGTCATGGCATCAAAACCCAGCCCTTGCAGCCCGAGTGGAGCAGTCCCAATTACGATGGTTTGGCCATGTCTGCGGAATAGGAGAGGATCAGCGACCACAACACAAACGGGAAACCAAGAGGGATCCAAACCTCCAGGACGACCCAGAGTTCGTTTTGAGGAGATTTGACAATTCCTTAAGGTCCGAGGACTAAATCTGAACCAGGTCAAAAGGAACAGCTGGTAGGATAGAATAGCTCTCTCTCTATCTTTCTCTCTGTTGCAAACTTCTACACTATTAAGTAAGTAATTAAGAGTAACAATTTCAGTTGGGATAGTAATTATTCTCGACTTATCCACTAAATCTAGTTATCTAGGTCGACATAACTGGAGTTTTTACTAACAAAGATTTAAAAACAACTACTAGCCGGGCCCTCCAGAATTGCTTCACTTCAGGCAGAAATCGAGTCCAAGTTGAGTGGATTGTGCTATATGTCATCGTTATAGAATAAGTAAAAGTAGACAATATTGATGTACTTACAAGCAACAAACAGCAAGCAGGCAATACTTAAGTGCTTACAAGCAAGAACAAAAAAATTTATTTAAAAATAATTTTAAAGAAAAGCCAAACCAAACGCTTTCAACACTATTAATCTTCTGTTTATTTCAAAGAATAAATCTTTCAAAGTTACAAAACCAAAAAAAAAAACCCCAAAACGCAATAGTCAAAATGTAAATAAACACAATCATAACTTCTTGCAAATACACAGTAATGAAACAGAAAACTTTTAATAAACTTAGCATTTGACATAAGCACGGTAATCATTTCTGGCTTTCGACCTGTATTCATACAAAAAAAACTATAGAAAGTTTATTTCTGCTTCTGTGTGTTTATGCTAATGTGACAGCGGTGGTTCTATTTATCTATAAATGACTTTGTACTAGGTGACTGTGGCAGGCCTAGTATTTAATTTATGTGGTCAAATTTCCTTCCTTGACCTATCTTCCAAGTTAGAGCTATCTCTTTGACTGGCCCTTTTCGCCAGAGATGGTGATTCCTGGATGAGATAAGGTTCGTCTTTTCTTCAACCCAGACCACGTTCTTCTCTCCTAGGTGTTGAATAGCGACTGATACATATAGGGTGTTCCTATTATTCTTTATCCTTCCTCACTTCTAATAACTCTCCGTTTCTTAATTCCCTTCACACATCAAAGCAACTGGAGTGATGTGATTCAATTTCAAAAACAACTTTTATTTACATGAGTTAATTTTCCAAGCTCTTCAAACATAATTCATCAGACATCTCAAAGTATAGGTCTATTTTGTCTCTTCTGCAACCTCTTACTCATTTCTTTATATACCTATCCTACTAAAGCTCATTCTCAAAGTCTACTAATTTCCCTCATGATTCTTATAAGTTCTGCCAGATCCTTGAGATCATTTTATCTCCTATCTCAACTTAGTTGGGCTTACTCTTTTAAATGCAGAGTTTTTTCCATATCATAATAACTGTTATACCTGTGAAAAATCAAACAATGTCTACTACTCATATGGTATCCACCATACTTACTCTGACATGAGAGAGCGCAGAATAAACTCTGTAGATGTTTGAGCACTTCCAGCTTTTACTTCTTACTATAGCCGTAGACTATGACTCTCTTTCATAGTCATGACAGCTAATCCTAGATATTTATTGTACAAGTTATCCGCTCTGTACTTAGTCGAGAGATCAACTTTCATATTCTTCCTGTTCAACCGCTCCCTGAAACCTGTGCAGCACTATCCTCATGTGGCCTCTTGGCTATAATTCTGAAAACATGTTCTCTACCTAAAATAGTGCCTGCGAAAATTCATCTTCATTATTCTCTTCTGTCGCTCACTCCCTTAAATGTAAGCGTCGTTATCTTGTGACAATATGTGGACTGTATTTCTGAAAACATGTCTCTTTTCATATCTTATGCGTAAATAGAGTCAAAAGGGTTTCTCTTACCGTAATTACACAGAAGTCCGTTACTTATCACAGTCTTACTATCACCCCTACGAGCTAGTCCCATGTTTAAAAACACAGTTAAATCTAATCTCCAGAATTCCTATCTCTACTCATTCTAGAGCTATCTACTTGAAGTTCTGTCACCCACAGATTTAACTTCTTGAGCCCAGCAATTCACAACTTGCTTGGTTGGGTTCCCCGCCTGGACTGACTTCTTTCGTCCTCCAAAGCATCAACCCGTCATCCGTTGCTTTGTTTTTCAATCAATGCGATTGGTTCATAGTTTTTCTAACTCACCTATTGCCACCTACACGCTTAATTCAACCCCGTGAACTGTGCTTCATAACTGTTTATTTCTAGTCACTATTTTCACGTGCATTTTTATTCACCCTGCTCACAAAGTTTGTAAAGGGCGTTAATATTATTTGTTATCTCCCTTAGTGTTTTATGCTCAAATGCTATGTTCTCTACCGTAATCCTATTAAAAACAATCGTTATGCTAATTTTATAAACCAGAATTATGTACACATAGGAAATATTAAAGTCTAAAATAGTTCCCTCCCTTACCATCTGAGCACAATAGTGCTGTTTCTTGTCTCCCATCTATAAGACAAATAGTCCACTTTAATAAATTATTTACATTTTCAAAACCATTTTCTCATACCCTGTTATTTTATTAACCCCAAATTACTGTTAATCTGAACTTAAACTCAGTATGAACAATGCTGCAAAAAACACCACGGTGACACTAACAAACGATAAATGTTGATCTCTACTTTAGTTTTTCTGTACGTATTCTACATGCTGTAGAGCCGATTTGTTATTGGGAACGTCTAAGACTCAGAACCTAGCCGATTTATGAAAAATAAAAATTTCACAGAAATCAAAATACAAAACCAGGCTGAGAAAACCGTTCCTATAGCTAACAAATCAACCCAAACAAATTACATGAATAAGAAGATTAAAAACTCTATAAAAAATGTAGAAAACGTTTCTCTTAGAATAAGAGATACAGACCAAAGTTTCAGCCCTCAGTGAAAAGCAACATATCCTTACACTGCTGCAAGAACATGTGAGATATATTTTTGGTATATAATACCTGCAATTACCAATACCAGTAATACCAGTACGCTTCCATATGGCAGCGAGACATAGACAACCTATGCTAAGCAAAAAAGAAGGCTCAATTTCTTCCATCTACGGTCCTTGCGCCACATCCTTTTTATTTCATGGAAGGATAAAGTGGCAAATGTCGCGGTGTTGTCACGTGCTGGCCTTCAAGGCATGTATACACTGTTTATACAGAGAAGACTACCTTGGCTTGGTCATGTCCGCCACATGGAAGATGGTCGCATTCCGAAAGATATCTTCTACGATAACTGGCAAATGGTAAAAGAACAGTGGAGCGACCACAGCTGAGGCTGAGAGAAGCGTATGTGTGTGCAAGAGAGACATTAAGGTACTGGACATCATTCCAGCAGCCTGGGAGGATGAAGACGCCGGTCGCACTAGGTGGCGATGCTTCGTACAGTACCACCTCCGATTGGGCAAAAAATCAAGATCTTATAACAAGCAGAGGAGAAACGAACATGCCAGGCATAAAAAAAAACAGTTGAAGGCTATCATCTCAAGGGCGCTTTCCCATAGTTATGACTGAAGGGCGCTACTGGACGATATCTTATATATAAAATATAGTGTGTTTTGTGATTTCATCTGTCCTCACTAAATTGTTTGACCATTTATAAACTACCAAGAAGTCTGGAATTTGGCCTGGTGATAGGTCTTAAGATGTGACGGCCTAGAAAAATCCGAAAACCAAAAAATTCTATATGGTGGCTTCGTAATTAGGCCAGAAATGTTGAACGCTAGGGGACATAATTTTTTAATTTAATGAGAAAATAGCAGATTATTATAAAGCTAATGAATATTAGGATTCCCAATCTAAATTGTTCTTATTTTACAATGTCAATTTTTTAATAATTAAGGAAATTATTTTGGAATATAAAAATAAATAAAAAATATTTGAGATTTTACACTGCTAATATTAATATTGACGTATAATTATAGAGTAATTCACATTAGAAAGCGGATCCTCATTATGTGTAAAAATTACAAGTATGCTTTGTAGTGCATATCTGGGCAGAAAACATAAAATTCATGTATACAGGGCATATACACAATAAAAATGACCCGTGGTGCAATGAGGTCGCTGTAAACATGAATATTTGCAGTATGGTAAAAGAGGCATGTCTAGCATATCAGTGAAAAGAGGACTGCAGAGAAGAAATTGATGACAACTGAAATTTTACAACTGATGGATGAAAGAAGTGAAGCAAAGATAAATAAGAATATGATAGGCTAAATAAGGAAATATTAAGCAAATGTAAAACGACAAAAGAAGCATGGCTAAACCAGAAATGTAAAGGGCTGCAAATGAGGCACAGAAAAGACAACATCAATTAGGGATGAACGTGATTGTTTTAGACGATAAAGGTACAAACAACGACATACACAAGAACATTAAGAGAGAATCATAGAAGTAAAAACAGGTCTATATTTAGATGTTTTATAGACTACATTAAGACCTTTGACAAAGTAAATTGTCAAAATGTTAGAAAGCATAAACGTCACTTAAATTTACATTGAAGTCTTTTGCACCACTATACATTCTTAACCCCCATGGGCCGTGTGGTACGTCACGACGTGACACACTGTTGTCTCAGGGGCCCCGTGGTATACGTCCCTTTGGTTAAAGTCATATTTCCTCGTGTCTGTATCTTACACTATACAAAGCAACCACTTGTTTGTTACCTTACAACAATTGAACATATTATTCACCAAATCCTCAACACTTTATATATATATATATATATATATATATATATATATATATATATATATATACTACTCGTCAAAAGTCAAGGGCCACTTAGAAAAACCTTGATTGAAACCATAAAACAAATCTGATATAAACGTAATTGATATCAGTCAAAACGGCATTTATTGAATACCAAATTAACATGTCACGTAAAGAAATGGAAACACACATTCAAACGCAATGAAGCTGTGAAGTGTGTCACCCACCTTTTCAAAAGTCACACAATAGATATTGGACAAATAGACATTTCAAAATCGGGTATGACCACCGTTTGCAGCAAGGCATTCAAGACAGCGTAGTCGCATCGAGTCCACAAGGGTCCGAAGAGTATCCTGAGGAACAGCTTGCCATTCCTGAAGCAGAAATGCAGTCAGCTGTGCAACATCCATTGGCAGGGGGTGATTTGTTGACAATCTTCGACCAAGGACATCCCAGAGGTGCTCAATCGGAGAAAGGTCAGGTGAATGAGCTGGCTACGCCATCCTGATGATCCCATGTTGCTGAATAAACTCATTCACCACACGAGCTCAATGGGGTCGAGCGTTATCATCTTGGAGGATGGCATTACCACCTATGGCCTCCAGAGCAGGTTGAACAATTGGTCTCAAGATTTCGTTCTGGTATCTTGGGCCAGTCAAGTTGCCTTGGATGATGTAGAGTGGGGTCCTGCCGTGTCTGTAGAAGCCTCCCCAGACATGACAGAACCCCTACCATAACGATCCACCTCTCGAATTGTGTCATCAGTAAATCGCTCTCCTGGTCGTCTCCAAACTCGAATCCTGCCATCATTGAATGACACAGTGAAGCGAGATTCATAAGTGAAGAGAACTTGACTCCATTGTTGCCATGTCCATCGGATGTACTCGCGACACCAAGCAACACGGGCTCTGCGATGAGCAGGAGTAAGAGCGATTCTGACTGCGGGACGTCGAGCAGCCAGTCCAAATTCATGTAAACGCCTGCGAATGGTGCTTTGACTGACATTAACGTTTACAGTTTGTCTCAGCTGACATCTTAGAGTGGAACAAGTCACTGTTCGATGGTGCAGGGCTGACAACAAGAGGTACCGGTCATCATGTCTATTGGTGCATCTAGGGTGACCTGGCCGGTGGCGATCCTCCATACTTCCTGTGGCCTGAAATCTCTCCAAAATTCTTTGGATAGTAGAGTGTGACACTGCAAGCCGTCTAGCAACCTCACGGACAGATAAACCACTTTCAACCACCGCTATAGCCCTCATTCTTTGTAAGGTGTCATGACGTCTTCTCGGTGGCATGGTTTTTGCAAGTGATGAAACTACCCTAAGTCTGCTGATTGTAAAACAAATTAAGAGTGAACACTGTTAGCGAAAAGTCGCCATTGCACGTGGAATGTCAATCAGCACGATTACTTCACCTGTTTGGTTGTACGGAAGTTTGAAAAAAACAGATTAAAAATGTGAATTTATGGTCAGCAAACCATATTGCACTTGATCACCATGGATGTCGGTGAGTTGGTTTTATGCTTAACGTGCATAGAGGACTGTCAGAGGAAGATATTGCACCCATTTTTACAAAAAAACTGCCTTCATTTAATCATTCTATGCGCTTATATAAAAGTGTATTGAAAATAATAGGGTGGCCCTTGACTTTTGACGAGTATATATATATATATATATATATATATATATATATATATATATATATATATATATATATATATATATATATATATATATATATATATATATAGCTGTTTGTTTTAAAACATCGGCTATGTACATGAATTAGAATCTACTTCGTTGAGTGTGTAAAGCCTACAGCTGTCAGGAATGAAAAGAGTGAAAGAGATTTGTTCAGTAATTTGTACGGTTAATAACCCGTCTCAGTTACGAAGCGATATCTTGTTGGTTTTAATCAGTGTCAACATAATAATCATCACTTGAAGAATCCTCCGCATTGACATATATATAGTCATCCAAATTGAAGTGCCTCATTATTTCGAACTGACTTCTGGATAAAAATCTGTAAGCCAGACTTAAGTCTACTAGAGAAATGGAAGATGCCGAAACCTCGTTTTCTGCCGGAATGGTCAAAGGTGTATCTTCTGATTTAAACAACAGTTTATTTTTCATCACCTGAGGCAAAGGTAACATGTTGACTCTGGTTTCTCGTCCAGGACTTGTGCCAACAACAGACGACACTGTTACAAGAGCCAGTTTAAAGAGCGATATGGGCTGTGAGGAAATCTCATCAAGAAAATTAATGCAATCCTGATGTCGCTTCCTTTCAATAATGCGGCGTCGAACGTCTGTGTTAGAACTAAGTAAAGACAGGTCGGAAGTTGTCAGAAACAGGTTTCCTACAAAGAAACGGGCCAATGCAGCATTTCTGACGAACAGGGCCACACAGAGAGGTGAAACAGGTATAGCAATGCCTATTTCAGTAGATATCTGCGGTAACATATCTGACCGGACTTCTGCAGGTCCTAATCCACACCGAATTAGTTTAAGCATGATATCTGTCTGTCCCTGCAGGATTGTTTTATGAAGAATATCAGGGCTTAGATAAGATGGACTGGCACCGCTGTCAAGTAAAGATTGCATGCAGGATAGTGTATCACTTTCAAGTTGTCTGTTGTTTGGAAGAAACGAAAGTGCGGTTTTTGTATTATCTTTATTGCTGACATCGTTGACATCTGCTCCTAAATCAAGTAGTGCTGATATTACAGGTTTCATTCTTTTCTGAGTAGCTAGCATCAAAGGCGTGAGCCCATCATTGTTCTGACAGTTGACATCACTTCCAGCACTGACCAAAGTTTTCACAATTGTTTCCTCGGGCCTGTAGCGGGTGACTGCATGCAACAAAGCGGTATTTCCATTTACTTCTTTGATGTTTACATCAGCACCCACATTTATTAGTTGTTCCGTAACACTAATATTGTTGCTTTGCACAGCATGCATGAGAGCTGTTAGTCCCTTATAGTTCTGCAAATTAATCAGATTTTTATTGTCTTTGGAGAACTGAATCAGGCAGGATGCGTTTTGGGAACAGCATCTGTCGACTGCGCAAATAAGAGCAGTATTACCACCTTTATCTTTCTCATTAACATCAGCTCCATGATCTAATAAAGTTTGTAGTATGCTAGTGCTTTCTTCTTCTGAAGCTGCCATCATTAATGGTGTTTTGCCATCACAGTTTCTTCCGTTGACTGAAGCTCCATTTTCTAACAGGACTTGAACAACTTCTAATATAGAATAGTACGAGTAAGATATAGATCTTATGTTCCCTAGAACCTGGATAAGCGGTGTATCTCTTTCATGCATACTTTCTGCTTCTCGATTGACATGTGCACCCCTTTGGATTAGAAATTCGGCAACTTGTTTATTTTTTGACGCTCCTAGGGGAGTCTCTCCATAGTCATTCGCTTTATTAATAATTGTTCCAGTGCCAAGAATCTGGCCAAGAATGTCAAGATTTCCCCCTTTTACTGCTGAGATTAGTAAGTTAGTTACATCGTTAGGTTGTTGCAAGAAATAGTTCTTCACTTCATGTTCATGATTTTCAAACAAAAAGTTTATGTACGCTGGCATTTGTTGATCCACGGCTGTCTTAAGAGCACATTTAATGTCCATTTTTGAGCCATGTTGGATCAAAAATTTGGCACAGTCTACATGACCATGAATAAGGGCAGAGGTCAGGGCAGATTGAGAGAAATTATACTTGTTTATGTCTGTATTATATTTTAGCAGGAGTTCAATGAGATCTATGCGACCATTTTTTGCTGCTATATTTAAGGGATCTGATTCCTCGTCGTAGGAACGGCGATTGGTGTCAGCGCCATGTTTACAAAGTAGTTCAACAAGATTGTAATTTCCCGCCACAACAGCAGCAGAAATAGGGGTGACAGCATAATAATAACTTGTGGGGTTAACCTCCACGCCATATTCCAGAAGCTTCGTGATCATTTTAATTTCAGTGTCATTAAAAGTTGTATTGTTGATAGCATTAGATTTTGTGAACAGTTCTCTAAAGGCGTCATCAAGAGAGCCTTTTGTGCGAGACGTGTAAGATACTTGACAGTCCAACAAAATGTCAAAGGATTCTGTATCACATTTCTGAATGGCTAGCTCTAACGGTGAGGTTCGTGTTTTTATGTGCTCTTGTAAGATGTCGAACACTTTATCAAGTCCAGACTGGACAGCAATTTGTATTGTCGATTCTTGTTTGTCCCACTCAAAGGCATATATTATAACTGCTCTCGACCCATGTCTGCTCTGTTTGAAGTATTCATCTAGCAGCATCGTAACGGCATCAACGTCCATGACTTCCAATGCCCTCATAAGAGCTGTGTAACCATCTCGATTCTGGTGCATAAAATCTACTCCTTTTTGTTCTAAAAGAAACTTGGTCAAGTCTGTCGAGCCAGCTGAACGTATGCAAAGAATCAACGCAGTATTACCTGCAGAGTTAGCAGCGTTAATGTCTGCTTTTTTCATAACCAGAAATCGGACAATATCGGTGAAGCCATTTTCAGCACAAATCAACAATGGTGTGTTTCCATGCGAGTCTTTGCAATGGATATTTGCTCCGGCGCGAATAAGCAATTGAACGACAAATTTATGTCCATGTCGACAAGCGGAGATAAGCGCTTTGTCTAGTCCATCCTGTGAGAATGAGTTATGTTCCAACAGTTGTAAAATGGCCCGTCCAGAAGTGGTCGAGTCAATGATATTCAGCAGAAAGTTATCATCTACTATACTTGTTTTCATTTTCTTTTCTCTGATCTGATGAGATAAGTTGTTATCGAAACTGGTCACATGGCTAGTATCTGGAAGGTGTGGCTGTGTTGTTGATGATACGTCTGATGACATACCGGTCAATGCCCCGGTCGTTACAGTCGTGCCAAGACCATCGCATGTGGCAGCTGTCAACTCGTTGGAACAGTGGGCTAGATTTGAATGTTGTGAATTTTGTTCTACTTCCAGTTTATGATGTTGTTTATTCCTCCTCTTGTTCTTTTTCTGGTTTCTCTTTGTGCCAGGCATTTTCTGATTCAGAAAGAAATAAAACAGAATCGTCATTAATCAAACTGGTGACGTTAAACAATAATTACACTTAAATACTCAGTTGTGAGGGTGTTGCGTTTATTATTGAGTGAATATAATTTCTTGCAACTTGAAGAACCAATGTTAAGAAAGTTCATATGAGCAAATCGTGCTGTATCAAACGAATGGTATGGGTGATTTCAAACATGATGAATATTCAGTAGATTCAAACTCCTGGGTTCTTTTTGGGTCCAACAAATATAAGACATATTTACTCTTCAGACAAGTCCTCATTTCAAATTTTATGGCATCTTATAAAGTACATACATAATATTCGTCTCCTACTGTCCTTTTCATATCATCTCATACTCTGGCCTATATAGTGAAGGTGACGAATCCGTAACACCCGAGTAGCGACCACCAAAGTACGTAGATTACAATTATATTTCGATAGCTCCTATAATCAAGGACTCCTCTTATAAATTACTCTTGAATTAGTATACTTGCGTTCAACATCAACGAAATACTTGTGGCGACTTTTACACAACTAAGCCACGCAGGAGAACTATCATAACTACAATTCGCAATAAGAGTGAAGTAGATCATGTCTTCACTCGATGGATTCAAATTACAAAAGGTCAAGAACCGTTTTACTCAATTAGCGCGGCACCTCACTACGTCATATTCCCTAGAGACTCAACCCTCTATCGCGTTCATTAACAAATATGGTGCAAAACATAACATGTTGAATTCAGATAGAAATGTTACCGCGTATATTAAACTGCTAACAAATCTACGTGATGCCAACATGTAATAATACATGATAAATCTTCCTTAACAGAGGGGCAGTCTTCTGTATTAATTATGTAACTAATTGTTTTCTATAATCTTTATTATGTATTTTACATTTTAATTATCCATTTATTCAATTATCTAATCCATAATTTATTACTAAGATTGTAAGTATTTATTTTTCACTGACTAATTGTTGGTTTTTTCCTTTCAAGTCAGCGTTATTTTTCTATTATCTCGTTTGTCTCACTATTTTATATATAGTAGTAGACCCTTTAGTCATAACTGATTATGGGAATACGCCTCTGAGGTGATAGCTCTCAGCTACGTTCTTTCCTGGTGTTCCTTTTGGCATGTTATTTTCTATTCTGCTTGTTATCTTTTCTATTTCGCCCAATGTGAGGTGGCGCCGCATGGAACTTCGATTTCCCAGGTTGCTGACAAAGAGTTGGTGCAGAAAATACGGTTCATTTTATGGAACTAGGATTACATAAATCAAAATCATACTTGCAACTGAAACTGAAACCACCGGCTGGGGCCGGATTACAAGTGAGATTGCATGACATAAGAAGACACGCTCTGACACACAACAGTGAACATAAACAGGCAGACAGAAATAAATAATAGGACTACTGATCCATGAAGTATGGTATACAAGGTTGTACATGAGGCTGGCAACCTCATGGTGTAAAACAGAGCGCTTCTAGAGCCACCGCTGCAAAATCACGTGACTGCTTGGTGTATGCTTCTAGTACCGAGACCAGCTGCAGTGGCGGCGCCATGTTCTATAAAGAAGTGAAATGGAACATAATGATGATGTTAAAGATGGTAAACCACGAGGAAAGCCAAGAGATAGATAGATAGGCCTATTTCAATATGAGAGGAATCCTACATCAACACGGGCTCACTATAGTCAAGGCGATAAATTAGGCTCAAGAACAAGAAGAAAAATATCACCTTCCGGTAATCTTTACCTTTAGTGCCAAGGAGTATATAATATGTGTATTGAGTTAGGGTTAGGATTAAGGTTGGGGTTAGGGTTGGGCCCTAACCCTAAATGGTACGAAAATACACATATTATACATAGGCCTACTCGACAGCACTAAAGTATACAGATTACCCAGCTTCCAACAACTCTTCACGGCAAATGTGGAAAGAAAGTAAAAGCAAGTATGTTCATAAACGGTTTATGTTAAGCCATGATTAATGGCTAACATCGTGAGATTGTAATACTTCACAACATCACATACACAAATGTGAAAGATACGTTAAGTTATCAAACATACACGAACTATCCGTAACATATAAGAAGTTATCTGTAGTACCTACCTTGAACTATTACATCAAACCAGTGAGATATTGTAGAGACACTTTTCAGTTTGCTTATGTCGCCATGTCAGGAACTCATCCCCCGGAACAGGTAGCCTAAGCTTTCCAGGAAAGGATATTTTCGACTTTCCTAACGACACAGTTGCTAAAAACACAGTACAGACCTTATGATTAGAATTACTACTGTACAGTCATAACATTACACGACCTAATGTTAAAATGATTACTGGTCCTTTTACAAAACTCTTCCTTAAACATGTAGGCCTAACTGATCTTCTAAGTTAAAATTAAAGCAATACCATTTCCGCAAGGTACACACTGTAAAGCTTGCGTTTGTGTAATCGACAAAACAGTTTCAGTTTCATTTTCAGTTTTGGAACGAATAGACGGGCATAACCGGGTCACACGATTACTTTCGAGTAACACACTTTTCAGCCAGTAACACGTGAACACAGGCAGTTGTAAATGGTTACACACAGCAGTACAAGTAGGCACAGTCAGGTTTATTTTAAGTGCATACCTGTCAACCTCCTGAGACAAAAATCTGTACGCAGGACCCAAAAAATCCTTACAAACACCCAAAAATCCTTACGCAAAAAATATATTAATATATTATACGCAATACAGTTTTAAAATGAGAAATGACATATACAAATCTATTAGCATTTGAATTATTGTGATATAAAACATGCTAATAGTCTCATGCTGTTCTTTACATATAAAAAACTTAGTGATCATGAGGTACACTATTCTTTCGATGTACAGTGTTTTGTATTATAATCAACACATGCACTTTTAACACTTTGCAGAATTGCATTTGTGGGCTTAAAGTCTGCACAGCATGTATCAATGTTAATCTTACACTGTAAAATAGAAGTGAGTGTGTCCGCATTCATGGACCTCCTGCAGTCTGTGTGGATTTTTTCATCATTGAAAATGATCTTTCGCAGTCAGCATTGCTGTGAGGGAGTATCAGCAGTCGCTGAATGATGACTTTCAAATTAGGGAAGCGGATGGCACCAGTACTAGTTTTCTGGTCAACAACTTCCAGCCAATAGCTACAGAAGCTCTTGTTCTGACCACTATATGTCAGTAGAGGCACACACACATCAGACAACATACAGCAGAGAATGATTAAAAAATACAACGAACAAAGCAAATGCTAACAGCAAAAAAAAAAGAATAAACAAAATTATGAACAGAATATCAAATCTAGGAAGAAAAAACGTACCACCAAAAATGTACAAAATTATTATTTAAGAGTTGGTAGCCTAGACCAGTGATAACAGATTGCCACTTTATTCAAAAATAAAGCAGCAAATCTTGAGCGCTGGAATAAAGTAGGCCTAATCAATGCAAACAAACTTTTTTTTTTGTAGTTATGTAGAGCCTTAACAAAATATTATGACAATTTATCGGAAATATATTGAAGGGCAAGATATAACTGGAAAGATTAAGACAGCGATTAAATTGCAACAAAGCAAAACAACAGCAATATTTAACCAAGTTATAAGTACTTAGCTTTTTTAAACAAAATGGCGTCGAAGTGTGGTGGCAAGCAAGCGTGGTCGTTGATAACAGGTAACTTTAAAAAAACGTCATGTCAAGCTGAAAACCGAAAGCGTTTGAGGCCAAATTCAAAGTTTTTGCCGAATTGTTGGGTATAAAAGAATTTGATTGGTTGCTGGGAGTCTCCTCAGTTTAAAAACGGACGCCGAGATTCCCGGAATTAAAAATAAAAAAAATTGGTTTAAAAAAAAAACCTGGGCTAGAAAATATTTTCTGATTTAAAATTTTAAAAAACTTGGGTTGGAATATATTTTTAGAATTTAAAAAAAAAAATTATTTTTTTTTTGAGGGGGAGAAAAATCCATACAACGAGTCTGTACGGCCATACACTGCTAAAAGTGTCAAAAATCTGTACATTGTACGAAAAATTCGTACAGGTTGACAGGTATGTAAGTGTGGGGTCATATTACTCTGAAAAAAAGCATACGTTTGAGGGTGATACATTATTAAGGTGATACATTATTAATAAATAAATAAATTGACATATTATTATAGCAAAATGAAATAAAATAAAAATCTGTTGAATTACGAAAAGGCAAATGTATTTTTTCCTATGCACTTTATATATATATATATATATATATATATATATATATATATATATATATATATATATATATATATATATATATATATATATATATATATATATATATATATATATATATATATTTATATTTTTATATATTTA
Source organism: Oreohelix idahoensis (assembly GCA_024509875.1). Taxonomy (NCBI): domain Eukaryota; kingdom Metazoa; phylum Mollusca; class Gastropoda; order Stylommatophora; family Oreohelicidae; genus Oreohelix; species Oreohelix idahoensis. The sequence continues at coordinate 206,355 of JAMPIV010020538.1, forward strand.
TATTTATTTATATTTATATTTATTTATATATTTATATATATGGGCTACCATATATACTTCAAGGTTTTCTACGCAACCTGAATCAACGTTTTGTATTTCTCACATTCCAGATTTTTATAGAAATTACACAGGCTGATTTGTCTGTGCTTATTTCGATAAACTGCCAAAAATTGTAGTTTAATTACCATCATTCACAAATCTAGTAGCACTTTCTCTGGATCAAAAAATGGATCTTCAATAAGCTTCAGTTGGAAATCTTCTGCTGTTATCAATTTAAGTCTTCTGTTAAACTCTTTAATGACAAGATCTTTTTGCTGTGTAGATTTCTCTCAAAACGCATTGTCTTTGTGATGACGTCTCGTATATGTTGTGCACATGTGGGAAGGTGATACATTTTTTCTTCTAATAGCTGACTTTTGAGGAGTTTTTGTTTCAGTTTCATGTTGAAAGCCTTGACTGCTGTATACACTTGAAATATACGTTGAATTCTTTCCTGAAATTTGAACATTAAGATCATTCAGCAATGCTGTAATATCACGCATGGAAAACAAGATCTTGATTCCAGGTTTTGTTCTGAGGTCTTGACATTTTATTGATTTACTTTGTAGGCATGTTGTTGCCTTCTCATTCAAAACATCAAAACGATGGGCCACTCTTCCTGGACACAACCACCTCACTTCTGTAAGCTACAGTAAGTCGTTGTACTCGGAGTCGACCTCTTCAAGAGAGTTTCAAAATGTTCTATGTTTGAGTCTTTTAGAGTGGATGTAGTTCACAATGAAAACAACCACTAACATTACATGCTGAAATTTTAAGACTTTGCTACACACAACTGCTGATGTATGATGCAGTGATGCTTGATTATTGGCCTTTCAATAAATTGTTCAAGAAGAGTAACTGCTCCAACAGAGGCTTGAGAAAAGTTACGCATATAAATGTTTAAATTAGTGACGACTTTGCGGAAGCATTGTCAAATTTTTTTGTCGTAATAGAAATCTATTGTTACGTATACGACAGCCATCATTCTTACACATGAATAATTCAGTAACAGCAAAGAATTCAAGAAGTTACTATCAGTAAAAAAAACACCCTAGGCGGTGTTGATGATGTCAGTGTGACCTAATATCAAGAAACTCTCGGACAAAATCAAATTGTGTCCAGAAACGTGTGGACTGAGAATCGAAAGCTTTTACACTTTCCGGTGAGAGACGATATTGATTTTCATCGGGTGTTTTAGTGTTTGTCTTGGTTATTATTTATATTATTATCACGTTCTCCTGTTGCTGTGTGCCCGTTTAAGACCCATGACCTACTGATAGCAAATTATCTGTGCCAACACGTAAGTACAACTAACATATATCCCAGCCCCGTATCTGGAGGGTCTCTGAGACTACTACACTCTCAGGCATGTCGGTCAGGGCGACTAATAAGAGGCTGTGTATAAGGTTGGTAAGCTCACCTTGTCAAACAAGAGGTTGTGTATAAGGTTGGTAAGCTCACCTTGTCAAACAAGGGGCTGTGTATAAGGTTGGTAAGCTCACCTTGTCAAACAAGAGGTTGTGTATAAGGTTGGTAAGCTCACCTTGTCAAACAAGAGGCTGTGTATAAGGTTGGTAAGCTCACCTTGTCAACAAGAGGTTGTGTATAAGGTTGGTAAGCTCACCTTGTCAAACAAGAGGTTGTGTATAAGGTTGGTAAGCTCACCTTGTCAAACAAGAGGTTGTGTATAAGGTTGGTAAGCTCACCTTGTCAAACAAGAGGTTGTGTATAAGGTTGGTAAGCTCACCTTGTCAAACTATTTGCAAGAGAAACCATCGCCACAACAGCATGTTAGGGCTTTGTACAGGCAAGGGGACCAACTACTGTGGTGCGTTCATGCTTCGTAGGGAGCGAAAAAGGAACTATGGCGTATATTCCACTCCACTCTTGGGGTTACTTTTATTATATCTCCTATGCTCATTTCACTCCATTTTATTCTAGTTCAACTTCATTAGATCTTTATAGTCAAAGGTATGAATTATGTTTAATGCATCGTGACAAAAACTGGAAGGTATGCATGTTATTTTATGGGATGATCAGTTTATATTTCATGGTGGAATGCGCGGTGTTTCCGTATTTCCCCGAACATGCATTATGAAAAGATCACAAGGCACTCGTATTCTTTTAATGGGTGTTCATTATAGTATTCGCTGTGCAATGTGCACGGTTTTGTATTTTTCCGAAAAGCTGATGGGGCTGTTTTATTGTTGGCTACAAACGTTTCGTTTAGACCATTAGTAATACAGGGACTGCGTTGTACGTCTAGCGAAAACTTATAATCTGTTTATCTTAGTTCAGTGGTCGATAACCCAGGAGCTTTTGGGATCTACTTTGGTAACACTGAGCCTTCAAAGATCTACTATATATATATATATATATATATATATATATATATATATATATATATATATATATATATATATATATATATATATATATATATATATATATATATATATATATATATATATGTCTGTGTCTATGTGTGTCTGTGTGTGTGTATGAGTAATTTTAAGCTAGGAATGGACAGATAAACCTTACAAGGAAAAGATCGCGTTTCTATCTCATAGATATATTTGAGTAGCTATCTCGAGAGTTTTCATTGGGAATTTTTGGAAAAAGTATCTTTGATCCCAGGGACACAGCGATTTGAAATGTCGGCGGGGGAGGTATAGTGCGAATTTTCCTTAGTTTTAAATTACTTTCTTCCCTCCCCCGCACCGTAGTCGCCTAAATATCTACAAAATCATTCACTGGGATCTAACAGTAAGTCGCGATCGACAGGTTGCCAACCCCTATCTGAGTATATGCTTGTCAGCGCCTTTGTAGTTCCCAGGTCTCTGAAAAAAAACGACCTTATGCATGTCGTAACAGTAAATAAATCTGACGTTATGTATGGGGCTGATAACCTTTTAATGAAACACAACTTGCTACATAAATCAACGCTGGAAGCGCATATGAATGTTTTGGTGAGCACTTACTGCGAGGGGCCTTCTACAGTGGGGGTCCCATGCTTCATAAGGACCAAAACGTGGTATGATGAAATAATAATAATAATAAATACTTTAAGCCCCAAACACGGCGCATAAGGCTGAAACCAGTGCTCTCCAGGTTGTTCGTTGTGACGCCACTCCTCTTAGCTCTTGCACATTATTTAGGCCCAACGTTCTTCCTTCTCTTATTATTGTTCTTCTGAGTGTTTCTTTTGGTCTTCCTTTTTTCCTCTTACCCTCAGGAACCCAAGTGAGCGCCTGTAGTGGTATTCTGTTGTTTTGCATTCGTAGGACATGACCGATATATGACCATCGTCTTTTCCTTATATAGTCGGAGACATATTTCTGCCTAGAGTCTTCTCTTATTTGTCGATTAGTCTTGAATTCTTTCCAACTGATGTTCATGAGTTTTCTAAGGCATTTGTTCTCGAATGTATTCAGCTTGTTCTCCAATGATTTTGTTATTTTCCAACTCTCACAGCCATATGTTAACACTGAGATAACATTTGAATTAAACAGACGAAGCTTGGTATGTATATTCAATGATCGTAATTTCCAAATGTTAGATAATCTATTGAAGGCGCTAGCTGCCAAAGCAATTCTAGTATGAATTTCTCTTGTTGTGTCACCATCCTGAGTCATTTTACTGCCTAAATAATTGAAACTTTCAACTTTCTGTAGTTTTTCCCCGTTCAAGATGATATCAAAGGTCTCGTTAGAAAAGTTCATAGCTTTAGTTTAAGAGGCATTTATTTGGAGACCTATTTTAACCGAGAGATGACACACATTATTTACTGCTTCTTGGGATTGTCTGGGTGTTGAACTTAAGAATGCTAAATCATCTGTGAAATCCAGGTCCCCCAGTAATTTTCCATTTGTCCATTTTATACCTAATTGTTCATTGTGGGTATAGTTTCTCATAACCCAATCAATAGGTATTCCAAAAAGTAGTGGTGACATAATACAGCCATGTTTCACCCCTGTTTCTACTGTAAACCATTCTTTATTCCCTTTATTTGTTCTAACACAACATCTTGCATTGTCATATAGCGCTTTGATTATATTCACATATTTTGTTGGAAAACCATAGATTGTAAGTATCTTCCACAATGATGGGCGGTGTAGACTATCAAAGGCTTTTTGAAAATCGACGAAGGTGATAATAAGTGGTGATTGCCTTTCCACTGATTCTTCTATAATTGTTCTTAGTGTGAATATTTGATCAATACATGATCGTTTTGGCCTGAAACCCGCTTGTTCTTCTCTGATCTTTTCGTCAGCATGCAATTTAAGTCTACCGTCTTGATACATAGTTCTTACATTCCAGTATCCAATTTTAAAAATCTCCTTAGCCCCCAAGATATTAGAATGAGTCATGTTTACTGTTGAGCCTGGTTCTGTTTCGGTAACAATCGTTTGTTTTACGATAGTGACTTGTTAACTCTCTGATCAACCCTTCTATCCAACCGACCGATTCGAGGGTTTCGAGGTCAGTTATAGGAAAATATGATGAAATGCTTGCCACTTTATGTAAACATGGGCCCATTTACATCCCGGGGGGTCTCTAAAAAACAGAGAGAAAAGGACTACTGTACCTTCATGCATGTCGTACAAGGCAACTAACATGAGGTTATGCATGGAATAGGTAACATCATGTAAAACAAGTAGCCACAGAAACCACACACAGTAAGAATATAAGACTGCTTGGTGCAGACTTCCTGGAAGAATACCAGTTGCAGTAAGGAGAGCAAATAACATGACGATGATATGTATTCTTGACAAGATCAAATGATACGCTGAAAACACATGTGAGAAAACACAAGTGAGACAACGATAATTAGCTTACATGTGGATATAAATAGTTTACTGGCGATAAAGGCAACCCTTTTCATCGCTTTGGCATGTAATTTTGCAACGTTTTGTGACAATAAAATTACGCATTTATTGATAGAATCCGGACGTATGCCATCGTTATTGGTTATTATAAATCCTTTGTTACTCACTCTTAATGTTCACTTATCTGTCCTTGAGTAGAGGATTCCAGGACTATAATCTTAAGCGTACGCCTGTGGCGATGACGCTCTTGTGACATTAAAACAATATGATCGATAGAGTCCTGTTACATACTTCTACCTGCTGTATTGATTTTACAAAACGCTTCGAGCCGACAGGAAATTTGCAAGAAATGCAGCTTTGCTAATTTAAAATTCACTTTTAACTCACAAACTGTTCAATAAACGCACGGATGTTATATTTAGGACGGGATAAACAAACGAATGCCCACGATACACATTCTAACAAGCAACAGCATTTAGCTAAGTCTGCTGGATAACAGAAATGTTTCCAATGAAAAAAAAAAATGTGAATACGTTTATTCTGATACCTGGCATTGTTTTGTTAGGTCTTATAATAAAAACAAGAAAGTTTAGACAGGACAAAGAAAAATGCATATATGGGTCGTCTACATATGAGATAACGTTGTTGTTGTTGTTGTTGTTTTGATGAATTGATGGGTGGAGATCGGGCACTCAACATCTGATCATTCTTGCCTCTTCTCGTTCCATCTTGGTCTACCCTGTTCAACCTGAAAGTTGGTTATAATTGGGGTATTTAGTGTCATTTTATTTACTAATTTTGTATTCAATTTAAATAACTGTTGTCTTTTGCAGTTGCTGATTTTTATTTATATTAGTATTTGTCAATTTTATTTTCTCTTTTGTATTGTTTCTAGATAACTATTGTCCTTTACACTTGGTTTTAATTTGTATTAGTATTTGTTCTTTTTGAGTTGTTGTCCCCCTTTTTTTTTTAATACCTTGTCTTTCCTTGTCCTATGAGTAGTTATTTTTGTTTGTTAATCACAAACACCCCGACCACCTATTTTGCGACGTTACAAATCTCTTACCGCCACCCCCCCCGTTTTTTTTTTTGGGGGGGGGGGGAATAGTGAAAAAGAAAGATTGTAATCGAATGTAAATTGGTTAACTTATGCAAAAAAAAAAAAAAAAAAAAAAAAAAATTCCTGATCAAATGTTGCTAAATGTATTTAAAATATCGCTAATTTTTGTAGTGATTTAATTCCAAGCAATGATAAAATTATTTAAATGTTAAGTAAACACATCAATAACTTCAGTTTGTGATTGTGTTAAACGGTCATAAATTAATATTAAACTTGAGGGAAAATCCACACAATTACAAAGGTTAAAAAACGAAAGTTGTCATCAATGAATTATTTCTCTTCCGTATCATTATCCCACGGCTAAGTAAGATGCTCTTCTAACGAAGAAATTAGGAATCTACTTGCAGATCAATATCGTTTATTGGATAAATCTGTATTATGTTATATTTAAAAAAGAAATGAATAGTTAAAAAAAAAACAATTACAAAATGTTAAAGGTTATAACAATTATCTGATATTTCAGCTGAGATTATAATTTTAATATTAGTCGTCCACGAGGGAGTTGTTAACATTTTGGGATAAAAGTCGACGATGAGGATGTAGGTTACAAAATATATTATATTTCTTCATCATTTACGACAACAACGAGCTTCACTCGTATTTGATTGTGACATCACATTTTTCCACCCTCCTCCTCATATCGTCACACTTCGTCACCAAATTTTAGACCCCCTTCCCCACTCACTGCATGAAGTCATATGTGAACGATTCTATACCCATATTATGACGTGTCACACTATTTAGTTACGTGTCCTGAAAAACATAAGAATTGTATTGTCGGTTGTTGGACACAACAGAAAAGTAGTTACGCATTTTCTGTTGCGTGGCATAAATTTGTTAGGTTTCTTGGAAAACGGAAAACTTTATACCGGACAAACAAAAATGCAAATCCCCACACTCTGTCATGTGACAGAGAAAGTTGTCATGTGACAACCATTTTGACAGATCTTTTTGAAAGAACGAACGAACAAACGTAATTTTTTTTTAAAAGTTTTGCCTCGTTTTGGCGAGGCGCGTCCCGTTCAACCTAGTCGGTTATATTAGGACGAATGTCCAAATATGAAAGACCTCTAGGTCTGGGAGTTTATTTACAAACGTAATCTTTATTTGATCAGGGGATAGAAATAGGCATTGTTTGCCTTTTTATATTTGTGTCCTGCAATAATACAGTTGTTTTATTACTTCTAAAGTAAGGAGTTAATATAAACATTGCATTCACAAATGAAAGACACACGCAAACATACAGTTAGAGAGAGAGAGAAATCGTGAGAGAGAGAGAGAGAAATCGTGAGAGAAATCGTGAGAGAGATATATAGCAAGAGAGAGAGAGAGAGAGAGAGAGAGAGAGAGAGAGAAATCGTGAGAGAGATATATAGCAAGAGAGAGAGATAGAAATCGTGAGAGAGATATATAGCAAGAGAGTGAGAAAGAGAGAGAGAGAGAGAGAGAGAGGACAAACAAAGAAGCAATTACATGTTGAACTTTAAAGTATAAGCTATAAAATGTAAAAGTAAAAACTATAACATGTAAAAGTAAAAACTATAAAATGTAAAAGTAAAAACTATAACATGGGAAAGTAGAAACTATAAAATGTAAAAGTAAAAGCTATAACATGTAAAAGTAAAAACTATAAAATGTAAAAGTAAAAACTGTAACATGTAAAAGTAAAAACTATAAAATGTAAAAGTAAAAACTATAAAATGTAAAAATAAAAACTACAAAATGTAAAAATAAAAACTATAACATGTAAAAGTAAAAACTATAAAATGTAAAAGTAAAAACCATAACATGTAAAAGTAAAAACTATAAAATGTAAAAGTAAAAACTATAAAATGTAAAAGTAAAAACTATAAAATGTAAAAGTAAAAACTATAAAACGTAACAGTAAAAACTATAAAATGTAAGAGTAAAAACTATAAAACGTAACAGTAACAACTATAAAATGTAAAAGTAAAAACTATAAAATGTAAAAGTAAAAACTATAAAATGTAAAAGTAAAAACTGTAAAATGTAAAAGTAAAAACTATAAAATGTAAAAGTAAAAACTGTAAAATGTAAAAGTAAAAACTATAAAATGTAAAAGTAAAAACTATAAAATGTAAAAGTAAAAACTATAGAATGTAGAAGTAAAAGCTCGTGGCGTCTTGTAGGTCAGCAACACACTGCAGCAACTTTGTTCGATCGGCGGCCATCCTTCGTACAGTGCCTTTAGCACTGGTTCATTCTTTGCATCTCGGCCTCCACAGTTCTCCGTCAGGTTGTTTTTGACAAACATAGTATGAACTAAAACAGAGATTTGACAAGTGTGTTTTTACGCTTGTCGTGGTTGAGTAAAGTGTAGAGTATTTGTCGAGTTGGAATATAGTAGTGAAATCGATAAGGGATAGTGGACTAACAGAGTTATAGATTACACACACAGAAAGGTGTAAATAGGAGATGGACTTTGTTAACACTCATACTGGCCATTAGTTGTTAAATCACGCTTTATTGGTTATATGCCGTGAATGTCCACCAGTTGATAAATGTAGATGTTGGGACTGGTGTAGTAAAGTGTAACGATTGTCAACTCATTAAACCCAGCACAGTTTTGGTCATACAGGTCATCTTGTCCTGGAACGTGATGAGGCTCCGACAAGAATGTGCGTGTAGACAATGAGTGTGTATATGAATGTCAGAACGCGAATGGTAGAATGATTCGATAGAGTTGACAGGTTGGTAGTACATCACTCATACTCACACTGTTCGAATTCAAGAAGTACTGGAACTACGGTGGTCTTTTTATAACATTTAATGAGACGCACACTTGGACAGTACGTGTATGGTTACAGGAACAAATGTCGACATAGACAGCATAATGTTGGTCACAGGAATATCATCTTAAGTTAGCATTCATGCTTGGCAAATATCATAATGGAGCATTCGTAAATAAACATTCAGAGTTCCATCATGTAAATCATCTGGCTTTACTGACTGGGCACGTCAGACCATAACCAATATATAGGAAGGCTCCTAGACTTAACCTCGTCTAGCGAATATCCCTTCACGTAAAGTTCAATATATATATTTTTCATAAAGATATAGGAATCCCAGACATGGGTTCTCACATGTAGCAGTGATCTCTTGGTTCATCGAGCGATAGTACAGGCATCCCTTTTTCTCACTCGATAAAAACAAAGTATATGGATTTCAACATGGCTGTGCTTCTCTCGTGAGCTTCACTCACTATTGGATACAGACCAAAATTGGTCATTCGTTAAATGTCCTCATTTCTTCATAGCTTCTATCATAGAGGTAATTGAATAATATCATATAATCTAGTGCTGATACATAGGAATGTCATCTTCCTTTGAATAAATATTCTTTTCAAAAGTACCACTGTGCATCTGCTTATCGACAACGATGGCGAAGCCCAAGTTCATAATAAATTGTGGTTTTACCTTTCTATGCGAAATATAACTTTGCCATTCCTTGGCAAAAGAGAATAAACACTGGGGTAAAGTACATACAACATGTCTAAATGACTATCACTTTTCCCCATCTACTTATAGATCACTTTTTCGGCGATAAGCCTGCTACAACAAAATTCGACATCCCGACAGGATGACAGCCATGAATCACACCCCCTGCTAGCGATACTTCCGCTGCATAGCCTTTGACCTTTTCTAGCGACAACCAACATAGTTCGACTTAGAAATGTAAAGATATCCATATATAAGACAGACTCGTCCTACTCATACAAACACTACGTATAAATTCAGGCCATAGATATACTGAAGCAAGAACAATCTATTCCTACCCAGCCAAAGAATAAATCGCAGTAGGCCTAGAATCGTCCGCGGAGTCCGATCGAAGATGACGGAACTCCTTTCAAGGGAAGTAACTCAAAAATGACTTCTCCTTAAGCACTTAAAAAGGAAATACTTTGTTTACAAAATATTTGCGAACATAATAAGTATATAAATGTATTATATTGCAAGATAGTAAAGATTGCACTTTACAGTCTTACCACACCTCCCGGGAAAAAAAAAAAAAATTTTTTTTTTTTTTAAATACATCTAGGAGCAACGTAGAATAGGCTCACAACGCAAGAATACTGCGCAGATGAAAATATCAGGAATAACTATAATTCCTAATATGACCGGTGAGAATATATCTCAAAATCTGAGAGAAATTGTTTCTCTACGAATAAATGTTTCCAGGAAGGTGTGATGTACGTATAATACAATTCTGGTAATTATACAATGCATACCAAAAATTCACACTATAATCTTAAATTTATGATTTATGAAGAAACAATCATCAACGAAATGCGGTGAATAAACATCAATAAACCGCTAAGTAGCGATACCATCATTCTATTATTAAATTACAAATGTGTATCTTAGTAAAGAACCAAAAAATAACTGTTGTAAAGTTATACATATTAGAAAGATCCAATATTTAACAGTTAAGTGGCATCATGTGGGCATCTGGACAGAATGTCCGCCATCACATTTTCTGAACCACGGATAGCTCGTACCGAGAAATGAAAAGGTTGAAGAGCGATTGCGTATCGAGTTGATCTCGAGCTCTTCAAGTTCTTACTTTGGATAGCCGTAAGAGCTTTTTGGTCAGTTTCCACTACGAAATGCGCGCCCAGAAGGAATCTTTGGAGTTTGAGAATTGACCAAACCATTGCCAATAATTCACGGTCTAAAACCGAGTAATTCCTTTCTGCAGCATTAAGTTTTCTGGATATATACATTACAGGATGCAGAGTTCCAGAGTACTCTTGCATTAGTGCCGCTCCAATCCCAGTGGATGAAGCGTCACTACGAAGAACAAATGTCTTATCTGTTGTGGGTAACACTAAAATAGGTGGTGATGAAAACATAGTTTTGATCTTCTCTAGTGAAGATTGGCATTCATGAGACCAGTGAACCATGTTAGGCGACCCTTTCTTTAATAGTGTAGAGAGAGGTGCCATGATAGAGGACAGATTCGGAATGAAACGTCCATAAAATTGTATGAGACCTAAAAGACTTCGCACTTGCTTTTTAGTCCTAGGGATAGAGATGTTAAGTATCTTAGTGATATTATGGTCTTCTGTCTTCAAGAAACCGTGACCTACTCGATGGCCTAAGAAAGCAATTTCGCTAAAGCCAATACAAGCTTTGGATGGTTTTGCTGTCAGGTTATACTCACGCAGAGTTGATAATAATTCAACTAACCCTGAATAGTGATCTTCCCAAGTATCGCTGAAAAGACAGATGTCGTCTAGATAAGCAATGACATCTGACCGATACGATAGGATTCGACGCATCATGCGTACAAATGTAGCTGGTGCGTTCATAAGGCCGAAAGGCATAAAATTCCATTGGAAAAGGCCTCTGGGAGTAGAGAAAGCGGTAAGAGGTTTGGCGCGTTCGGATAATGGAACTTGCCAATATCCTTTAGACAAATCAAGTTTAGTGAAAAAATGCGATTTAGAAAGACGAGTAAGTAGCTCTTCTAGTAAAGGCATAGGTTCAGCATCGAACTTCGTAACTTGATTCAATTTGCGATAGTCAACGCAAAGACGTATGTTATTGTCTTTTTTTTCGAACAATAACCATCGGCGAAGAATATGCAGAAGTGGATGGTTCGATTATTTGTAAATCTATCATTTCATCCAACTCCTTTTCAACCTGTGTTTGGAAATGTATAGGGATAGGATAAGGTCTAACCCTAATTGGCGTATGTTCAGTTAGAACAATGTCATGCTCAATGACATGAGTTTGCCCAGGGATGTCAGTGAGGACATCCTCAAATGTTTGTAACATAGACGAAACTTGTCGCCGTTCTCCTAGAGACAAATCAGGAGAAACAGTAACGTCTTTCCATGATTCACTAGAATGAAGTGGGATCATTGGAAGCGGAAGATTAACATCCGAAAAACTTGTTTCCTCATCCTGTATTACAGACAGTGATGAGTAATGACCATGTTTGACATGAGAATCGTCCGTTGCCTGGAAAATAGGCTGTAGATAGTCAGGACGTTCATGGAACTCCGTAAGCATATTGATGTGGAAGGTTTTATGCTTCCCGTTAATATCGACGATGTAGTCAACATCTGAAATTTTCGATATTATATCGTACGGACCTTTCCAACTAATAAGGAGTCTATTTTCACGACAAGGTAGCAAAACAAATGCTTTGTCACCAGGACAAAGTTGTCGTAAAGCTCTCTTCTTATTAGCAAATTGTCTTGCCTTCTGCTTAGCAAATTCAGAAGAGGACGTTGCCAATTTGCATGCTTCGATAATCTTCTGTCTCAGCGCGATGACATACTCGTAAGAAGATTTTGTGTCATCGTCAATATTGTCAGCTGTTATAAGATCATGCAGCAAAGAAATTGGGCCGCGCGGTCGCGCGCCAAAGACAAGTTCAAAGGGAGAAAACCCTGTATGTTCATTGGGGACCTCTCTGTACGCGAAGAGGGCCGCGGGTAAAACCCTATCCCAATCTTGAGGATGATCCTCAGTTATCTTCCCTAATAAGTTCTTAAGTGTTCTATTTAGTCGCTCGACCATCCCATTGGACATAGGATGATAGATGCTACTCAAAGATCTCTCTATCTGTAGAGTAGACATTACTTGAGACATGGTATCCGATATCAGTTGGGTGCCATGATCTGATAATATTTCTCCGGGGAATCCCAGCCGAGAAAATATAAGCCAAAGAGCATCTGCAATGTCAGCGGTAGTAATGCTCTTTAGAGGGATAGCCTCTGGCCAACGTGTGCACATGTCTACACACGTTAAGATAAACTGATGTCCTCTAGCAGATTTGATCTTGAATGGACCAATGATGTCTATCGCCATTTTCTGGAATGGACGAATAGGAATATCTGCAGCCTGAATAGGCGCAGCATGACGAGGACCTTTGGATTTGACTTCTTGACATACTTTACAGGATCGACAATAGATCCGTATGTCCTTGTTCACAAAAGGCCAAAAGAAAGCCGCAAGAACTCTTGACTTTGTACGGGAAAAACCCATGTGACCAGCACACTGAGAGTCGTGTGCATGTTGTAAGATCTTAACTCTCAAATTCTTGGGTACAAGAATCTGAGAATGACTTGACTTAGTGGAGTCTTGCACCATACGTACAAGTACGCCATTCTTCATTGTAATCCAAGATTTACAATTTGAATCTTTATTCGGATCACCTTTCGTTACAAGAGTGAAGAATTTCTTAAGAGTCGAATCTTCTTCTTGTTGTTTTATAAACGAGTCACGAGAAATTACCAAGGGATCATCTTGGTTATGCACTTCATTATCTTCAACAGATGAAGTTTCAGGCATATTGAGAGCTTGAGCTCTAGTGACTACCGCATTAGCAGATTGCATATTTTGATTTTCCCAAACGGAAATTTGCTCCGGAGTGCATTCTTTGACTCCGTGAATGCGACCGATGATAAGATCAGCGATCGGATCCGGCAAAAGACATGCGTGTACATCTCCTGTGAAGAAAGGAGTAGCAATCCTAATGATAGCGGTAGAGTATTTCTCTATGGTGCCGCCAAATGTTACGCATTTGACTACTTTGCCTGTAGAATGAGAAGGATCTATGAGTGACTGCCTAACCCCAATAGTTGTGCATCCAGAATCAAAAAGTACTGAGACTGGATTGTCATTTACTAAACCTTTGTGTAAGACAAGAGAACCTCTCCCATCATGCGCGATTGACGCAGGAAGAGCGGGAAGAGGATGGCCACAGCTTAAAGTAGACACTGTGGTTGGCTCAAATAATGTTTTGCATTGGGGGCACTGAGATGCTCTCACAAAATCAAAAGCGGCACATGCCATATTATTAGAGTCATCATTATCTTTATTTTGTTTATAGGCTTCGTGGGACTCTTGCTGTGCAGAGTTCGCCTGGTAATGAGCTTTATGTTTTTTGAATTGTGCTCTACCTCTGTTATTATTGCCTCTGTACTTATCATTGTTTCCACCATTATAACCCCTACTCGGGTTTGAATCATAGCTCCTTTGGTTACTATCATCATATTCATTATAATGAGTATCTCGGTAATTATGATCTTGTTGTCTCCATGAAGGAAAACTTGGATAGTTTCTAGAATGACTTCCTTTGCGAAAGTTCCTGTAATTATGACCACCCCTGAATCGAGGGCTGTCAGCTCTTCTCCAGGTATTCGAAGAAGAACCCTGAAATGATTGGTTACCTTGGTTCTGATAACTGTAATAGTTACCTTTTTTATTAAACCTATTTTGAGGTCCTTGGAATTTGTGAGAGTGATTAGGATTGTATGGTGTTGCAGAAGCAACTGGCATACCTTCTTTAACCTTACTGTTGCTAATAGCTACGTCCGGATGTGCAGTGACGTATTGGGTACAATACTGTTCCATTTCTTTTAGAGACTTAGGTTTACGCTCATGTAAGAATTCGAGGAAAGGTTTATTTATACTTGACATAATCTTGTCTCTGAGTATCAAGTCCATAAGTGCTTCATAAGTCTTTTCTGTTTTGGATAGCTCAATCCAACGATCAAATGTAAGACGTGTCCTTGCAATGAATTCTGAGAATTCTACACCTGCCTCAGGCACCATTGTCTTAAACAACTTCCGATAACCCTCTTCAGACAACTGATACTTCTTTAATAAGGCTGCCCTAATAACATCATAGTTATCTTTGTCAGCCTCTTCAACCAAACTTAAACTAGTCAGAGAATCACCTTTCAGATTTTCTGATAACTGGTTAGCATATTGTGATTTGTCCACATTATGGGCTCGACAAGAGCGTTCAAATCTATTTAGCCAGAATGTTATGTCATCACCGGAAGGGTTGAACGCTGGTACCTTGACCTTGTAAGTAAAGGGTTTACCATTACCACCAGATGCTTGATTAACATTACTTATGTTTGTTAACTTTAACTTTTCTAACTCAAATGCTAAAAGTTCTTTTTTGTGTTCATGTTCTCTTTTTTTTCTCTTCTGCAGCAGCTTCATCTTTTCTTTTCTCTTTTTCCATTTCCATCTGGAATCTTTTTTCATCAGTCTGTATCTGCAATTTCTTTTGTTCATACTCTCTTTGTAATTTTTTTTCCTCAGCTGCTAATTTCTTTTCTTCAATCAATGCTTTTCTTTCTTCAGCAGCAGCAGCAAGTTTTCTCTCTTCTGCAGCTAATGCTTTGTCATATTGAGCAACTGCCCATTCTTCTAATTGCTGACCAGTCTTATCAAGAGCCCTGCCTTGTGTGATAAAATAATCTAATGTAGACATCTTGTCTAATAAGATCAGTAATTTGCAAAAGTAAATAAATTCACTTTCTTAGTCTTAATCAAAGACCTTGTATGATAACTTTGTAACCTGTGGACAATAGTACTTAACTATCCCAATCACTGTGGGAAACAAGCCTTACAAAGGTCTTGTATAAATCTTTATATAATAACAGCTATAAGTTGCTGGTTCACTCTATAATATAAGTGCAGTGCACCAGAAATAGTGTTTTATATCATCAACTGTGTACCTTTAGTAATAGCAATTAACTATCAGTTGATTCTTGTACATCAATTTATATGATCAACTATATTTTAAATAGTGTATGTCGATCAGGCACAAAACAAAACAGTTATACAGAAGAACATGAAAACATTTGCGGAAATGAAATAAATCAAATAGGAAAAACAATAAAAGATAAACCGCAAGAGGATAACAAATACAAATAACGCCACAGTATATAAATATAAATTGAGAATAGAACTGAAAGATAGAATAGGGTAGACCAACAAACTACAAACAAATCAAAACAAACTAAAGAACAGAGGAATATTACAAAAACAACAATGAGTACAGTCTTCACAGCTAACACTAATAGCAACAGCTGTCGCAGCAAATTTTCAATCAAGAAAATTGCTCCTATAGAAACGCACACATCAGACCCTCTATTACGTGGGATACTCTGTTGTGTGACACCGCCCAACCAAAACAACAACCCGCTGGATACAAACAAATATCACATATAAATATTTAAACATAAATACATAAATGCATAAATAGTATGGCAATATGATGTAAATAGAGTGTTGCAGAAAGAATGTGTTGGAATGAAGGCTCAGTTACACTGCCTAATAGTACAGTACTGTGGTACTTTATTAAACAAATACTTCTGGTCTAATTATTTTAAATTCAACACAGAAATAGAAGCTCCATCGTTGATGTGAATGATAACAATCGATGTAGGACTTCTCAGTTCAATAACCTTTCCTTTCGCAAACACTGTCAAATATTCTCCAGTCCTGATGTGTAATGTTCTATGTTTCAACCAAGCTTGCTGTGTAACACTGTCAGTTGTATGGCAAATGTCCAACGAACCAAATGTCAACAAACGCTGACCTAGTTACTGCATACTCTCGACAGGACAGGTCACGCTGACATCACTGTAGAGTTGTACTGTTGATGTATTTGTGTGTCGTAACAGACCCCAAGGAACGTCTGGTCTCAGTAGTTTACTTCTCAATATGGTCACTGTGCAGGTTGACCCAGGAAGCTGGCACACCAGTTGTTAAACTCATACTGGCCATTAGTTGTTAAATCACGCTTTATTGGTTATATGCCGTGAATGTCCACCAGTTGATAAATGTAGATGTTGGGACTGGTGTAGTAAAGTGTAACGATTGTCAACTCATTAAACCCAGCACAGTTTTGGTCATACAGGTCATCTTGTCCTGGAACGTGATGAGGCTCCGACAAGAATGTGAGTGTAGACAATGAGTGTGTATATGAATGTCAGAACGCGAATGGTAGAATGATTCGATAGAGTTGACAGGTTGGTAGTACATCACTCATACTCACACTGTTCGAATTCAAGAAGTACTGGAACTACGGTGGTCTTTTTATAACATTTAATGAGACGCACACTTGGACAGTACGTGTATGGTTACAGGAACAAATGTCGACATAGACAGCATAATGTTGGTCACAGGAATATCATCTTAAGTTAGCATTCATGCTTGGCAAATATCATAATGGAGCATTCGTAAATAAACATTCAGAGTTCCATCATGTAAATCATCTGGCTTTACTGACTGGGCACGTCAGACCATAACCAATATATAGGAAGGCTCCTAGACTTAACCTCGTCTAGCGAATATCCCTTCACGTAAAGTTCAATATATATATTTTTCATAAAGATATAGGAATCCCAGACATGGGTTCTCACATGTAGCAGTGATCTCTTGGTTCATCGAGCGATAGTACAGGCATCCCTTTTTCTCACTCGATAAAAACAAAGTATATGGATTTCAACATGGCTGTGCTTCTCTCGTGAGCTTCACTCACTATTGGATACAGACCAAGATTGGTCGTTCGTTAAATGTCCTCATTTCTTCATAGCTTCTATCATAGAGGTAATTGAATAATATCATATAATCTAGTGCTGATACATAGGAATGTCATCTTCCTTTGAATAAATATTCTTTTCAAAAGTACCACTGTGCATCTGCTTATCGACAACGATGGCGAAGCCCAAGTTCATAATAAATTGTGGTTTTACCTTTCTATGCGAAATATAACTTTGCCATTCCTTGGCAAAAGAGAATAAACACTGGGGTAAAGTACATACAACATGTCTAAATGACTATCACTTTTCCCCATCTACTTATAGATCACTTTTTCGGCGATAAGCCTGCTACAACAAAATTCGACATCCCGACAGGACGACAGCCATGAATCACACCCCCTGCTAGCGATACTTCCGCTGCATAGCCTTTGACCTTTTCTAGCGACAACCAACATAGTTCGACTTAGAAATGTAAAGATATCCATATATAAGACAGACTCGTCCTACTCATACAAACACTACGTATAAATTCAGGCCATAGATATACTGAAGCAAGAACAATCTATTCCTACCCAGCCAAAGAATAAATCGCAGTAGGCCTAGAATCGTCCGCGGAGTCCGATCGAAGATGACGGAACTCCTTTCAAGGGAAGTAACTCAAAAATGACTTCTCCTTAAGCACTTAAAAAGGAAATACTTTGTTTACAAAATATTTGCGAACATAATAAGTATATAAATGTATTATATTGCAAGATAGTAAAGATTGCACTTTACAGACTTGAGACAACTTGGAAGAAGATTTATCAAAATGATCTCTCTCTCCAAGCCTCAACTCACTTTTACTGTCTAAGCACCTCCTGCTCTCACTCTTTCCTCTTATCAAAACATAGAGATTATAGTAAAGAGCTAAAACAAGTTAATTATGGATGGAAGGGTCGTGAACAGCGCATTAATAATTGTGTAAATTTTATTAACGAAGAAAAGCAAGAAAGTAATGCATCTCATCATACACAGCATAAAATTCATCAATAATCAAAATATGCAAAATACACCGACGAACACACACAGACCACCGATCATAAAACCTGTAGAACACAGAGAAATGAATAACCTGAGTGTCAGTCCGTCCGCTTTTCGTGGGACCAAATGTAATAGTTCCAGAAAAGTGTCTTACATGTAGATCCTTCAAGGCGAGGGAATAAGCCTACAAAACTTTCCTTGTTGGTGCTATCATTGGTGACCTCTAATTGCGCGAGGTGGGCTGGAAGACTCTATTTACCTCTGGTTTACCAAATGAATAAAACTGCGTGTCAGTCTGTCCGCTTTCGTGGGACCAAATGTGCCAGCTCCAGAAAAGTGTCTTACATGTAGATCCTTCAAGGTGAGGGAATAAGCCTACAAAACTTTCCTTGGTGGTGCTAAACGTTGGTGACCTCTAATTGCGTGAGGGGCTGGAAGACGCTGTTTATCTTCTGCTGACCAAATAAACAAACTGAGCGACAGCCTGTCCGCTATCGTGGGACCAAATGTGCCAGCTCCAGAAAAGTATCTTACATGTAGATCCTTCAAGGTGAGGGAATAAGCCTACAAAACTTTCCTTGGTGGTGCTAATCGTTAGTGACCTCTAATTGCGCGAGGGGCTGGAAGACGCTGTTTATCTTCTGCTGACCAAATAAACAAACTGAGCGACAGACTGTCCGCTTTCGTGGGACCAAAGGTGCTAGCTCCAGAAAAGTGACTTACATGTAGATCCTTCAAGGTGAGGGAATAAGCCTACAAAACTTTCCTTGGTGGTGCTAAACGTTGGTGACCTCTAATTGCGTGAGGGTCTGGAATTCTGTATATTTCTCTTGCTTGCCGCTCCTAAGTGCGAGGTTTTCATAACCCAGAACTACACCAGACGAAGTTATTTGGGGACGAAGAGAACCAGGCGCTCTTATCCGGCGCTATTGCTTGCTTGGCATTAAATCCAGTTTAAACTGATTTGGCTGTGGTTTGGCTGAGTATCCGTTTAGGCGCACAAAGGCGGGTGATATCAGATTCTGCTATAGACATGATGGGCGGTTTTGATATTCTGGAAGCCGCAATGCTCTGACTGGTAATCCAATAAGCGAGTAGAGAACTACTACTGCCTTAGATGATTTCAGATTACTAAGACCCAAAAAGACACCCTTTACATCAAGCAACCACAAAATCACTCTAATGTTTTATAACATAGTTATGCTCCGCTCCTTCCACTCTATCAATTACCAGCATGCGCCTGCATAGGCCTAATATATTTTGTACACCCAGGTACCTGTCAGTAATTGTTCTGACAGCAACAATCTACTCCTCTTCTTCCAACTAAACATACAGGAAACCTAACCTTGTAGTTACAGTTGAATGAATATGCTTATTCATCTTACAACATTAAATGAATTTACATAAACAGATTACAGCATGTGACATTACAACATTAAATCATGTGCCCCTTGGGGGAAAAATATGATCCCACCAATGAATCCGTAGAAAACTGCGATGTTCCTGCTATAATAATACAGCTGTGGCTGAATCATAAGATATAATTATATCTATGCCTGGTTACTGCTTTCTATGAAAGTTATAGACTAGTGCCTAGCCACACAAGTAAGCATAAAATGATTCTCTCTTGCCACTAGAAATATCTATCAAAAAGGAATCAGTGAGTTTCTCCTATAATTCAGTGTTAAGTGAATGATCCACACCTCTGACCTTATCTTGCAGAAATGACAGTTAATTTTGCTGACTCTTAACCCAATGGTAAGCATTGTATGAACTGATTCTACGCCTAGTATTTGTTATTGTAAGTTTATCATTTCCCATTATAAACCGTAACAGTTTAAGCACCACTTAACTAAGGCCGTAGACAGCGCTACATTATCACTGAATTAAATTTACCGGGAGAAATCCTCAAAAATGAAGTAAGTCACCTTCCTATCAGATATATAAAAAGCTAACATGAATATTTATATATTAATAAGATATGTCAACTCACCCCGAAAAATGACTAGAGATAGGCCTTAACATTTAGTTCTGTGTTAAAGTCTGCCTTATCTCATGATGGTCCATCTCGGGCCAGGAAAATATTCACGAGTGTGTTAGTCTATTAAGACTAACCAGATTTATAGCTTACAACCAACGCTACCCGGGACACCTGCATAGCCTGATTCTACAGATGTATTGGCGTAGTGCGTAATGAGGAGTAAGACAAAGGTTATTCTAGAGACATCAGAAGTCAACAACCGCAAGAAAATTCCTTCAGGTAGAGAAATGCATAATATTATGAGAGTTCTAACTCGTCTAAGGGGCAAAACTCAGAGACTGACCGCGATTGTTATCTCCCCCTTGAATCGAAGATCAGAACCTGTTTACCGACCGCAGAAGATTGGTCCCTGCTAACGAGCCGTGTCTTCACAGAAACCCATTCGCTCGTTCAAACGCTTTAGGCGTAACAGAAATGTTTCTCTGGTTAAACGAACACCAGGTGCGCTGATGTAACGTTATCTGACCGTTGAAGGCCAGAACGTAAACAAAGCGTGGGGTGGGTCTGCGAAGGGGGAAATTGCAGGTAGAATATGAAAATACAAAATTTCAAGGAAACTCGAACATTAAAAAGTTATAACATATGGAACGGAATGGTAAAATAAATTAACAGTCACTGTGACAACGCTGTCAAGAAACGAACAAAGGCACTAACGGACGAAAATATGATGTGGCCCACTTCTGATGGATGACTTTATTTTAATAGACCTCCTTGAACAAGGCAACTTATGTAAGAACAACAACAACCGTATAGCCATATTATCCACAAGTGACATCAGCTTGGTAGTTCTCATGGAAAAAAAAAATGTTAGAAAAGGAAACAAAAAGCATATACCGGTACCCATAGTTGGAGAGTCCGATTAGCAGAGTTGCTAGGTTCACTGTCAAATCCTGGTATCTTCAAACTGCAGTCTACCCAGCTGTAACTGGGTATTTAACTCTCTTATTAAATTAGGGAAGGAAAAGGCAGCGACGAAGGGAACTAGCCATAAAGCTGGACCTAATAGAGGTTAAATCTTGAACACTTCACTTCTCTATGGCAGTATCTACAATGGAACTACCCCCCAATTGTTAACCTTGACCTATATTTGATGTGTGACATAATTGTGTTAGGTCTACTATAAAGGGACATGTTAGGAAGTGATAAAAGTCCATATACCCTACTCTCTCAACACACTCTTGACACGCCACATCATATCGTTAGGTCTCTTGGATAACAGAAAGTTGCCCAAAGATCCGTCAAATTTAATTACGCTGCGATTAGCATTTGTCTCTAATCCAGAGAGATTATCATCATCATAGCCCTCCACTCCCCAAGGAGCATAGGCCTTCAACAAACACATGTCAAGTCCTCCTGTCACGTGCCATCATCTCAAGTTCTTTCCACGTTCTCCTCATCATTTTCACCTCTGTTTCCAGCTCTCTTCTCCATGTGCTTCTTGGTCTACCTCTGCCTGTATTGCCATGGGGATTCCAAAACAAGGACTGCCTTGTAATGCTATCAACAGGATTCCTCAGTGTGCGTCCTATCCATCGCCATCGTCTTCTTCTCATCTCTTATTCCACTGGCACTTGTCCAGTTCTTGTCATCAGTTCCACGTTGGTAACCTTGTCATACCATTTTAATCCTTCTATTCTACGCAAGAACCCATTTATGAAAGTCTGTAGCTTTTTGGTAGTTGTCTTTGTTGTTCTCCATGTTTCAGAGCCATATAATAGTACTGACTTGACATTTGAGCTGACGATTCTTATTTTTGTGTTGGATCCGATTTCTCTTGATCTCCATATATTTCCCAATGCAATGAAAGCTCCTCTTGCTTTTTGTATTCTTATTTTGATATCACTGTCTGTCCCCCCAACTTTGTCTACATTGCTGCCAAGATATGTGTACGATTCTACATCTTGTAGTGGTGTTTCTTCAGGTGCAACCTTGTTATCATTACCTGCATTTATTCTCATTATTTTTTTCTTTTCCCTGTGTACTTTCAGACCCAATTGCTGTGACCTCTCATCGAGTGTTTTCAATTTGTCTTGCATCTGATTACGGTTATGGGACAGAAGAGCCAAGTCATCAGCAAAATCCAGATCATCCAACTGCTCAGTGAGAGTCCACTGGATTCCATTTCTGTTGTGTGTCGTCAATGTTTTCATAACCCAGTCTATTGTTAGTAAGACAAGAAATGGAGACAAGAGGCATCCATGTCTCACTCTCGTTCTTATCCTAAACGGTTCTGTAAGCTGTCCTTCATGGAGAACTCTGCATGTCATGTCTTCATATATTTTCTTTATTAAATTAATGATCTTCAGGAGAACTCCATAATGCCTCATCAATTTCCAAAGTGATTCTCTGTCTACACTGTCAAATACCTTTTCGTAGTCCACAAATCCGATGTATAGTGGTGAATTCCATTCCAGACTTTGTTCAACTATTATTCTCAAAGTGGCTATCTGGTCTGTACAGGATCTGTTTTGTCGAAAACATTCTTGTTCATCTCTCAGTTTCCTGTCTATGGACTCTTTTAATCTCTCGAGGATAATCCTGTTAAATACTTTTCCTGGCACTGATAGTAACATTATTCCTCTATAATTTGTGCAATCCTGAGCAGTTGTCCATTCTTGTCTTTTATGAGGCAACTTGCTGGATTGTATTTCCCTGTTAGCTTCTTTGTGCTGTTATACAGTTGTCTCATATTTCCTTTGGCTGCAACATCTTCTGCCTCTCTTGCCAACTCCTCAATATACTTTCTCTTGTCTCTTTTGATACTTCTTCTTACTTGTTTGTTTGCTTCTGTGTACACTTCTTAGCACTGGCTTTGGAACTTCTGGTTTTGCTTCTGTTTAAATCTGCTTTCTTGTTTTTTTCTGTCTTTTATCTTATTGATGGTTTCTGTTGTTATCCATGCTTTTTGTTGTCGTTCCCTTTTCCCCAGTATTTCTTCACATGTCTCATTCCATTCAGTAGTCTTCTGTATTCACTACATATTCCAGTTGGTGGAGCACTTGGAATGTGTTGGACTTTGTGACCGTAAATTTGTCCCTTGTTTCTTGATTTCTTAGATGTCCTACATTAATTAAATTGCGGTCTATAATTTTGCATTGTTGCATATCTCTTGAGTTTCATTTTTAATTTGGCTATCAGAAGCTGGTGATCTGATGCCACATCTGCTCCTCTATATTTACATCCTGCAATGATGATCTAAACTTCTTGTTTATGCATATATGATCAATCTGATTTTCTGTTCTATGGTCTGGTGATATCCATGTTGCCTTGTGTATTCTTTTATGTGGAAACATGCTTCCTCCTACAGCCAGTTGATCTGAAGCACAGAATTTTTATAATAGTTCCCCATTTTCATTCATTATTCCTAGACCATGTTTTCCCATGACTTCTTCAAAGCCGGTGTTGACTGTACCTATCTTTGCTTCATGTCACCAATCAAAATTGTGATGTCTCTTCTTTTTACTTTCTCCATAATTTCCTGCAGTCTAGTATAAAATGCTTCTCTCACAGACTCTTCTTTGTCATTAGTTGGTGCATAAAACTGGATGGCATTTACATTTACTTTCTTTTTAGTTGTTTCAATAGTAGCTGTTATTATTCTGCGTCCCAAAGCTTCCAATTCAATGAGTGCTTTCTGTGCTTCTTTAGATAACAAGAGAGATCTGCTGCCATGTTATTGACAGGTCACTGCAATGGACCTCCAACTTCCTCTATAGTGCTTGCCTTGGTGGTGCACTCTGACAGTCTTTATTTCTATCCATCTTGTCTTCTCACTTACTTTTGCTAGTTTGCCTGCATCTCGTTCTTCTATTATTGTTTTCAACTAGGGGTTGAGTATTTATGTTCAAAATATTTTATCTGAATAATTGTGATCTCGTTCGTTAAATGTATCTTCATTCCTAGATTTTCTATGACTTCATTGCTTTTCTTCTCTTTCCGTGAAGCGTACGCCTTTTCTCCGCATAGTTTGTGACGTCACTAATTAAATTAAGTCTCATTCCGGCATTAAAATAACATCGTATACTGGAAATAACATCTATGATGGATAATGGGAATACATCATCTTTTTGATAGACAACGGTAATATATCACCTGATTATATCGCCACTGTGATAGATAATGGGATTATATCACCTCTGATAGATAACGGAAATATATACTCTTTGATATATAACGTGATTATATCGCCACTGTGATAGATAATGGGATTATATCATCTAATTGATAGATAACGGGATTATATCATCACTTTGATAGATAACTAAGCCGCGGTAGCACAGTAGTTAGTTGTCACGGATTGCCTCCCATGCTTTGCAGTAGTGGTCCAACAGTGGCCAAAACTCAAGAGTATCTAATATGGGCCTTCAAAGGTGTCTACCTTCGCACAAGATTACTCTTGGCAGAGTGGTAGATAGAAGGATAATGACGCTTCTTTCTCAACGGAGTGTTCTTAAGATATTTCCAAAGTCAAGAACAATGATGCATTGGCAGGGCAATTGTTAACTTTATATCGGTCCGCCGCGTTTTATGAAGAATTAAGCAATTATTAATTTCAGCTCGTCAGGCCCCCAGCCTGATTTACTCAGCGGAATTCTTATTATTAAGGTATAGCTCCGTTTAGAGTGTATTTAGCAAATTGACTGAGACAAACATGCAGTACATTTAAAATGATTAAATCGAAGTTAAATTTGTATAATTACAAATAACAAATTTAATTATCATTTAGGTTTAACAAGGTTCTAGAAAAATTTGAATAATAATTTAACAGAATGTTGTCATCACTGTTGTGATGGGATAATAGTTTATAAAGAAGTTTACGTGGCAGCTTTAACGTTTAACTTATCTGCTAATGGTAGGTTCTGCTCCCGCTGAAGGTTTGGTTCTTGGTAGACTGATCACACTCGTCGCTGGTCAAGGTTGTTAGGGAGCAGCACGTTCCCAGAAATGTCAGGGAGTGTCTACGAAGTTGGTTCCTCTTCTTAAAGCTAGGCCACTGTTCCTTTCTTGTTCTAGAGATAGAATCCTGAACTGGTACCACCATCAACTATGGTAAAAGAATAGAAACAAAACGCTTTCCTGAGTATTGCGTTTTCCAACCCAAACGGGTCCCCTTCTCTTTATTCCACTATCCCATCTACCTCAGAATTTACTGTCGATGAGAATTAAACTTAATCCCTCGAGAGAAAACTTGTTCTACCATTACATTGAATAGCGTTATCTTTATTTTACATTTACATGAAAAGGTTAATAGCACAGACATAATATATTTACATTTACACCTCCACTGATTGAAAAATGTTCACAATATAAATTGAATATGTTTTCGTTTATATCTACACTTGTTGAACAGTTTGAAACATTCATTAATTTTAAAGTGAATATGTTTACATAGACATTTACACTGGTTTGAAAATGTAAATATTATGTTTAGAATGTACATCATTTCTTTCATCTTTCACTCCCTGCTCCATATGGAACTTGGGACTACTTATGCTTTTAGCTCTCTTTAAGAAACTAGCGATAAAGCAGTCACCAGCCCTTGCAGTGGTGGTTCATGAAATCATAATTCTATTCGCTGAGGTTGCCAGCCTCAAATGACTTGGACATCCACAAGCGATTTTCACATGTTACGTTATATTCACATGGCAAAATATACATATTACTTCGCATGTTAGTAATGAAAAAATATAAAATGTAAAATGTACAACCAACGCCAATCCTGGCTCACAGACGTTTTGCTCAGATGAATAAAGGCACTTGAATCGGCCTCTTTCACGTGTTCTTTGGGGTCGTCAATTTTAACATTAATTCCCACTATGACTCCGTGTGTTTCAGTTTCCTCAGATTATATTGCAAGTCTGCCCCCGCATTTGGTTTGTTACGATGCTAAGAAAGCGCCAATCGTTTTCAAACATGCGTGTCATGTGGGGAAATTTAACATTATTTCCGACACGGAAAAATTATGTGCATGAAGCAGAGGTCACCTTCCCCATATATGGTAATAAAACATCCGGTTGCCTCGTAGGAAAACTCACCAACACATCTGTAGACTGTACAACAATGTTTTTTAAGATGTAACACCTTACTACTTTTATATAAAATAATATCTTCGTGAA
The DNA here is from genome assembly GCA_024509875.1 of Oreohelix idahoensis. Lineage (NCBI taxonomy): Eukaryota > Metazoa > Mollusca > Gastropoda > Stylommatophora > Oreohelicidae > Oreohelix > Oreohelix idahoensis. The sequence continues at coordinate 232,846 of JAMPIV010020538.1, forward strand.
ATTCGGACAAGACACGATTATGTCATTTATGCCTGTCCTTAAGGTGTCTCACAGACCAGTAATCTCATTATCTGTTGCTTGAGCACACACACATACACAACTCGTCTCTTTACTACCTTGGCAAAGACGCACCCTTGCCTTATCAGCGATTAAACAAATATGTTGGGGCAATTTTAGTGTTAATGTGTCGCTGCCAAAGTTTGGTACACGAGAATTTACCAACATGACTTCCGCTTCAGTATTGCATCACCTGCCTATTATCTCAACAGGGATGGGCAGGTAAACAGACAAGACGATTTATCGAATTATTATTAAACGGAGTGTAAGAATTAAAGTACAAACAAATCTGCTACATAGCAGAGAAAGAAAGAGGTACCGGCCCTGGAAAAGCACGTAAGTAGCCAGTACAACAAATGTAACTGATTACTGCCGTAGTGAAAGAGAGATCGAGAAGGGGTCGCCCCAAATCCATCTCGTGACATTAGTGAACTGGCTTCCTAGCTTGGTGGTCCATGGTTCAATCCCCAGTTGAGGCGGGAGTTTTTAGACAGCAAACGGCTCCGGGTTCGACCCAGCCTTATGAATTGAGTACCAGAGCAACTCTGGAAAGGTTAAGCCGGCAGGCGTAATGCTGACCACATCCCCCCTAGTGTGCCGATGGTCAAGAAAATATGGGCCTAACACCATATTCCCAATATGCTTCAATGGGCGTGTAATGGGATCTTTTGATAGATAACGGGATTATATCATCACTTTGATAGACAACAAGAATACATTATCTCTTTGATAGATAACAGGATTATATCACCACTTTAATAGATAAAGGGAGTATATCATCACTCTGATAGATAACGGGATTATATCATCACTTTGATAGATAACGGGATTATATCATCACTTTGATAGATAACGGGATTATATAATCTCTTTCATAGATAACAGGATTATATCACCACTTTGATAGATAGCAGGATTATATCACCACTTTGATAGATAACGGGATTATATCACCACTTTGATAGATAACGGGATTATATCATCACGTTGATAGATAACGGGATTATATCACCACTTTGATAGATAACGGGATTATATCACCACTTTGATAGATTATAACTTTGGGATTATATCACCACTTTGATAGATAACGGGATTATATCCCCACTTTGATAGATAACGGAATTATATCACCACTTTGATAGATAACGGGATTATATCCCCACTTTGATAGATAATTGGATTATATCCCCACTTTGATAGGTAACGGGATTATATCACCACTTTGATAGATAACTGGATTATATCACCTCTTTGATAGATAACGGGATTATATCCCCACTTTGATAGATAACGGGATTATATCACCACTTTGATAGATAACGGGATTATATCACCACTTTGATAGATAACGGGATTATATCACCACTTTGATAGATAGCGGGATTATATCACCACTTTGATAGATAACGGGATTATATCCCCACTTTGATAGATAACGGAATTATATCACCACTTTGATAGATAACGGGATTATATAATCTCTTTCATAGATAACAGGATTATATCACCACTTTGATAGATAACGGGATTATATCACCACTTTGATAGATAACGGGATTATATCATCACGTTGATAGATAACGGGATTATATCACCACTTTGATAGATAACGGGATTATATCACCACTTTGATAGATAACGGGATTATATCACCACTTTGATAGATAACGGGATTATATCACCACTTTGATAGATAGCGGGATTATATCACCACTTTGATAGATAACGGGATTATATCCCCACTTTGATAGATAACGGAATTATATCACCACTTTGATAGATAACGGGATTATATCCCCACTTTGATAGATAATTGGATTATATCCCCACTTTGATAGGTAACGGGATTATATCACCACTTTGATAGATAACTGGATTATATCACCACTTTGATAGATAACGGGATTATATCCCCACTTTGATAGATAACGGGATTATATCACCACTTTGATAGATAACGGGATTATACCCCCACTTTGATAGATAACGGGATTATATCACCACTTTGATAGATAACGAGATTATATCACCACTTTGATAGATAACGAGATTATATCACCACTTTGATAGATAACGGGATTATATCACCACTTTGCGCACAATTGAGATTTCAATGATCTGCATCTTTTAGTTCAGTTGTCAAGGTAACGGTGGTAGAGGGCGACTAAAGAATACGTGGAGAAAAAAAACTGGAGTCTGGACATACAAGGGAAGACGAAAACATAGAAAAACCATTCTTCTTCATTTTCGTTTGTATTTTCTTCTTCAACTGCTACGACACCTGGCGTAGGTATTCCACAATTTTCTTCTTCAAATATTCACCAGTTCTGTTGTTAATTTCTTTGCATAGAACGATGTGCAACTGTCCAATTTCTTTTTCGCCCCGTCTCTCTCATTCCTTCCATGCCCCCCCAGTGTTACAATATACTTCAGCCATTCTCTTCTCGCTAAGAGCCAACAGAAAATGGGTTCGTCTTTCAAATTAAGACGACAACACTCTATGTATTTCCGGTCTGGTGACGTCGTGTTGTGGTTGGCTGCTAAATCAGTCCAAATACATGTTGAGTCATGACTTAATATACGATGAACCTATACTTCTCCTGATGTTTAAAAAGAGGTCCAGTTAACCAAACCCAGGCGTTTCGGTAAAATAAAGACTTTCGACCAGTAAAATAGAGGTTAGAGCGGGGCAAATAGTTGAATCAATCAGTTTAGTAACGCGCCCTGCGCTTCTCTCTGAAGCTGTTAACTTATTAATATTTTTACCGTAGGCAATGAAGGCAAAGAATGGAAGAAAGGAGCAAAGAGATGAAAGAAAAAGATATTTTGTAACAATTATTTTGAGTGATAATTGCTGCGTTATTGGTTATGCCTGGATAAGAGGTGGGATATTGAGAATAAGAGGCGGGTTGTAAAATTATTACAGGAAAACTGATACTGATATATTATGTCCAGGTGTAATAGGGTTTGTTTGGTGGTAGGTGTTTGGACGGTCAGCGTTGTGTACTGATGGACGGTTTCACTGACTCATATAGCAGTGACTACAACACGGTGTGGGATCAATATAGTGGTAAAGACTGTAATTATGAAATACGATATTTACATTCAACATTTATCTTCTTTCTCTCTTTGTGTAACACGGAACCACCACTGCACCGTGTCTCCTAGCAACAAGATTACACCAAAGCATGTACATGCACTTGAAGTGATGGTTTCTGTAGGAATGTATTTTATATGATGAGGGTGAAAGACCCGTGCACTGTTTCATATTTAGTTGCCTTTTTCGCCATGTCTGAGATAGCTGTAGTTCTTTTCATTCTTCGTATCCTGAGAGACATTGAATTTCACGAGGAGTTGGTGTATGATTAAAACCACGTAGCTTACTGTCTATCATAGTAACAGGATTCGTCTCAATGCTTGAAGACTCCAGATATCAATTATTTATAAAACTAGCAACAACCCGCCAAAATTGGCAGGTTTTTAATTATAGTGTGTTGTTTCTGTTACATGTATTATGTTACTGTGGCCATTTCATTGCAGACGACCGTATTTAGATATTTGTAGTAAAAATTATATAGATGTATTAAATATGAAGACATGGAGTAACCCAACCTAAATGATATGTAGAGCAGTGATAATGGTCTAACGGACCGTTAATTGACTAAATAACTAACATTTCTTTTATGACAACATGTCTCGTAATTGTTCGCGCATCTTTTAAAATCTTGCCCTGGTTGACGTACCGCCTCTGAGACGCCTTGGTCGACTTACTGCTTCTGAGAATAACCTTTGAAGTTTGACGAAACTCCAGTTCATGTCCTGTTTATCAATCGGGTTGTTGGCTTCTTTCCACAATCAAACTGTTCATGCACACCTTCATTTGCGCACTTTTTTTTTCTATTTTCGCGATGGAAAACAATACATTTATTGTCTAACTTTCAACCACCTTAGCTGTGCTTGAAAGTTAATGCACTCTCTCGAAAATGTAAAAAGTGCGCAAATGACGGTGTGCAAAGTGTGACAGACCGAACGACCGAACGACCAAGTACTTACGGCGGGAATTATGAATTTTCTTCTTCTTCTTCTTCTTCCTCGTTCGTCCTGAAAAGGACGTTGGTTGCGTTGTGTCTGTTTACACCGGAGCTGCGATATCTGCCCCTTTCGGCCGACACATCCGACTTCAGCACGGCATTTTTTGGGACCGGGTTTGCCTTCACTCTTCGATCCCTACTCTCTCAGCCAGACTGCAGTGATGCAACTTGTTTCCAGGACCACCACGTGGAGGTGGAGTAAGGTCTTGGTCAGCTCTGGTTCGCTGACCCTGACGCAAACAGTCAAGCTAATGTTCGCTGACTGCATTCTCTATGCATGCAGTCAAGCTATGGTTCGCTGACTGCATTCTCTATTGCTGCATCTTTGGGTCCCAATTATATATTTTGATGATTGTGTTTATTGCTGCGTACGTAATGTAAAGGTCAATACCTGACCAGATTTCATTGCATCTGCTAGCTTAACCATAACCGAGTTTGACTTGCATCATGACAACTAGACCGCTTGTCTACTATAATCATCATGTCTGTTGTCATGACGTGTAACAAACATACGGCTCCTTACCTCATATATCACCAGTCTGTCGATATAACTTTGAGAGAACGATCGGGTAAGCCGTTAGAGAGCTTTCCTTTCACGGTACAATTACCGAGTTCCGGGATGGAAATCTGGCAGCGTCACGCTCTAGTCTACCCAGCGGTAGATTGGTGCGTGACTCTTTTCTCGAGGTAGGGAACGCAAAGACAGCTAGGAAGGAAACTGATCACTCCACCTCATGACAAATGCTGAAGCTAGAAGGGTGAAGTCTCTGACACTTTCCAACCCTACGGCAATTAATGCTATGGGACTCATTAAATATATCACTTGCAACATGGTATAAGGAGACACTAGCGCCTGCAAACAAAGTAGCCGGTCCACTGACGCTGAAAGATGGTCAATCATTTATCTCGCGTGACGACTAACATTTCACTTTTGTCTGGGTAATTTGTACCGGCTTGCAAATATCCCTACTTTGGTAACTTGACCAGAAAATGCTTGGGTCAAGCAGACTGGTATTTCTTATACACATTAATGGACTATTGTCCGTTTCCTGTCTCGATATACATTGACAATTTGTCTGACATTTTTCTTCTTAGTACGTTCTAACAAACTCTTGTCTGTCTCTTGTCTAGATTTTATACTCTGACAGACTATTGTCTATCTCTTGTCTTGTTGGCACATTCTAATTGAGTATTGTCTGTCTCTTGTCTTGGTGGCACATTCTAATAGAGTATTGTCTGTCTCTTGTATTGTTGGCAAATTCTAATAGAGTATTGTCTGTCTCTTGTATTGTTGGCAAATTCTAATAGAGTATTGCCTGTCACTTGTCTTGTTGGCACATTCTAATAGAGAAATGTCTGTCTCTTGTCTTGTTGGCACATTCTAATAAAGTATTGTCTGTCTCTTGTCTTGTTGGCATTCTAATAGAGTATTGTCTGTCTCTTGTACTGTTGGCACATTCTAATAGATTAAGGTCTGTCTCTTGTCTTGTTGGCACATTCTAATAGAGTATTGTCTGTCTCTTGTATTGTTGGCACATTCTAATAGAGTATTGTCTGTCTCTTGTATTGTTGGCACATTCTAACAGAGTATTGTCTGTCTCTTGTATTGTTGGCACATTCTAATAGAGTAGTGTCTGTCTCGTGGTAGACTCTAATAGACTGCCCATATCTTAATGTTATCTTCTCGCCCTAACCCCCTCACGCCAGCAATCGTTCATTCTAATATGGTTGTCATGAAAGAGTACTGCCTCGTTATGTCCCTTAAATACGGTATTTGTTTAACTTTCATCTTTTCCATAATGTTACTTTTCGTATCTCGTCTTTTGAAGACGTATTTATTTATTTAATTTCGCTACCGTGAAATTGACCCATTTTCTCCATTTTATTCTGCATTTCACAGTTGCAAATAAGTCTTCATTTTGCTTGTCAATTGTCTATCTTTTACGCAGCAATGAAAAGCATCAGGAATATCGCACAAGGTGACTAATATTTGGTGTGTGTGTGTGTGTGTGTGTGTGTGTGTGTGTGTGTGTGTGTGTGTGTGCGCGCGCGCGTGCGCGCACGTGGCTGGCATCCTCATCATGTACAACAAATTGCAACAGAAATCATCGCAGCAGGAGCATGCGAATGTTTGGTGCAGGCTTTCTACAAGTGGACGAGCTACAGTAGTGATTCCTTGCTCCGTAAGGAGCACTAAAGAAACTGCTAATGGTGATGATGAATGACAAAGCATTATATAACACTTAACTGACCCTTGTTTTTGAGTTTGCTGGTTATATGGAAGTTAGTACTGGTCTTATGTTGAAGGCGTTTACTGCAATATGCTCACAACTATCCTGGCTGGTCTCACTGTTAATATTGAAACTGAGAAGAAAGAAATATTGGTGTGGGTGTTGGCAATTTGGACAACATCATATTTCTAAAAGCAATATTCTGGTGCCATCTTGTCTCAGAGAAGGGGGGACTCTTTTCTTTCCCAGTCTTAGATGTGTATCGATTAAAAGAATTCTCCGCCAAAGTTTGCAGCCTTCAGTACCAACCTTTCGCGAGATTGAACTTTTAAGCTGTCGCCCTGCTTTCCTAGTACTTTCTTAAGTCAAAGTAACATGTTACACAAAAAAAGAGGACAAGAGAAAAGCCAATAATCACGAACGCGGGAGAGAAAAATCCACAAAAGCGAAGAAAATTGAATTAAATTGCCTAGAAGTTCAGCCCAGAGGACAAAGCCTGGCTGAAAATGGCGGGGTGCTATTAATCGAGGTCTGGTTTTTCTGGTGCCACTAAGGGATTATTTAGTCATTTCGGGGTGAGACAAAGGGGCATAAGTATTGGTCTAGACTTGGGTTTTAGTTCCCTTGGAGAAAAAAAAACATTGAGAGAGTGAAAACACGTTTTTATTTAATAACAATTTTTGATAAATATTTTGGAAACAAACTCACAGTCCAGTAAAAGATGAAAGGTATCTGAACTGCTGAATCTTTTTTATTCTTGTAGAAAAAATATTCAGACTTGGTACCTGGAATGTTTGAACACTTACACAAATGAAGGGGAACACAGAATAGGTGGCAGAAATTAGAGATAAACATTACGGGGGTATAGTAACCATGAGAACACATGAACGGATAGCACAAGACAAGAAGGCTTGGCATGTATTTGTGGAAGGACAATACTCCAAGGATAGGATGGTGATGATGATAACGATGGTACAATTAAATTAGCAGAATATATTTCTTTATATCATCTTGATATTGTGCTTATTGAGTTGAATGTCACAACGCATAAATTGATGATGCGCTTCATGTTATAATATGTTAGTTTTATACCGCAATAATATATCTAATTCTACGTGGTAATTGAAGAGTTTTAAATATTTTTATTTTCACTTGTATCTAGTGGAATTTTGTAAAACAAATGTCAGAACAAAGGGCATTACCATCCGACTAAAATGTTTTATTTATCTATCTATGTTTCTAATTCCAGAAACCAAATAAAATAAAATCTAAAATTGCCAATAAACAAGAGACAGCAAAAATTGCAGGCCCCTATGAAGTGATGTGTTGAAACTCACGCTGAGATATAACTGTTAAAGTGACAATAAATTGTATGTAATAAAATAACAGTTAATTCTTTTTATTGTGACATTTGTGTCATGTAGGTTAGTAGGACAGGAATAAAGAAACAACATTTGAAGATAGGGAATCGCCTTTCACTCATCCAATAATTAATACAAATGAAAAGTGTTGCGTAGATTTCTTGTAATTTTATTGAATGATGCTTTTGCTTGAACTACAGGGTATTTCAAATATATATTTATATATTTTAAAGGTTTATATGTTATGAGCAGCTGTCGTGGATTTTAGATAGGTTTGGAAAAGATATTAATGGTCCCGCCTGAGTAGAGAGTAGAGTGGATGGTGATAAGTAATTGAGAAGTAAAGGTGTGAGAATAGATTTCACGAGTGAATAGTTTAGAGAGAAGATCTGTCTCTGGAGTGAGAAGTTTCTCTAGTCCAGCCTATCTATACGACTATCTTTTAGTATCAGACAATCTTGCACCTCCCTATATCTAGAAATATAAGTTTCACTAAACACACACACACACAGCTATGTGACAACAAGACACACAAACGTGAAAAACTATGGTAAATAGGGTATGGGTCTGACCAACACACAACGTTAAGTTCTTTTTGTTGTTTATTATCATTAAACTTTACAACATCAAATATCTAAAGATAAGTCAAATAAAATCAGAATTCATACATAGAAAATAGCAGAATACATATGCCCTCCCCTCATTGAGAAGAAAAGAACCCAACAAGTTGATAACCCCAAAGGTTAAAGGTTAGCACTATGTTATAGCATAGACAGTAAAGAGAAGAACAAAATTCCCACTAAATGCTATCCATTAAAGTAAACAATAATTAAGCAAAGAAAATAACTGATGATACAGTCTCTGTATCTAAGAAAATATTCACTCTCTCTGTCATACGTGGCCACATCAATCACGCATACCCTATTCTGGTAATATCCTTTTTGGAATTACGATGGTTCCTGAATATATAAAGGGTCAGGGGTATTATCCAAGTTGGCCCCAGTCCACCCTTTATAACAAATACGATTTTTAGGAGGGGGAACGCCAAAGTTGGTGGTGTATTCCTGAATCAACAAATGTCACCTCGAATAGTTAATGTAGAACCTAGATCTGGTGTTCACAGCAAACAGTGAAAGAATTCTTCCCGTATTTTGAAAACCCTAGTTGCTAAAAAGATTGTTACGATTGTTAATTGATGATGATGATAAATCCTATCGGCTGGCTCTGGGTGTGAGTGCCGATTTTGAAGCAGCGTAACTTGCTAGAAAAATCCGATGCCACGACTGTCAAAAGTCAGATTGTTATGATATTTGGATTACGCCACAGTGGGTTGATAACATTGAATCAATAATTTCTGGTGTTTATAGTCCAGTTAAATTTACTATTTAAAAAAATGTTAATTTGTCTCTTAGGCCTGTCCTGTTCACAACTGAACTTGGAGACGCGTAAGCCAAAAAGAAGACAACATTAATCCAATCAGTAAATGGAGAAAATAGACCACAATGGACCAAGATGGACCAAAAATAGACCAAAATATAGACCGCTGGTCGCCGTTTGATCAGGTCATGCCTAAGAATAGAGAAACATTACGAAAAAATTACTACTAATAAAATATCTACATATAAGCACACGGTGTCTCTAGCCTATTCCTATCTGGTCAGTTATTATTTAATTATCCATACGCACACTTTAACAAATATCGCCTGTCGCTAAATAGCTATCAGAGGGTCGGCGTCGCTGGGTCGTCTAAGGTATTTAAACAACAGTCACTTACTAAAATTACACAAAATGAAATATAACGTGAATTCTATTCTGTCAATTATCCGTCGCGCCTAGTTTAATAAGTAGTCTACTAAAACGTCTCTTCTTATGTGAGGAAGCGGGTGGTAAAATTATCATTAAATTGAACGACTGGTACACAAATAGCTACGCGTTATTTTCCACTGGTCTATAACACCTAGAAAATCACAGTGAATTTAAGATGATAAACGTTTAACACTTTAACACGTTTAAGCACAAACGTATATTACCAGAAAATCAGAATAAAATCTCCACGAAACTATTAACACATCTATTAACAATGGTTCTAGAGTACGTGTTTAGACTCTCCGAAAAATTCTGAGCAACAACTGATAACGATTAGAGAAGCCCTAGTATATATACCATCATGTTATTATGATCTCTAGAGGATGTTAATTTTCACACCATATGGCCTATCAGAAAAATCAGGGAACTACGTTTCCCCCGATAAAAGCTTTACGGTCGCTCTGTTCGGCGTTGCTAATCGACCACAGAGACTTAAACCGCGTAACGGGCTTCTAGATTTTGCCCGCTTCTGGAGATAAGAGAGTTTATCTCCCCCTGTATGTACGAACAGAGTACACGAGAAATTGTTTTGCCCGCTCGTCTCACTTCAAAGAGGTTCGGTGTTATCCCACGTGCTTCTGTCTGTTATCTTGATGATTGACAGATCAGCTCGCGTGAGAAACTCAGGTAAACAAACAGGTTTGCTCCCCGTTATGACTGGCAAGTCGCGAAACTTGGTAATTTGTCTGTTTGTTTATGTCTCAATGAAAAGAGGCGTGGATTAAAGGTGAGTAATGCATGCTGTCAAATGCTTGACTTTGCTAATGAATCACATAGAACGCCACGCGGTCACGAAAGTCTGTCGGATACTGTAGGTATATTTCCATTATACGTCACAACAGCATATACTTTATCACATTTTGTGGCTTGTTTCACAATAACATAAATTTAGTTAAATTATACAAATTCTCACCACCAGCAGGAAGATATCGTCGACTTCTCTCACCAACATGCAGTATTATTTTATAATTACTTTTCTTTCTTCAAAACTGAGTTTAAAATTCTCTGTTATGTTTCATTCATCTAAAAATAAAACGAAATTGCTTCAATGTGATAGGTTCGTCTATCTCTTGGCTTTAAAACGTGAAGAGGGGGGTTGAAAGTATGAATATTATTCGTGAAATATCAATTTTTAAAGTGCGTATACATAATTTTGAAACACCCTGTATTTGATATAGTGACGTTAACTTGTCCAGTTATTTGTATCTATCCATCATCATTTCCCTTGGCGCTTCATATGGAGCATAGAGCAACCACGGCAACTGGTCCCACAGGAAGCTTGCATAAAGGACTTACATGATCTTGTAGTGGTGGTTTATGTGGTCATGTGTTTTGTATGTTGAGGTTGTCAGTCTTATAAAAAAACGTCATCTTAGTCGCCTATTACGACATGCTTGTGTATGCAGGACTGTTACTCTTTCTTTGTCTCTTCAGTGACCCCAGGGATCTACACTGTTCTTTTTTAATTTATTGTCTTGTGTTAAAACTGTCCATTTTACTGAGCTTGTCACTTCTGGAGAAATTTGTTTTTGTGAGATGCAAGTGTCCGATTGACAGAGAGGTTAGAGCGCTGGTCTCTCACGGTATAGGTGTCAGATTTGATTCACGATATCGACATGCTCCAGTCTACCCAGCTGTAAATGGGTACCTGACTTTACACTTGAGTTAGGGAATGAAAAGGCAGCGAGAAAGAGAACTGGTCACCCCACCTCTCGATGCTGGATCTAGTACAGTTAAGTCTCTAACACTTCATTCCCCTACAGCAGTATCTGCTATGAGACTACCTTTTAAGCCTTCTATAATTTCCTTCATTTTGCCTTGTCCATGTTACAAATACAGTCTCATGTAGGTCCCAGGGTGTCTCTGACATAGACAGAGACGTAATAGGACTTCTGCACAGTCTTGCATGTCGTACAAGGCGATTAATATGAGATTGTGCACAGGGTTGGTAACACCATCAGGTCAAACATATTGCCATAGAAACTAACGCTTCAAGGTCTTGTAACTGTTTGTTCAGGAGTACTGCAGGACCAGCTGCTGTGAAGGCCCCATCATCCATTTGGAGCGAAAAATTAAAATTATGATGAATGAATTATCAATACATGATCCCTGTGGAAACACGCGAAGCCGTTCAGTCATCCCCTCTCTGTTAACGCGCCTTTTAGACGAACAGACTCGAACATGACGAAAGATAACAACTCTAAACAAACAAATGTTTTGTTCACTTGTATTAATAACTTTTCCCTGTTTTTCCTCGTGTCTGCCTAACTTCTTTATGTTTTTTCACGTGTCTATTTGCTGTGATTGTTCATCTATTTGTGTGCTCTAAATGCTTTCTGATGTGGTTCATACAATTACATTGCATTTACCACATGCTGCTGAGAAAACGAAGAATTTAAATGTATGGGTATTTAATGGAAGAGATGCTTTCGTAAAATTCCCATAATGGGACTTAGACGCCTTGGGGGATAGTGCGTTGTCATGTGGCTAATAATTGTTATTGCATTATATTTTCTTGCTTTTTGTGGATGTCACGTCTATTATACTAATGGTAAAGTTCTAGTGCTTTGTGCTTGTTTATGATTTTCGTTACGGGGGATACAATAAAGGTATTGTAAATGCAACGACGTCTATTTTATTAGCTATGTATTTTCAAGCAATGTACAGATCGTATTTATCGCTTGAATAGATATATCTATGGCTGTGGATTATTAATTTGTTCCTGAACGAGAGTTGTATGTTGTAAATATCCTGGCCGTCCATCTAATAGCAACGTTATGGCTGTTTATATTTGTTTACGGCGTTCGTTAACCCGAAAGTCAGAACAAAAATGAAAATAACAAGCAAAAAAAACAAACAAACAAACAAACAAACAAAAAACAAAAGCACATATTTAAAACTTCCCAATACTTAATTAATTAATATAAACACATATAACGAACAATTTTAAAAAAATTCAAATGAAAATAAAAATGAAGGCGACTATAACTAACACAAATAACAAACACGAAAACAAATCTGTACGTGACAACTAGCAATTAAAAATTTATTACACTGTGAATAGTCAAGAAATAAACAAACACAATATCGATCCACAAATGGCTATCACCAAGTACAATCAAGAGTAAATAACACTCTAAGGTACATAAAACACAAAATTGAAAATAATAAGTTACATGGAAGAAGCTAATAATAACCTAAAATAAGGTTCAAACAATAAAAAAAACACTCTTTTGCAGAGATGGTGCACGAGCCCAGGCAATTGAAGCTCATTCGATGCTATTCTGCTTCCTCCTTATTAAAGGAGTAGTCCCATATCAGTTACTGCCGTAGAGGAGCGAAGTGTTTGAGACTTCGGTTTACTATGTCCAACATCGAGAGGTGGGGTGGCCAGTTCCATTCTTCGCTGCCTTCAGAGCAAAATCAGGTATTTTTTACACCTGGGTAGACTGAAGCATGACGTAACCGTGAATCGAACCCGCCTCCTTTGCCGCGAGAGACCACTCTGTCTATCGGACGCTTCCCTCCCTATTACGGTAGCGAACATTTAATTTATTTTTTTTCCCTCGCATGAGGTCGCATTTTTTTCCCCTCGCATGAGGTCGCATGTTTTTAACTCGCATTGGAACACGCCCAACATAAACGCATGTCCCAACACAAAAAGACCCAATGACACACAAGTGTCACCAATGATCCTCTGTGTTTTCACACAAAAGATCTAATGACACATTAGTGTCACTATACTGATCCTTTGTGCCGGGCACATGGTTATATTAGGGCGCATGTCCAAATATTAAAGTCCTTTAGGTGTGAGACATTGAAACAAGTAGAAAGTCAACGATATGCATCTTCACTGAAACGACCATTTGTCAACTGTGGTTTGGTTTTAGATTTGGATATTTATAAAAGTAAGTGAGTGTAGATAAATGGTTTGAAAAAAATGAATGGAGTTGTTAAAAGACTATTCGTCTTTGTTGAAGGGAAGTGATATTTGTAGAGGAATGCTTTGAGCAAAGGGAGGAAACTCCGTGGTTTCCACTTGGAAGTTGTAGTAGTTAGGTTTAGAGTTAAGCATATTAAGTGGAGAACAAGCTGAATACATTCGAGAACAAATGTCTTAGAAAACTCATGAACATCAGTTGGAAAGAATTCAAGACTAATCGACAAATAAGAGAAGACTCTAGGCAGAAATATGTCTCCGACTATATAAGGAAAAGACGATGGTCATATATCGGTCATGTCCTACGAATGCAAAACAACAGAATACCACTACAGGCGCTCACTTGGGTTCCTGAGGGTAAGCGGAAAAAAAAGGAAGACCAAAAGAAACACTCAGAAGAACAATAATAAGAGAAGGAAGAACGTTGGGCCTAAATAATGTGCAAGAGCTAAGAGGAGTGGCGTCACAACGAACAACCTGGAGAGCACTGGTTTCTGCCTTATGCGCCGTGTTTGGCGCTTAAAGAATTTATTATTATTATTATTATATTAAGTGAGTCCAAAATTGTGGTGAGACAAATTTGCATGTAAAGTTTTTGTATTAAGAATTGAAGAGAAGTGTATGGTTTTGAGTCTAATCATCAAAGGGAGATAACTTGGAATTACGTGCCTTGTACGTTTTGGTGGGTGAGCAAGAAAAAAATACGCACGAGAAAGTTGTAGTAGGATGAACACATTTTTAGGAGTGAACGGAAAATGTTAGAACGGGGATTAGTCAGTCTGATTGGAAGGCGCTCAGCGTTAGTCAGCAAGTTTTGCTTGAGTTTGATAGTGTAGAAGTGGCAGTGAAATGGGAGTTATATCTTGTCGATAAGCCAATAAATGTTTTGGTAGTTTTTCTGTGGTGACGGAAAAGTGACTACCGCCCAGACGCCCAAGCGCAATTCTTGCAATAATTGTGTACGACAGTTTTTTTGTCATTTTTATTTCTGAGGACAAAATGCTAGTGAGAGAAAAAGTGTATTTGGAACAAACCAGGTATGTTGAACATTTTGGGTCTAATTACTAGTAGTGCAGTTCAGTAGACAAGCTGACCAGTTAGCGAGTAGAAGATAGACTTGGTAAAGTATCAGTCCTGGCGGTGAGGCCAGTTTCCTTAAGATATACCAAGCAGAACGTAGGAATTAAGGCAGCATATAAGAGAGACAATGTTTTGCTAGAAGAATAAAATGGCAGATAAAATTTCTACAACAGTGGTTCTCAAACTGTGACCACAATAACAATTAGAGACATTTTGATGACTGAAACAAGAGAGTAAGAGAGAGAGATAAAGTGATACTGAGATTTATTACCAACTGAAATGTTGTGGTACAAGTCTGCCAACCTGAAGAGGAAGGTTGGGCGCATCATTTTCTTTAACATTTGCTATCTTATGTTAATAAAGTTCGACGTTGAATATTTTACTGCTGTTCGGGTGAAATCGATGATCAACTGTTGGTATGAGAAAGGTATAATCTTTTGTGAGAAGGACGTTTTCTTATTACCATACAACAACTGCTACTGGTTAGGGCAGTGATCTGAATCGCTATACGAACACTACATAAAAAATGCAACCACACCATCGCGGCCACACAATCATATGTTGCCATAATTATACAAGTGTACTGAAACGACCAATCGTATGCTGCCAGAATTACACAAGTAGTGTTATTATTGTGATTAACGATGAGCTTTGGGCGATCTATCTTTCAAGGACGTCACAGGAACCACACGAGTACATCTTGTTTCCTACCGCTGCATGAGGTGTATTGTTTGTCACTAAAGATAACGCATGTTTGTGTTGTCAGTCATCGCTAGTGTACTGTCTCCGTTAGAGATCAGCATCAAATATGTGGGCTGTTCGTCAAATACGCAGGACAGGAAATTGGGATCATTAATGGTATACTATTTTCTAGATGACCGTAACATCCCCTGTATTAGGCCACGAAATTACAACTATTAGTGACTGTGTTATTCTCTAGAGTTTAGATTACTGTACACGGAACATAGTTCTGAGTTTGATGTTTCTGTGGCTCAAAATATTTTGTTTTCAATTTTAATTCGGAGTTTAGCCTCGTTTTCGCGAGTCGACTAATTTGAGGTTGACTACCTAAGTGTCACAAATTCAGCACAGATCAATGCTACATGAGCGCGGTGGCTGTCACGTGGTCTACTTGCCAGCGACCCAGTTGTAGGGATGACACCATGTTCCGTTGTAGATAGTTCAATAGCAGATACTTCCGTAAAGGAGTGAAGTATTAGAGACTCACTATTCTAGGTCCAGCTTTATGAGGCGGTGACTATTTCCAGTCCTCAGTGCATTTGCCTGCCTTAATTAATTAAAGAGCAGAGTTAGGTACCCATTTACATCTGGATAGACTGGAGCGTGAAGCTACCACCAAATTTCGCTCCCGGTACCCGGTAATTTTGCTGCGAGATGCTAGTTCCTTAATCAGTTTGCCAATCGGATGCTCCGACCAAGCTCAACCAGGAACTAAAAAAGGATTGAATAAATGAACAATCTGATTTGCCCATGTCTGGCCAACCTCTTCGTTTTGTCTCGGCTTTGAGTGATATGTTCGTCATGTGGCTAATAATTGTTATTGCATTATATTTTCTTGCCTGTTGTGGATGTCACGTCTATTATACTAATGGTAGAGTTTAATGTTGTGTGCTTGTTTACGATTTTCGTGATATGTGCTTTTCTTGTCTCTATGCTATTATAACAAGGAAGGTTTTAAGTAATACCCTTTAGCTCCCCAAGGAGCATATGCCTTCAAGAAACACCTGCCAAATATTCCTATCCCGTGCCATCAGCTCAAGCTCTGTCCATGTTTTCCTCATCATTTTCACTTCTGTCTCCAATTCTCTTCTCCGTGTGTTTCTTGGTCTACCTCTGCCTCTCTTACCCTGAGGGTTCCAGAAAAAGAACTGCTTCGTGATGCTATTTACAGGTTTCCTCAATGTGTGTCCTATCCATCGCCATCGTCTTCTTCTCATCTGTTTTTTTGATGTTACTTGTCTTGTTTTTGTCATCCGTTCCGCATTTGTGACTTTGTCACACCATTTAAATCCTTCTGTTCTACACAAGCACCTAATTATAAAAGTCTGTAGCTTTTTGGTTGTTTTTGTTGTTCTCCATGTTTCAGAGCCATACAATAAGACTGATTTGACATTTCAATTGACGATTATAGTGTTTGTGTTGACTCTCATTTCTTTTGATTTCCACATATATCTTAATGCAATGAAACCTGATTCTTATTTTAGTGTTGGACTTGATTTCTCTAGATCTCCATATATTTCCTCTTGCAATGAAAGCTCCTCTTGAATTTTGAATTCTTATTCTGATATCATTGTATATTCCCCAACTTCTTCTACATTAATGTCAAAATATCTGGATGATTCCACATCTTGTATTGGTGTCTTCAAGTTTAACCTTTTTATCATTTCTTGCATTTATTCTCATTATCTTTGTCTTTTCCATGTGTGTTTTCAGACCCACTTGCTGTGACCTCTCATCGACTATGTGACGGTATTGCCTCCCCTGCTTTACAGTAGTGGTCCAGCAGTGGCCAAAACTCAAGAGTATCTAATATGGGCCTCAATGATGTTTACCTTCGCACAAGATTACTCTTGGCAGAGATGTAAATAGAAGAAACAAAACGCTTCTGTCTCCAGGATATTCAGATAAGCGAAAACAATGCTGCTTTAGCTGAGCACGTTAATTCTAGAATCTGCCGACAACTTTTGTGAAGAATTAAGCACTTATTAATTTCAGCTCGTTCAAGCCCCCACCCCTGATTTACTCAGAGGAATTCTTACTATTCTGGTATAGCTCTGTGTAGAGTGTGTGTAGTAAATTGACTGAGACAAACATGCAGTACATGTAAAAGGATTAAATCGAAGTTAAATTTATAACATTACAAATACCAAAATATAATAACCACTTTAGGTTTTAACAAGTTTAAAGAATTGAATAATATTTCAGGAAAGGTTTTTATCACTGTTGTGATGGGATTTAACTTAATACAGGAGGTCACTTTTGGCAGCGGATAGCTTGCACTTAGCTGCCAATGTTAGTTTATTCTCCCGCTGGGTTGATTCCTGGTAGACTGTCTCGCTGTTTACGCTCGTCGCTGGGCAATGTTAAAGGTGCCGCACGTTACCAGAACGTCAAGAAGTAACAGCAACGTTTTGTCTTTCGTCTTAAAGCGCAGGCCACTGTTCCTTTATTGTTCCAGAGATAGTACCCGTCAGCTGATACCACCACCAATAAGCCAATCCTGGCTCACATAATTTTTGCTCAGATGAATAAAAGACTTGAATCGGCCTCTTAAACGTGTCCGGGGTGCCGTTGTTTTAACAATAGACTCTTTCTCTGACTCCGTGTGTGGCCCTTCAGTTCAGTCAGTCCCGGTTTCCTTGTTTAAAATGATAGAGGCTTCCTGTGCTCTTTTTTGTAAGTCCTGATAAATACTCAAATAAAAGGTGTCCGGTATGTTACAAAGGAATTCTGAATTCTAGGCTTCATTCTGGCAAAGTCTGTAGTCTTGGCAAGCGATTTCTCACAGTAGTTTTGACTGACTGAAGCGTCAGGTTATGTTCCCACGCATCTGTTTGTTATGGAATCTAACCAAAAGCTCCAATCATTTTCAAACAGGCGGGTTAGGGTGTGGTACTTTCAAAATATTCCACGTGAAATAAGGTGCGCAAAGCAAAAGGTCACGTATTACCATATATAGCCGGAGAGGGGTGTAAGGAGGAAAATACATGATATCTGCTATATAGCAGAGAAAGAAAGAAAGACAGTGCGACAATTAAAAAATCGCAATAATATCAGTACCACAAATGTATCGAGTACTGCCGGAGTGAAACAGAGATCGAGAGGGGTCTCCCCATTCTGTTACAGACTTTAATTTGCTTTGCAAAAGGAAAGTTACACTGAGATCGTAATTTTTCTGCAGATGTGTCAATGTCTCCTTCTCCTTGAAACAAACCCCAACGTGAACACAATCAGTATCCACTCATTTCAAATACGTGTAGCATATGTGCGTTCGTGTAGTTATTCCACATCAGTATAGCCAGTCCACATTAGTATGGGCAGTGCAAATAATAGCCCGTCTATTTAAAAGAGATCACATCAGTATAGCCAGCCCACATAATACAGTCCACATAAGTAGAGCCAGTCCACATAATGCAGTCCATATAATTATAGCCACTCCACATCTGCATATGCCTATTCGCATAATAGCCAGTCAACATTAAATATAGCCAGTGCAAATCAGTATAGCTAATCTACATACGTGTAGCTAGCTATTCCACATAAGTATAGCCTAGTCCACATAACTTTAGCCAGTCCACATACGTATAGCTAGTCCACGTACTTATAGCTAGTCACATAAGCATAGCAAGTCCACATAAGTAAAGCTAGTCCACATAAGTATAGATAGTCCACATAAGTCTAGCCAGTGCACGTAAGTATAGTTAGTCCACATAAGTAAAGCTAGTCCACATACGTATATCTAGTCCACATAAGTAGAGCTAGTCCACATACGTATAGCTAGTCATTATTAGTATAGCTAGTTCACATATGTATAGCTAGTCCCCATACGTATAGCTTAGTTCACATACGCATAGCTAGTCCACATAAGTATAGCTAATCCACATAAGTATAGCTAGTCCACATCAGTATAGCTAGTCCACATCAGTATAGCTAATCCATATACGTATAGATAATCCCCTTAAGTATAGCCGGTCCACATAAGTACAGCCAGTCTACATCTGTATAGCAACTCCATTTCATAATAACAAAAATTCCGTACAATGTTGCCACTTAACTTATATTTTCCTTCAATATTAGTATAACCAGTCTACATCAATGTACCCGCTTCGCTTCATTTTAGCCTTAATGTAAAAAAGGTAAAGATAGTCTCATTGCAGATGCTGCCAAAGGGTAGCGAAGTGTTATACACGTCAGTATACTTGGTTCAGCTTCGAGAGGTGGGATGACTAGTTCCCTTCTTCGCTGCCTTTTCATTCCTTAACTCGAGAGCAGAGTCCGATACCGGTTTATAGCTGGGTAGACTGGAGCTACCAGATTTTGATCCCGAAACTCGGTAACTTCGCCGCGCAATGCAAGCTCCCTATCAGCTTAGTCAGTCGGATGTCCCTGTCGTAGATTTTGGATAGGTATTTAAGATAGATTTTGGTCCCGTCTGAATAGAACTGAAAAAGGTGGTAACTCAGTGAGAGATAAGGTAAAGAACTAGATTTCACGAGTGAATAGTTAAAGGTAGAATATGTCCCTGGATTGAGAAGATACTCTAGTCCAGCCTATCTTTACGACTGTAGTTTGTCTATCAGACAATTTACCTTTCCGTATATATGCATATACACATGTAACCCCTCACATACACACACACAGGTAAGTGACGACAATTAGACGCACAAACGTGAAACTATAGTAAATGGAGTAGGGATATTGGGCCGAGCTGACCAACACAGGTAACACTAGTCAACAAATTTTCAAACGTTATTTGTACCAGAAATTAAATATACCATTTCTTATTGATTTTGACATGCTGATTTCAAATATCATAATGAAATTCACCAATTGGCTCTGGGTTTTTTTTTTAATGATGAATTTACATTACAGTAATACAAATAATGTATGCTTGTTTAATTCTCTGGGGTGAACAGCTAGTCTTTCTACTTTAGCATTATAAAAAGTGTGGCTACATACTCAATTAATTGATATTTAAACATAAAATGATAGAAAAAATAAAAACATTATTTAAAGTTCACATATCATGTTCTAAAAAGGCACATTTGAACCCATTCCGTCATTATTCAGTCGCTGTTCGAGCTCTCTTTGCTTGCTTCTTGTAGTCAATCGATGAGGTGTCTCTTGTCACAGTCCAACAGTAATCAGCAAGCATTGAAGGGCTCCAATTGCCTTGATACCTTGTCTCGATAGCAGCAATGTCCTGGTGAAATCGTTCACCATGCTCATCACTGACCGCTCCACAGTTTGACGTAAAGAAATCCAGATGAGAATCCAGAAAATGAATTTTCAAAGACATGTTGCAGCCAAGATTCTTATACTTCAGAAGGAGATTTTCTACAATTTCCTTGTAATTATCAGATCTGTTGTTTCCAAGAAAATTGTCCACCACTGACTTAAATGCTAGCCATGCTGCTTTTTCCTTGCCATGCAACACGCAAAAAAACTCGTCATCATGAAGACGTTTTCAAATTTGCGGACCAACAAATACTCCCTCTCTTATTTTAGCTTCACTCAGTCTTGGAAATTTTCTGATGAGGTATTTGAAAGCCTCATCTGTTTTCTCTATTGCCTTGACAAAGTTTTTCATGAGACCCAGCTTAATGTGCAAGGGTGGCAACACAATCTTGCTGGTGTCAAGTGCTGGGTTCTCAACGTTCTTACTGCCAGGCTGCAATGACTGCCTGATTGGCCAATTTCTTCTGATGTAATTGTCATTTCGTGCACGGCTATCCCACTCACAGAGAAAGCAACAGTACTTGGTGTATCCACCCTGTAGTCCAAGCAAAAGAGCGACCACTTTTAAGTCACCGCAAAGTGACCAATGATGATGATCGTAGTTTATGCACTTCAAAAGCTGCTTAATGTTTTCATTAAGTTTCTTTCATATGAACTGCGTCACCAACTGGAATTGACGGTAACACATTACCATTATTCAACAAAACAGCTTTAAGACTCGTCTTGGATGAATCAATAAAAAGCCTCTACTCTTCCGGTATGTAATTGATTTTGAGGGCTGCCATTAAACCAGAAATGTTGTGGCACGCAGAAAGGTCACCCTCTTTGAAAAAGAATGTAATAAGCGGCTTCTGGCGGTTCCTATACACATAAATGGTAACATCTTCTGCCAGGAGATACCACTGTTGCAATCTGGAACCCAAAAGCTCCGCCTTGTTCTTCGGTAAATTCAGATCTCTTACAAGATCATTCAGTTCACCTTGGGTTATTAAGTGTGGATTAGTGGATGTAGTTTGCTCAAAATCTGGGTCGCTTGAAGTTGATGGTTCAGGACCACCAATGTCCTCTTCTTCATCAGTGGAAGCAGCTGAAAATGATTCTGGCACTTTGGGAACTGGTAGGTCATCGCCATGTGGTACCGGGCGTATTGCAGAGGGGATGTTTGGATATTCCAGAGTCCATTTTTTCTTCTTTGATATGCCTTTCCCAATTGGAGGGACCATGCAAAAGTAACAGTTGTTGAGATGATCAGTGGGCTCTCTCCAAATCATTGGGACTGCAAAAGGCATAGCTTGCCTTTTGCCAGTCAACCACAGTTTAAGATGTGCTGCACATGTATTGCAGCATATGTGTGGCGCCCAGCTCTTATCTTGATCTCCTATTCTGCAGCCAAAATACAAACTGTACGCCTTCTTAATCACTTTAGTTATATTTCGTTTTTGTGATAGAAATGTCACCTCACCACATATATAACAGAAATTATTAGCACTGTTCACACATGTCCTAGGCATATCTAACTACGATACTTTTGATAAGGACAAATGCACTAACTAATGGCAAAATTTTATCAGAGATAAGATATTTATACACAGAGGTGATGTAATCGTAGGTAGGATTGCATCATCAACTTCTAGTTACATTTTTATTGGTCATTAGAAAAAATTATGCAATCGCCCACAACAGTTGCGTCATATATATAAATTGACCGTAATTAAATAAACTAGTAGCATATATCTTGAAAACTAGAGCCAATCAACATTTTTTAATGTCATTTTCGTTTTCAGCACACAAAAATTAGTTAAGATCAGCTATTTTCATTTCTGGTACATTTTTGTTGTTGACTAGTGTAATTTAAGTTTATGTTAAATTTATTTATCGTAAAAAAAAAAAAAAAACCTTCACAACATCCAGTATCAATAGCAATAGAAACATCATTGGTTACAGAAATAATAAAGAAAAAGAACACATATGTGCACTCCCTTCTGTTGAGACAAGATCCCGTTAGAAGAAATTATTAACCCCAAAAGGTCAAAAGATTTGCGCTATGGTATAAAATTTGACTATACTGTAAAGAACAGATTTCCTAATTAATTTATCCTGAAAAAATAACAGTATTCGCAACCGCGCTAACGTAGTGGTTACCACTCTGCGCTGGCGACTGGGTGACCCAGGATCATACGCGGCCGAGGACATTTGAGGATTTTTCGTCGACCGGGATTTGGACTGGATTAACTCGAGCCCTGGCGAGGACATTTGAAGAAGTGTCGTCGACCAGGGACTGGCAGCTCCTGAGCCGACCCAGCTCTAATGGGTACCTCTGAAATTGGCGAGTATCTGCCTGAATGGCGAGGGATACCTGTCTCTGTGCAAGAAAAAGGGATACTCACGTAAAATTAGTGTCAGGTTAGACATACATACTAACCTCAGATTTCGCCTCCAGTAATAGCGGGCGTACGAGAAAAAAAAAAAGAGAATGTCAGGTAGGTAAATCTCTCTGGATAAAACCTCGCCACAACACAGTGGTCGGTATTCGGGTAATGTTACGTTTGATATTTTCGCCACCGCGGGCTGAATGTAAATAGAAAATGGAAAAGAATCTGGGTAGCTATATGTCCATTTATATTTATTCTTAGTGTCATAAATTTGTACTCTCTCTCTCTCTCTCTCTCTCTCTCTCTCTCTCTATCTATCTATCTATCTATCTATCTCTCTGGGTGAAACAAGAGAGGGCCGAACAGGTCAACCTCGAAGACCCGATATTACACAAGAATGTTTTTGGTACTGTTTGACTTAGACTAGACCCCTTTTCTCAGATTTAGGCCTAGGCCGCTGGTAGGTTTGGTTTGTGATCCGTACTAGATTTAGGAAGAAAATACAAACATTTTTAACAATAATTTAAATATCCTAATCTAACACGCGTTAGGTAAGACCTTTTAACCACTCCGGTATTAAATTAGATTTAAAAACCACAATATCAGTATTCTATCCTAACCCGCGTAAAAGGTATGATTTCTTATACACGCGGTTATTAAATTTGTAGGTGGTCAGTGTCAAACAGGACACTTATCTTTCCAACTTGATACTGCTGAAACTGTCCTTTGCTGATATCAGACTTGGTAGGCCCAACAGTAGGGATGCCAATGACCAGTTGAAGTTCACTCTTTGGGGTCCTGCACTTTGGTGGGATTGCCTCGGATGAACTACACCGGCTTCTGATACTGGACAGTCTGGTTTGAGTTATTTCATGGAACCTGCAACATATCAGCCTTGGCTAGTATCTGGCTAGACTTGTAGCTGACTAGCACAGATGTCAGACCAGTCAGTCATCAGATGTCACCGTTATACAATCATAGTAAGTAAGGACATCATTTCAGTGATATAGCATTAATATTAACATTTCAATTAAGTATAACTGACTAGCACATAAGTCAGACAAGTCAGTCATCAGGTGTCAGAGTTATACAGTCATAGCAAGTAACATCATTTCAATGATACAGAATTAATATTAACATATCAGTAATAAACATCATCTGGTTTAATCCGCTCCTATACATCCCTTCATATTCTATAACTTGATCCTTCCAAATCATATCAAGTACAAATTCAAATCTAATGCTATCTTAGAACTACCCAAAATTAATACATAAAATAAATAGAGAGAGTGACCACGTGATCAGGTTGCTTTCTACTGAAACTGGCTGTAGAACACTCCAGTTTACCAGCTGTAAATGGGTACGAAGTTGTGCGCTCGAACTAGGGAAGGCAAAGGCAGCGAGGAAGGGGACTAGTCACCTAACCTCGTAAAAGCGGTATCTTCCATGCTGTGTAGCTATGATGGAAAGTCAACTCAGTAATAATTTGCCGGATCGGCCGATGCCCGGATTAACAACGATAGAGAGCAGTGGAGGACCCTGTCTGCTGATGCTTCCACCATGGCACCCCTACGACCCATGACGGGTTACGGGCTGAGATGAGATGAGATGATTTATTTAATCTGCTAGCCAATTAACACAGTAAATCCTAGTGAAATATAATAACGAACTTTAACAATGAAATCACTCAAAATGCTAGAATATATATTTACCACAACACAGAAAAAATAAATCATCTCCAACGAAATACTAAGAACAATGGTCTAGGATTCGAAGCTAGATATTCCGAAAAATTCTGAGGCTACTAGATAAATGATTTTTTCTCTGATCTGTCACTATTTCAACGATTGCCCAAACGTTCGCGTGATAATTCAGTTAACGGCTCTGGACTAGCTAACAGGTCTGTTTGTAAACATTCCTGTAAGACATAGGGAAACGAAAATAGGCGTGGCTAAATTATGAGTTAGACAGATATCGAAGCGCATGCCTTCTGCGTTAACAAAACGTGAATATTAATAAGAAAGCAAAGGTGAGAAACCCAGGTGGGAGCAAAGACGTGCGGATAACTGTAATCTATTTACGTAATCGTCACAGTCCCATATGGAACAAAATAGAAATGAGTGAATACATGAATCAATACTCCGATGTCTGTCCACATTGTTTTGTCTCCGTTTTGAGCAGTATGTTCAGTTACCTTCCACATCAGCATAACCAGTCCACATAATACAGTCTTCATCAGCATAACAAGTTCACATAATACAGTCCGCATCAGCATAACCAGTCCACATAATACAGTCAATATAAGCATAGCCACTCTACATAAAACAGTCCATATAAGAATAGCCAGTCCACATAATACAATCAACATAAGTATAGCCAGTCTTTATAATAGAGTCAATATACGTAAAGCAAGTTCACATAACGCAGTTAATATACGTATAGCCAGTCTACATAATACAGTCAATATACGTATAGTCAGTCTACATAATACAGTCAATATACGTATAGTCAGTCTACATAATACAGTCAATATACGTATTGTCAGTCTACATAATACAGTCCACATAAATATAGTATAGCCCGTCCACCTCAGTATAGCAGTCCACATAAGTATAGCAACTTTATTTCAGAATAACAACTCGTTTTCAGTGTTGCCACTCTACGTAATTATTGCCATGCAAGATTAGTTTAACTAATCTACATTAGTAAGCACGCTGCGCGTCATAATAGCCCTTTCCACCGCGTTGTAGCCAGTCTAAATCAATTTAACCTTTTACCTTTCACGGACAGTTCCACCAGACGTAAAGGGGCAAGCTAGTCTCCAAAGCTATTATTTCCTGAATAGTAATGAATGCAGTAATTACCCACGTTTGGTATGATTACGCGTCGTAACCGATTACGCGTGGAACGAAAAGCTAGTTACCCATTTGGACCCAGGGCAAGTTGATCAGGGACAGGTGGAATGTCAAGAGTTGACTTATGCTGGCGGTATCGATTTCGGTTATTTGAGAATCCTTAACATCTGGTCTGTTACTGCTACTCAAAACGATTATTCCTTAGCTGGCTAACTGGTTGTTCTAATACTTCATGGATAATGGCGTAGGCGATCATGACTTTCCACAAATTACAGTCATGATACAGCTGTTACCGTTACACTTGAATTTCTTGAGATAATACCGCGGTGGTTTCCCTTTGTTCGTTTATTAAAATTTGTGTACACAATTCACTGCTTAGGAGAAATAATTTTCCCGCTCGACAAGTAATTTACATGACTCTCAATAACGGTCAATGGATTTGATCTTGTGTACACATAAGTAATGTATGAGAATGGAGGTAGAGGCTGTTACTGCAGCACTGGGGTGGCTGTCTGAGGCTCCATCAATCAGGGCAGTTGTATTGTCGGACTCTCAAGCCATGCTTCGGAAGTTCAGGGCGGATGGCTGCGGCAGGAATGGAGAACATCAATGGAGTCCTCGGGTCTTGAAGGGCTGGTGTGGTCTGCTGTCCTGGTCATGCAGTGGTACGTGGCAATGAGAGAGCCTCGAGAGCGCCCATGGTGGGGACACTGGACATGGATGGGTGAGAGATGCTGAGGGCTATTGATGATCGCCTGCTGGATAATGACACTGCAATGAATGAATCAACAAGGCTGAGGCTGTTGGAGTTTGGCATCAAACGTGGGACTAGCAGAGATGGACGTGAGAGAGGATGCATCCGTCGTATGTACAACCAGCGTGCTACAGGTACAATTAGCATTCATACACTTCGACATTTGCTGAGGGAGACTGAGCACCTATGGGTTTGCCCGGAGTGCAGTGAGGTCGATTCTGTATAACAATAACAATAACACAGAGTCAGTTCGCCGAGCGCTGTCTTCGGGGAGAGTCAGCTCTTTCGTTACCATATACCCCAGCACGACCAGGACAGTATATCCACACCCGCTCTTGTAGACTGGAAGCTTCTATGAATGTTGTCCATTCATGCCGCAACCAACTACTTTGAACCTTCCGAAGCATGGGCTGAGAGTCTGACACAATGATGGCCTTTGTTAATACATGCTGGTAGTTAATCCAGTTCTCATCTGACATATTCCACTCTTCCGCCTTGAATATATTGTCGACTGTGGCTACCTGTTTGATCGTTGTCTATGCCTGTGCCATCAATGACATTCCTCTCTTTTTTCATGCTCCCTTAAGGGGAGGTTAAACCCCCAAAATGAAAAACACAGAATTATAAGTTAATATCTATATCTGGTCATTTATACAAGCAAAATGACTGAAATAAATACAAAACATTGAGGTATATACTAAAAACTTGCAATCTATGGCGGAAAAACAGTGAAAAAAAAAGGCAAATTTTAGCTTTTTTGGGGTATTTTGTTGCCCAAGATATCTCAAATGTGAGTACAACTTGAATTACGAAATTTGGCTGTTTCATTTGTTAATATATGATAATGATTGTATACTAAAATAATTTTGATTGGTTTGATATCTGAGTTTTTTTAGATTTTAACATACCAATCGAAAAATAGTTGAAATTTTTAAGGGGGGTATCTTAGCTATTTCTTAACAGTTTTGTAGTTTGTTAACATATATCCTTTGTTTTAGTTTATTTTAATGACCACTATGTGTACAGCATGTGGCCCAAAATTTACTGCTGTATCACTAATAGTTTTTGAAAAAGCATGGGCAACGTGCCCACATTTGTGTGAAAAATGAGGTTTTGAGAAAATTAAGAAAAAAGGGAGGAATTACACTTTTACACAAAATTTTCTCAACTCGGTATCCCCCTGCTATGTAGGAATCATCTCTGGTATTTTCCTTTGTTGATTCCATGTTCTGTATCATACTTTGCAGCTTACTTTTCATTAAATTCTTCATTTCAGCAGACCGTATACGCTTTTCATCAGTTTCCGAAAAAATACATCCTTTCTCTGGTAGACATATACTATGCGGGGGGAAGCGATTGCTCTACCCTCAGCAGACTCAGTACATGTAGATGAGACTTTGCTCTCAATATATTCAAGATTAGGATACCCTTATCAGATATTAACTGACAATGGTTCACAGTTCAGAGGGAAACTGATGGAGGAAGTTTTTAGGATTTTTCAAAATATTCTCGTCCGCACATTTTATCATCCACAATCGATTGGACAAGTGGAAAGATATAACGGGACTCTTCTTACAATTTTACGTAAGCTCGCACAGGAGGAACCAGAATCCTGTGATTCGTTCTTACCTGCAGCTTTATTTGCATATAAGGAGGTACCCTACCACTCTACTGGAATACCTCCAGCCACGTTATTATTTCGATGACCCATCAAAGGACCCCAATGGTTAATAAAAATTAGCCAGTCAAAATTATTTTTACACATGAAAGTATGTTTGAAAAACTTGAATTCTGTTTGCTTCAGGGAAATGAATACGGTACCGAAAATTAAAATCCATGCATTACAAGCAATATAGCATCACAAATATACCAATTTGTATATTTTACATATGTAATTAGATAAAAATACACTTACCTGACATACTTTAAAAATTTATATAAAATCATCCACAAAGGTTTTAGTGAAATTAAACATACAGAAATGTGGGCAATTGAATGTACTTTCCAGTGCAATATGTATCTAAAATTTGATATTTTCAATGAAATTCTTCATTTTTGGGGGTTAAACCTCCCCTTAACGTCAGCTATGTTACCATGCAGAGGGTGCCGTTTGTCTGTGGATACTCGCATATATGATTTTGCTTGGGCCATCGCATATCTGGATTTAATCGAAAGCACTCCAAGCATATACCTCATTGTCACAATGGGGGTATCTCGCGTACAGCCCAAGATTATGCGCATACCTTCATTCTGAATGCGTTCTAGTCGTTCACATTGTGTTACTGACAGCGTCAGTATTCCCAGCCCATACTCAATGATTGATATAACTAGCTATTGATAAAGAAGAAATAGTAATCTCTGCTCCAGACGCGCCACGGCCATTATTTTTAGCGCCGCTAGACCTCTCCTGCATTTCTGTGTGACTTGCTGTAACGAAATGGTATTTGTTTTGAGGGGAGAAGGTGTAAGTATGACAGACTTGATGGAAGAATAAAAGATAATCTCTAGAGGAAACTCTTCCAGACTGCAAGTTGAATGCACAGTCTCTCCTCGGGAATTAGTCCACTCAAAAAACTTTCCAAGAGAATTCTGGTGAAACTAAACAGGATATTCTCTAGGCGATAAATTCTTTATCCGATATCCTACAAAGGACTATGTATAGTACATATAGATGGATAAGAGATTTGGTGCCCAGCCACCTTAAAAATATCCTGACCCAATAGTGTTTATTAATTTTGGCTCTGCCCCCAGGGTGTAGATTTATGTTACTAAAACTATACAACCCAATTAAATATTACAAAGAAAATAACAACAGACTCGGTTATGTAAAGTTTACAAAAATGAAAATAGAATCTCACAATATATTCAAATATACAACTCTGTGATATGTTCCCTAATCTATGAATGGTTCTGATCCATGTCAAAATTAATTTGTAATCATAGGATAATAGGAATATTCTGTACTGGTTCTGCTGGCATGTTCAGATACTCATCTCAAATGCTGATGTAGTCTTGTTGCCAAGGTTCAATATGTCCCAGCACTCTAGGTCCAGCAAGGTCTTTTTAGGGTTTCGGAGGATGGCAAGTTGCTTCTTCTCCGTCTTGACTCAGGGCGCATCACCAGCTGGGATGGATTAAGTCTGCCCTTGAGAACACTGCTTATGGTTTAGTCTTCTGGTATGGCAACCTGGTATGACAACCTGGTAGGACTGGATTGACAAACAATTGAAGCGCCATTAGTAATCTTGCCACAGAAGTCATTTCCCATATCTGCTGAGCGCTAATCGTCCATCAGAAATCTAACAAACATTCATAGTTAACATAACTAACAAAGTGCTCTCTATTATCTATTATAGCATAACTGACATTATAAGCATACAGGTGGGTCTCAACCTATATCTGGCTTCCAGCTTGTTTTAACGCAGTGATTTTCAACATATGGGCCGTTAGCTTCACCCACTGTGAAGTTTGGGGCAGTGGTCATCAAAAGTTTGAGAACCACTGGTCTACCTTGTGCCCATAGCGCAGTAAATTCAGTGTGGGGTCATTGTCAACAATGGTTTGAGAACCACTGGGTAATAGTTTTCTATTCTTCTGTAACATGTGCAGGTGTCATTGCTGCTAAGGTTTGAGAACCACTGAATTACAAGTCAGTCAACATATTCATTTATAAACTTGGCTACAGTGCTGTTGCCCATTATTACATAGTTCTAAGTTTATGTGATAGGCATTCATATACCTTGATAATACCATCCTAACACACGATACATGCACATTAAAATATAATAAGGATATTTGCAGAAATCAGTTCAGGATTAAAATATGACAAGGATAATCATGGCTGAAATCATACAGTAGAATTTAGTAGAAATCATTCAGTATAAAACAGGACAAGGGTAGTTCATACATGAAACTGTCAGTATACATAATGTTGTTTCCGTTTGGTTGCTGAGGTCAAAGGTCAAAAGACAATACTCCGCGCTCCCTATCCATTGGCTGAACTGCAATTATTCAGGGCGCGGTGTAAAAGTTCACAGCGGTAAAAGGTCACAGTGGTTTTGCCAGTCAAACGTAGAACAAAGGAATTTATTTCCCGCAGCAAATGGGAGATCTCCTGATGTGTATTTACGCGTGGTAGATTCTAGAGAATTTACAGAGAAGGAATGTTTTGGTATGAGAAAAGATTGACAGAGAGAAAAGAAGGCGAATACACTTCGTGACACTTGCTCAACATGGTACTTAAACGAGAGCCCGCGATCAAATGTAACTCCAAGGTATTTCAGCTTTTCTTGTCTTGCAATCCTCTGTCCATTGAGAGTAATATCTGGGAGATCTGCTTTCACAATGGAGTTGTTCAAGGAGCACCACACCACGCAGGCCTGATTGGGATTGACTTTGGAGCCAGTTTCCTCGCACAATTTAGACACCTCCTGTAGTGTCCCATGTATGCCATTAACCATTTCTTGTCGGTCAGAGCCAGTTCTGTAAATGAGTATATCATCAGCAAATGTCAGTGTTCGCCCCAACCCAGTTGGTTGAACGGTGGCTACTTTTGCTGTATAGATATTAAACAGCACCGGTGATAGTGGAGAACTCTGGGGTAGTCCCGGGCAAATGAGCATTGGATCTGATGTCCATGTTCCCAAGCGAAATGCCACTGACCTCTCAGTTAAGGACGCTGCTATCTATCTTGTAAGCCAAGGGTTAACATGGCAAGCCATTACACAGTTTATTAATGTTGCAAAGTTCACACTGTTATAAGCATCCTCTAGGTCAATTGCTATCGCAACCGTTTCTCGTTTATCCTGTAACCCCTCATATACATCACAAGCAAAAGTTCCGGCGTTACCCCATGTTACTTTCATGGGCCTATAGCGGCCGAGAGTATCGGGTAGGATCTGTGCATTTTCTAAGTGATTCATTATTTTTCGTGCTACTATCTTTTCTAGTAGTTTACCATAGACATTCTGCATTGTAATAATTCTGTAGCTGCTGTGAAGCCTGGGGTCTTTACCGGGTTTAGGACGTGGTCGCAGGTAACTATGCAACCAGTCTTCTGGCACCAGAGCATTCTGTAAGCTGTTGTTGAAATCACTCACCACACTCTTCATGCCCGAGTCATCGAGCTGTTTTATGTGGTGATACTGTACACCATCAGGACCCGGGGCAGTGTTCCTATTGGATTCTAAAGTGCACATAACGTCTTCTTCGGTTATGAGGTCGAAATATATGTCGCCTCTTCTATCGCTTCCCAGTATACGGTCTTGGATTTCTGGTCGGGCAGTTTTATCACCTTTATCTGTCTGAGTAATGTAACGCTCGAGTAATGCATGTCCCTTTTCGGCATCGGTCTTCGGGCTTATCCCTGTCGAGCTGAGAATATTAGGAATTGGTTGGCCTGTACTTTTCCTACTCATTCTGCGATGTAAGGACCAGAATTTCTGTAGTGATTTGTCAGTTCCCACCTGTGTCACAAAGGCCTCACACACTGTGTCTTTGGCTTCTCTTGCCAAGCCCTTGAAGTTATTGATTGCTCTTTGTTTTTTCTCCTTAAAATCTTCCACCTCTTCATAATTCATCATCCTTCTCTTTCGTGCTTTTCGCCATAACTTTGTCGCTCTTTCCTTTTCCAGCCATACTGTCTCCACTGTCTCATCCCACCAGGGTGGTTGTGTAAAAGATGTACGAGTTGTCTTTTGTTTCGCACTTTGACGCAATATGTGTACAGGGCTACTACTGTTAAGTGTGTAGTTATGATAATGGAAAGTCTGTTTCGGTTTCCTGTGTTTGGTGGTCTTCCCCGTTACAATGAAAACTACACAGGGTAGGTGATCGCTTTCTTGAGCTTGCAATACATCCCAGCGTGCAAAGGTGGCGGCAGCACTAGACATCAATGCCAGATCTATGACACCATCAGTATCCCCCTGGTCTAGATGCCAGTCTTGTTGGGCGTCCATCATTTAAAATGGACAAGTTCGAGCTGAGCAAAGCCTGACTCAAGGGCAGTTCTCCCCCCCCCCCCCCCACCCTGTCTATTTTCCGACGAACATATTTCATAGAGAGTCGGTCCGCGTTCTTGCTTGTTCTTCTCTTACCAGCTCTTCTTTTTCTTTCTCTCCTCTTCTCCTTCCTACATCTTCTTCTGCATTCACGTTTCTTCGTTACATTAGCCGAAGGCATCGGCGACAGAACACGATCCCCGTTGCTCCCGCGATAATTCTGGTGTATTGCATAATTCATCACATTTTTTTCAAGATACGGTGGAAATAACCGGTCATCCTGGTACAGTCACCTCGGTAAAGCCACCCTGATATAGCCACCCTGGTAGAGCCACCCTGAGAGAGCCACCGTGCTAGAGCCACCCTGGTAAAGCCACCCTGGAATAGCCACCCTGGTATAGCCACCCTGGTAAAGCCACCCTGGTAAAGCCACCCTGGTATAGCCATCATCCTGGTAGAGCCACCCTGGTATAGCCACCATGCTACAGCCACCCTGGTATAGCCACCATGCTAGAGCCACCCTGGTATAGCCACCATGCTAGAGCCACCCTGGTATAGCCACCCTGGTATAGCCACCCTGGTAAAGCCACCCTGGTAAAGCCACCCTGGTATAGCCATCATCCTGGTAGAGCCACCCTGGTATAGCCACCATGCTAGAGCCACCCTGGTATAGCCACTTTGCTAGAGCCACCCTGGTATAGCCACCATGCTAGAGCCACCCTGGTATAGCCACCCTGGTATAGCCACCATGCTAGAGCCTCCCTGGTATAGCTGTCGCGAGAGGGTTGTTGCTATGTAAAGTATAAGGTATCCTGGACAAAAAGATATATCAGCTGATACCAGGATAGTGCCAGATAAGAGACTGGTCTTACAAGAAATACCCCCTTTTCTGAAAAGAATAAGGGTGTATCGACATTAAAGGTAGGATCCAGCTGTATAAACCTTAGGTATGATGATAGTATATGTTCCTGAATGTCTATGGGCTCCCTCTCAAGAATCCTCCCTTGATATTCTTATTCTTATTAATATTATTAGTTCTGCTAGGTGATTAACTCATTAATATGTATGTATATATATATATATACCAACAAGAACTTGAACTCAACTTAAATAATTTAGCAAGTCTGATGGTACATATTTACAATTTATTTAACCTATACCTGATGCGTGATGCCATATGATGATGGATGGCATCCGCATGTCTGGTTTTGTGTAGTGTGTAGATGTGTTCAGTCAAAACAATGTTCATGCAACAATAACAGGGCAATCCACATAGGACGTCAGTAAACTCACGACGTATAAAGTCAATGAGTCTTGAAACAGCCGTTGACGTTTTTCTTCATTATTTATTGTGGACGCCACAGTGACAAAATGGTTACGCAAATGTGTAGGCACATCAAACAGTCATTATCACAGCAACATTCAATACAGCAATAAACGGTAGACAGCATTACAATGATGAGTCAGATGCATGTTATATTTCATAGTGCTGTAAATGTAGTCAGGTGGAAAACTCCATCCTTTTCTATAACAGCCAGGAGATAACCAGATGTATGAGATCAGTTCACTCTCCTTAGTTTGACTTCAGCAAGACAGACACGTCTGCCGAAGTATAAATAATGTCCTCAAAAATATCCTCTAGATAATAAAGGTTTTCCAAACCTAGTTCATTTAACAGCAGTAGCAAGTAATGGTCCTTGGTACCTGCATCAAACCGATGCAGTACAATGCACGACATGTGAGCTGGGGAAAAAACATCTCGTGACGACGACTTTCGCAGACAGGCTATGAATCGAAATCGTTCACGACCCAAAATCAATAGAGTTAATGAAAGAGTCAATTTACCTTGCTTTCATGAAATACACAGAAATATCACGCCTCCCGACATGTGGGAAACACTAGAGGTATTATCTCGAATAAACGAAATATCCATTAAGAGGACTACACATCCCTGACAGAACAAAAAAATAGCGGAGATCCCCTCTTCAACGAGGCATCTCTTTCGCCATTCCAAATCGCTCACTCCCACTAGTGGTGGGCGGAAACCGATCGACAAAGAAGCAAGACAAGTCATGCGCAGTCCAGCGCAAAACGACCACAGCTCAAACTTAACTGCATTCGATACCAACGCGAGAAGACAAATGCTTACCGAGAAAAGTGACTATAAATTCCAAGCAGTTGTTGCCCTTGCGTTATAAAACAGATATTGAAATAAAACGATGTTGCGAGAATTTATCACGCAACATATCACCACCTCCTCCCGATAAAAAAAAAAATGTGGAACATATTTTTTTTTTCAATATCAAAGAGCAAGCGATAAGCGGCTCAAAACGCACGAATTATGCGCTGATAATTAACTAAATTGCCAAACAATAGGCTAATTATAGAGTGTCTGGTGAGGATATACCTCAACAGAAAAATAAATATGTCTCAAAAAATATTCACATCGGGGAGGTGTCACCAACACACATCACGTTAGCATGTAAACACAATATACGTATGCAAGTTACTATAATCATCATTAAACAGCATACTCTAATATTGTCTTTAAAAATGGATGTACAAATCTGATAGGAAAATTTAAATAGTACATTCTTTGACATGTAATGACATAAGTACATAGTAAAGTTAAACTACATGACGATCCAGGACATATGCTCTGGTATTCCGAGGGTAAGTACACAATCTAGAACTCGTAAGGTAAGTCCTCAGCTCAACAATGACATTCTGAGAAAGTACAAGCAATATAATGCTAATTAATAACTAATATGCTTCATAAGGTACAATACATTATTAATAATTGTGGCTGTTTAGTAAACTAACGGCCCTTATATTAACTACTCAGTCCTCCTCTATCATCTTAAAAAACGAACAGAAGAAGATGACAACAAAGCACGATAGTGTGTACATATAAAGTAAGTACAGATGTGCTAATCTATTGTAGAAATATAGGTGTGTTATGACTCTGTAATATATGGAAATATAGGACAGAAGTATTAGTTGGAGTCATGTGGGCATCTAGACAAAATGTCAGCCATCACATTATCCGCACCACGGATAGCTCGTACCGTGAAGTGAAAAGGTTGAAGAGCTATAGCATATCGAGGGGATCTCGAACTCTTCAAATTCTTAGTCTGAATAGCTGTAAGAGCTTTCTGATCAGTCTCTAGAATGAAATGTGCGCCCAGGAGGAATCTTTGTAGCTTTAGAATTGACCAAACCATCGCTAACAACTCACGGTCTAAAACCGAGTAGTTCCTCTCTGCCGCATTTAGTTTTCTAGAAATGTACATAACAGGATGCAGAGTATTTGCATATTCTTGCATCAGTGCTGCTCCAATCCCAGTGGATGAAGCATCACTCCGAAGAACAAAAGTCCTATCAAGAGTAGGTAATCTTAAGATGGGAGGAGAAGAAAATATATTCTTGATTTGGTCTAGTGAAGATTGGCATTCTTCAGACCAACGGACCAGATTAGGCGAACCTTTCTTCAACAATGTTGATAGAGGTGCCATGATCGAAGATAAATTTGGAATAAATCTCCCATAAAATTGAATTAAACCTAAGAGACTCCTAACTTGTTTCTTCGTTTTAGGAACAGAGATGTTCAGTATTTTGGAAGTATTGTGGTCTTCTGTCTTCAAGAGACCATGACCAACACGATGACCCAGGAAAGAGATTTCACCAAAACCAACAAAAGCTTTAGAAGGTTTTGCTGTCAAATTATTCTCACGTAGAGTGGACAGTAAGTCATATAACCCTAAATAGTGATCTTCCCAGGTATCACTGAAGAGACAGATGTCATCTAAGTATGCGATGACATCCGAACGATGTGACAGAATTCGACGCATCATGCGAACGAAAGTGGCAGGGGCGTTCATGAGACCAAAAGGCATAACATTCCATTGAAATAGACCCCTAGGTGTAGAAAAAGCAGTAAGAGGTTTGGCATGCTCTGCTAAAGGCACTTGCCAATAACCTTTAGACAAGTCAAGTTTAGTGAAGAATCTAGAATTAGAAAGTCTAATCAGTAGATCTTCTAACAAAGGCATCGGTTCAGCGTCGAACTTTGTGACCTGATTCAATTTGCGATAATCAACGCAAATTCGTATGTTCTTATCCTTCTTCCGGACAATAACCATGGAAGAAGAATATGGTGAAGTCGATGGTTCAATTATATTTAATTGAATCATTTCATCCAATTCCTTTTCCACTTGCGACTGAAAGTGTATAGGAATAGGATACGGCCTAACCCTAATTGGATTATTGTCGGTAAGAATTATGTCATGTTCTATGACATCTGTGTGTCCAGGAATGTCAGTGAGAACATCCTGAAATGTTTGTAACATCGACGAGACTTGTCGATGTTCGTCACCAGAAAGATTAGGAGAAACAGAAACGTTTTTTTCCAAGATTCCGTGGAATGTAATGGAACCACTGGAAGGGGAAGGTTGACATCAGAGAAGGTAGCTTCCTCATCCTGAATGACAGACAGGGATGAATAATGACCGTGAGGTGCAGGAGCATCATCCGTTGCCTGGAAAATAGGCAGCAAATAGTCCGGACGTTCGTGAAATTCCGAAAGCATGTTTATGTGGAAAGTTTTATGCTGTCNATCAATATCGACCACATAGTCAACATCGGAAATCCGAGAGACTATTGCATACGGACCTTTCCATGCAATAAGAAGTCTATTTTCCCTACTGGGGAGTAGGACGAATGCTTTGTCACCTGGACAAAGTTGTCGTAGACATCTATTCTTGTTAGCAAACTGCCTTGCCTTCTCTTTAGCAATTTCTGATGAAGCAGTTGCTAGCTTACATGCCTCAATGATCTTTTGTCTAAGAGCAATGACATACTCATATGAGGATTGAGTTTCATCGCTAATATCATCGGCAGTGATGAGATCGTGTAATAAAGACATAGGGCCGCGTGGACGCGCGCCAAAGACAAGTTCGAAGGGAGAAAATCCTGTGTGTTCATTAGGGACTTCTCTATAGGCAAAGAGAGCCGCGGGTAAAACCCTGTCCCAATCTTGAGGATGATCTTCAGTTATCTTACCAAGCAAAGTCTTGAGCGTTCTATTCAGACGCTCAACTAACCCATTAGACATAGGATGGTAGATACTACTGAGAGATCGTTCAATATGTAAGGTAGACATTACCTGTGACATAGTGTCAGATATGAGTTGAGTGCCATGGTCTGACAATATTTCTCTGGGGAACCCCAAGCGAGAAAATATCAACCAAAGAGCATCTGCGATATCTGTAGTAGATATGCTCTTAAGAGGAATAGCCTCTGGCCAACGTGTGCACATATCGACACATGTAAGGATAAACTGATGTCCTCTGGCCGACTTGACCTTAAAAGGGCCAATAATATCTATGGCCATTTTCTGAAACGGCCGAATAGGAATGTCAGCAGCCTGGATAGGCGCAGCATGTCGTGGTCCTCTAGATTTGACCTCCTGACATACCTTGCATGATCGGCAGTAAATACGAATGTCCTTATTGACAAAAGGCCAAAAGAAAGCCGCAAGGACTCTCGACTTCGTACGGGCAAAACCCATATGTCCAGCACATTGCGAGTCATGAGCATGTTGCAATATTTGGACTCTCATGCTCTTGGGAACAAGAATTTGCGAATGTGCCGACGTAGCCGAATCTTGTACCATACGTACAAGTACGCCGTTTCTCATTGCAATCCAAGATTTTCTATTTGTATTCTGATTCGGATCACCTTTCTTCGCAAGAACGAAGAATTTTTTTAAAGAAGAATCTTCTTCTTGCAATTTTATGAAAGAGTCACGAGTGATCACTAAGTGACTATCTTGGCTATCAACTTCATTATCACTATTCAGTGAAGTTTCGGGTGTTTGTAGAGCTTGTGCTCTTGTAACTACTGCATTTGTAGCTTGCATGTTATTATCTTCCCAAGCAGCAATCTGCTGTGGGGTACACTCCCTAACTCCGTGAATACGACCAATAATAAGGTCCGCAATAGGATTAGGTAAGAGACAAGCATGCACATCTCCAGTAAAGAAAGGAGTGGCAATGCGAATTACAGCAGTAGGATATTTTTCTAGAGTGCCGCCAAATGTGACACATTTAATAACCCTTCCTGTAGCACAAGATGGATCTACAAGCGATTGTCTAACACCAATAGTGGTGCATCCGGAATCGAAAAGTAGTGAGACCGGAGTATCATTAACAAGACCCTTATGTAGAATTAAAGAACCCCTCCCGTCATGCGCAACAGCAGCAGGAAGAGCGGGAAGTGGGTGACCACAACTCAAAGTAGTTATGGTACCCGGTTCGAATAAAGTACTGCATTGGGGGCATTTGTTTGCTCTCTCAAAGTCAAAAGCAGAACTAGTGACAGCGTCAAAGTTTTTACTATCAACAACATGATTACAGGCTGCCTCAGTTTCCTGTTGTACAGCATTAGCCTGCTGATATCTCTTTTTTTTGTGTTGAGATCTACCCCGACTATTATTACCTCTGAAGTTATCAGAGTTATTATTATCTCTGCAGTTATTATTGTCTCTATTGTAATTGTTATACTGGTTCGAATTCCAGTTTCCACGATTACTATCATGTTCACATTGATGCGAACATCTATTTGTTTGGTTTTGAGGTCTTCGGCAGGAATAACCTCTATTACCATATCCTCTTTTGAAATGCTTATAATTATTAGGGTGATAGTAACGAGTACTATCAGGTTGTCTCCAATTCTTCGAAGAAGAATCACCATGAAATTGATTTCCATGATTTTGACAGAAATTACCGCTACTCTTTCTATCAAAATTTTGTTGGGATCTACGAGCAAAGTTTTGACCATACGGAGCTGCCGAAGCAACTGGTAAACCTTCTTTCACCTTAGAGTTACCCATGGTTATGTGTGGGTGCGCAGTTACGTATTGGCAACAGAAATCTTCCATTTCTTTTATTGTTTTAGGTTTACGTTCATGAAGGAAAGCAAGGAAAGACTCATTGACAGACGACATGACTTTGTCTCTAAGTATTAAGTCCATAAGTCCTTCATAAGTTTTTTCCGTCTTAGATAGTTCAACCCATCGTGAGAAAGTAATGCGTATTCTTGCAATAAACTCGGAGAATTCAACTCCATTTTCAGGTAACATGTTTTTAAATTGTAGACGATAGCCGTCTTCGTTAAGCTGATATTTCTTTAACAAAGCGGCCCTGACAACCTCATAATTGTTCTTGTCAGTATCCCTGATAACTGATAAACATATTTTGCTTTGTCTATGTTATGAGCTGTACATGCTTGTTCAAATCTGTCCAGATAGAACATTATGTCATCGCTGGAAGGACTAAATGTTGGTAACTTAATCTTAAAAGTATCATTATTAGCCTTACCAGAAGATGAACCCTTGTTTGAATCATTACCATTACTCATGCTTGTCAATTTCAATTTTTCCAACTCTAAAGCTAAGACCTTTTCTTCATGTTCCATTTTTGCTTTCTCTTTCCTCTCATCAGACTCTCTCTGTAATCTTCTTTCCTCAGCCTGAGCCTCTTTTTGAAGTCTTTCATTTTCAGCTTCTTTTTCAAGTCTTTTATTTTCAGCCTCTTTTTCAAGTCTTTTATTCTCAGCCTCTTTTTCAAGTCTTTTATTCTCAGCCTCTTTTTCAAGTCTTTTATTCTCAGCCTCTTTTTGAAGTCTTTCAGCTTCTAGCTGTAGCTGGAGTTTTCTCTCCTCAGCTTCTGATTCCCTTTTTTGTTTTTCCATTTCCATTTGGAATCTTTTTTCATCCACCTGCATCTGCAGTTTCTTTTGTTCAGCTTCCATTGCTTTATCATATCGAGCAGTTGCAAATTCTTCTAACTTATCACCAGTCTTCCCAAGCAATTTACCCTGCTCAATAAAGTGCTCAAATGTAGACATGTTGTCTAACATATGAGTCCAAAACCTGAAATAATTAACTAATTTATTTCAAACCTAAGTGTAACAAGTCTTAATTAAGCACTTGTATATTCACATCACCTTATATTATCCCAGTCTCTGTGGGAAACAAGTCTCCAATCAAAGAACTTGTATATGAAATATCAGCACTCAATTCTTGATCATAAGTGCACTTCTCATTCAATAGTGCACGACACTATTCATCATTCATTTATCATCAGTATAGTAGTAACAGTGCATTAGCATAGCCCATTAACTAATTACTATAACTGTAAACAATGACTATGTAAACACATGCAGAATGTAAACATTGAAAATGTAAACAATACAAACAATGTAAACAATAACAATGTAAACAATAACAAAGATCAGCAACAATACAAAAACTTTCGCAGAAATCAACTAAAAATAAAGCAGAAATTAATGAAATATCACAAAAAATGTGACGATATCTGCGATAGAATTAAACAAAATACATGACACCACAGTGTATAAACAAAAATGTTGTATGAAACTAAATTATAGACAAGAGTAGGCTAACAAACACAAACAAATCAAAACAAAACTAAAGAATGCGAAATAATAACGAAAACAATATTAAAACATGTCATCACAGCTAACATAAATAGCAACAGAAGTCGCTTAGCAAATTCCAGTATTGGAAATTTGCAAACCCTACAGAAAACGCTCACAATAGACGACCTCTATGACGTGGCATAATCTAACGGAGACACCACCCAACCGAGAACCCGCTGAAATATAAACATATAAATATACAAATAACATATAAACATATAACATATAGAATGAGATGATACACAGAAGACTCAGCAGAAGTATAAGGGCACAGTTTACATACAAACAGGCCACTTAACTTATAGGCTTCCAATCGTAGAACAGCAGAAAAACGGATGTCAATCAACGTCCTAAAGAGCGAAGCTCCAACGATGATGGCACATCTGAACTGCTTCCACTGCTAACACGATGGTACAAGAGCTTCTGACATACTGTGTGTTGAGTTGTTTCGGCACTTGACCTTCTAATCCACAAGTAAGTTGATGGAAATCGGTACTTGGCCTTCTTCAGAAAACAACCCGTTTCAACCGGCACTTGACCTTCTCAAAAAACGACAGCACTGGAACCTTGACAGCAGCAACTTGCTTGACTTGCGTAAAAGATAACAGCAGTCCGAGTTATCCGGCAACATGTAACAACGCCGGGTACTGTCAAATTCTTGTTTCCGTCAAAAAATTGAAATTTGACTTTTACCGGGCAACGCCGAGTACTTTGAAAATTTTGAAGATGTTGACTGTATTGAAGAATGTTAATTTCTTGAAGGATGCTGATGAATTCTTGTTGAAAATGAAGTGGGTAAGGGACCCCGTGTTTGCTAGTACCAGAATCAAACCAGCTTATGGCCACCAAATGATGCGTGATGCCATATGATGATGGATGGCATCCGC
The DNA here is from genome assembly GCA_024509875.1 of Oreohelix idahoensis. Classification (NCBI taxonomy): domain Eukaryota; kingdom Metazoa; phylum Mollusca; class Gastropoda; order Stylommatophora; family Oreohelicidae; genus Oreohelix; species Oreohelix idahoensis. The sequence continues at coordinate 274,823 of JAMPIV010020538.1, forward strand.
ATGTCTGGTTTTGTGTAGTGTGTAGATGTGTTCAGTCAAAACAATGTTCATGCAACAATAACAGGGCAATCCACATAGGACGTCAGTAAACTCACGACGTATAAAGTCAATGAGTCTTGAAACAGCCGTTGACGTTTTTCTTCATTATTTATTGTGGACGCCACAGTGACAAAATGGTTACGCAAATGTGTAGGCACATCAAACAGTCATTATCACAGCAACATTCAATACAGCAATAAACGGTAGACAGCATTACAATGATGAGTCAGATGCATGTTATATTTCATAGTGCTGTAAATGTAGTCAGGTGGAAAACTCCATCCTTTTCTATAACAGCCAGGAGATAACCAGATGTATGAGATCAGTTCACTCTCCTTAGTTTGACTTCAGCAAGACAGACACGTCTGCCGAAGTATAAATAATGTCCTCAAAAATATCCTCTAGATAATAAAGGTTTTCCAAACCTAGTTCATTTAACAGAGTAGCAAGTAATGGTCCTTGGTACCTGCATCAACCGATGCAGTACAATGCAGCGACATGTGAGCTGGGAAAAAACATCTCGTGACGACGACTTTCGCAGACAGGCTATGAATCGAAATCGTTCACGACCCAAAATCAATAGAGTTAATGAAAGAGTCAATTTACCTTGCTTTCATGAAATACACAGAAATATCACGCCTCCCGACATGTGGGAAACACTAGAGGTATTATCTCGAATAAACGAAATATCCATTAAGAGGACTACACATCCCTGACAGAACAAAAATAGCGGAGATCCCCTCTTCAACGAGGCATCTCTTTCGCCATTCCAAATCGCTCACTCCCACTAGTGGTGGGCGGAAACCGATCGACAAAGAAGCAAGACAAGTCATGCGCAGTCCAGCGCAAAACGACCACAGCTCAAACTTAACTGCATTCGATACCAACGCGAGAAGACAAATGCTTACCGAGAAAAGTGACTATAAATTCCAAGCAGTTGTTGCCCTTGCGTTATAAAACAGATATTGAAATAAAACGATGTTGCGAGAATTTATCACGCAACAATACCGTTTAGCATTTCGGTTAGGCAATGTAAAATGAACTCAAATGTATTTACATTATAAAATAAATAAGCATGGAAAGTTATTTATCAAAGTGGATCACTGTGATGAATTTCACCTTTTGATTAACCATTATCTAATACATTTATGTTTTGTCAATTTTACTGGACTCTGAAGTAGTAATCATCAAATTTATGTTCACAAGGATTCATCATACACTGAATTTTTATCTTTTTATTATACGTGTATATTAGAGGTAGAGTCTGAATAGGCTGACCAGTGGCCTTTCTTTGCCACTTAACTTCTATGTAGAGATCAATCATACTCCCGCCAAGGACTAACACGTCTGTGAATTGCCAGGCACTGGATGCTGGGTATCTGGCTCCAATGACTTTAAGAGCACTTGCACCTCAGAGTCCAACAGAGATAGTTGATTCATATACTTCTGGTAGTTTGCAGGATAAAACCTGGAATACAAATAATCACAACCCCTGTATGGTCCAGCATTATTCTGTCCTCACATACAATGGACATAACAAACAGTGTCAGACATTGTGCTAACATATGCACAGGACAATTTACCTCAATACCACTCACAGCCAGTTCACTGTGACTACACTTTCCTTTTAAATCCTAAGTTAGATCCAGTTGTCCATGATCCGCCTTCATACAATGATTTGGTCTAGTATAAAACACTAAGTAATACCTTGATCAATACCTTAAAACAATTCCTGTCATCCTTCCTTATATTCCTAGTAAGTGTGTCGTTCCTTTAAGAAATACTCCTTCAAATACTTTGTCAAACTTACAGACGTAGTTTGGCCATCATTCTCAATTATTCTACACATTTTACAAGGCTGCTTTCGTCTCCAAATGTTTACACATGCTACACACTTCCTAACGCACAAGTGGATTAATCACAGGAAAATTACATAATTATATATATATATATATATATATATATATATATATATATATATATATATATATATATATATATATATATATATATATAGATTCATTCTTACCCTAAAACAAAACACACACGCTTTTTAATGGGCATCTAATGTCTGCTCTACATATGCGCATGGCAACGGTACATGACGTTTACTCTTTTACCGCTTCTTCTGTTCAGCTGTGTTGTTTCAAATTTTGTGGCCTCAATTTAGCCAAGGGCAAGGTCTTATATACTAGCACATCCGCCGTATCGGATGGCATGGGGGCAAAAGGGGTTTTTAAAATCTCAAAATGAGGCATAATTTTGCTCTCTGTTCAATTAGTAAAAATTATTATTTCCAATATCTTTCTTATTTATGGGGCGATTTTGGTCATCTAAAGCTTGACTTATTCTGTAAATTATTCTGTATTGATCTATTTACTAATTGGTTATATGCATGCTTTAACTAGCTAAATTGGGACTAACCTGATGTAACGAAGCCCTTTCCCTCGATATTTCAATCTTACTAAAATACTATTCGAGAAGGTCTTTACACCTACCTCTAACGTAACATTCCCGTTGTTGAACTATATAATCCTTCCCGGTGATACTTCTTTATTCTTTCCAAAATTAAATGGCATTGTACCATCGGTTACATAAAATGGGCCTCTATGTTCAAGCCTAGTACGTTTCACAACACACACCAAGAAGGACGCGTTTTCATCGGCAAGTGTATCAAAGAGTTCTCAACATATGGCGTGCGGTATGGTCAGATATACTCCTAAGTATACAGAAAACCGTGTTGTGAGACAGACTAAATCACGACAATAGCCACCCTGGTATAGCCACCATGCTAGAGCCACCCTAGTAAAGCCACCCTGCTGTAGCCACCATGCTAGAGCCACCCTGGTAAAGCCACCATACCAGGGAAGAGGCAATGGATGTTCCTAAGGAAGTCCATCTGCCTGGCGCCGCCCCGCTCACATTCCAGACAGCCAATGTTTAAGACTAATTTCCAATTAGCCATTCAGCCTTTCGGCACATTGGAGCACCTTAGGCTTGGGGTCATTAACTAATGATGATGACCGAAGATGCCTTTATTCGATTTATACCATGCTTTATACGACGTGAAGACATTTGTTGATGACGCCAATATAGTGAAAGCATTTGAAGAAAGTACACGTAATCTTTTTGTGAAAAGAATTTTCTGACATGACAAGATGGCTGACTATATCGTTAGCTGAACTTTCAAAAATCTTTCCCTCTTTCAACCATATACGTAAAATGCAGACATCGCTTGTTGCACAAAACATGGGGGACGTCTCCTCACATTAACATACTGGCTCATATCAAGTCAGTCACTTGCGAAAAAATGCAGCAAAGCAGGAAAAAACTCGAAAATCTCGAATCACAAACTGTGTCAGACATCTTGAAACCGGAAGTATCAACATGGCTCTATGTATGTTTCTGCAAGAACATAGGTCGTGCTCTTCTGAAGTAAAAGTGAACATTAAATAGAATAAACGTTTTTTGTAAACGGTGAGCGACTTAGTGGCCGACCTATTGATGCCTTTCATCTTCTCCCTCATTCATCTTATCTATCCAGATTCCATCCGAGTTCCTTCATTGCGCATGCCTCCTAAAATTACATTTCTGCTTGCTTTTGATTTCCCTTCTGACTTCATTTGGCAATCAAACCGGATGTCTTTCCGTGCATGTGCGCAATTTGTGGATTCGCATATAGTCATTATCTGTTCGTCATAAATATGTATTTATCTGAATTTCTGCCCTGATTTGCTAACAAACAGTATCATTATTTTGATTTATATCGGATAAATATCTTGGCAATGTTTGCTTCCATGTTGAACCCTTTTTCAAATACTTTGAATACTGGATAAGGTAATCATGTCTCTCCACGGCTTTATGTCCTCAAATAGGTTGATGACGTTTCCATGATACGATGTATACATTGCCAGTATCTTCTCTCTTTGTGGTCATTTTTCCTTTCAATTTCTAATGTTCTTACAATTTTTTGCAGCTTTGATCTTGGATTCCTTCTTTCTAATGTGAGAAATACATTTTCTTTGTGCACCTACTTCTTTGAGGACATCATCATGACTCTATTTAGCTGTCTGTGGTTATTTTAATATTCTTCTGTAAAAGTCCGTCTGTGTGACCTCTAATTATTTTTCTACTTGTTTAAAAATTGTCCGTGACCTACTCCAGTATGTCAGGACTGGCTCTATATCAATTTAAAGAATTTTTCGCTCTGACTTCTATTGACAAATAGCTGTTGGATAAATACTTTTCATTTTAGCCAACGCTGATCTTGCCTAGGCTATCTTACTTTTCACATCTAAAGTTTCATATCAATTATTCTTTTATGTTTCCAGTCTTTCACTCTTGTAGATCTACTTCTTTAAAGTTTTCTAATTAGATGTATTCGCTATCTTAGTAAGATGTATGTAAAGAAATAATGCAATACCTCTTAACTTACGATTACTGCGTTTGCGCTTCCTTTATTTTCCCTTCTTCCATCATTCTATCATGCTGTCTTTCCCCAGTACTCATATTTTTCTCTGTTGTATCATGCTCAAAATTTTACTAGTTTCCAGTCTTCTCATTATGTTGATCTAGATTTGCATCACTGATTTTTGTTTTCCATTCTCTCTTCACTATAATGCTTCTCTCGGGTTTCTGGTCTCTGTCTCCATCAAAGATTTCTATAGAACAATATTTACTCACCACAAAAAAACTCACGTTCACAGACGTATTCATGAATCAAATTTTATTGAACACTTATCAGTAATTTCAGTGCGTCATTGCAGGAGTTGCGACGTACGCTTCAGGCATTCACTTCCAATATGCATTTTTAGACAGTTAACTTTACCAGCAGAATATATGTTTCTACACATACGAAAGTTTAGGGGGGAAAAAAAACTACATGATGTAATGATCACAAAAAATATGTAGATGCAGCAGTTTTTCAACACGCTATAGGGGAACAAAGAAAAGTAACACTGTACCCTTTCAGACTTATAGTAGAGGGCTCTTAAGCCGGTTTAGGAATGAGCCGGATACTTGTAGAAACGTAAGGGTACAGAAACGTTAAAAAACGAGCACGTCATTAAAATCAACTTAATTCAATTATCAAATAAAAAAGGACATCTATCAAGGAAGATAATGATGCGTTAGAGAGAAAGTCGACAGGAGTTTTCGCTGCTGGTTTGATTTTTTACGGCTTTGAAAATCTCTTCACTGGGCACCTGGAATGTTAGGAAACTAAACGAACATTAACCGGTGGCAGCAGACATGTCAAAAGTATACACTTGACATCCTGGAGCTGTGAGAAACAAGAAGAAATGAAATTAAAAAGAAGAATCTGAACTCAGAAGAAACAGTATTATACTTCCTTGTGGTGTACTGGTATTTCCTTTCTTCCGCAAACTGTACCAAATAATGTGTACAACATTTGTGTACAGGTTTAAATGCCAGCAGTGATGGCATCAGCTGGAATATGATCTTGACTGTGAGTTCTTCTATGTCTTAAAAGATGTATGGCTTCTCTGTGCCAAGTTAACTATTATGAGTAAAATTCATAACATATCTGTCGATATCAAATACGGCTCTACTATTTACCATATGTGTTTATGACCGGTACCCTTGGTTACAGGAAGTACGTCATTGCCTTTTGGGCCTAGTAGCAAAAGTCTACGGTTGTTGTCAGCACAAGTCAGCGATTTTTCTAGTTCTTCTGTGTGTGTCTTTCGTGGCAGATAGACGTGTGTTTATGAGCTCCTGAATATTATAATGTTCCAAGACATATTCATACTATGTACCATAACTAGCTCGTCCATACAACGCCTTAAGGCGAGGCTAGTTTATTTGTGAAAGGAATGATGCTTTATCTGCATACCGTGAGTGTTTGACTTTTAATAAAATGCATGACATGGTTCTACTAGCAGACGTTACAGATCGATACTAAAGACTGTAGAGTTGACGCCATAAACTACTGTATATGCATTGCACGAATAGATCTATGGAGCTTCGTCTCTGTGAATAAATATTTGAACTTGTCCAGGCTGCCTTTACGTTAATATGAAGATGTGGAGTGGTTTTACTGGGTGCGTGGTCTGCTAGACATCTCCTAGGTGACTTTGGCCAGAGTAATACTAAATTTACTCCCACTATTATTACACAGCCCTGTAGCAAAGTTTGATTTTGCTGGGGAGGTTATGATGGTATCCTAAAAGAATGAAATCCGTGTCTGTATTAACCGTGTGAGGTCAAGCACATGTAGGCCCCTGACTCTAAAAGATGATGATGAAATATATGCAGGGAACCTAACGCTACCTCCCTAGATCTCACACGGTCACTCTTTTGGCTCTAGTGTCTGGTGTATGATGTACCTAGTGCCTAGGGGAGAAATGAAATGATGGTACACAACACAAAAACACTTTAATTTTCTATGAGGAAGTGAATAAAACCAGTGGTTAAGTTTTTCTTTAAAATGAATGTTTTTTCTGTACAATTTATTTTGCCTGTCCAGTCATATCTTTTGGACAGGTCTTTGAAAATGAGGACAAGATAGTTTACAGAAAAGATCAACTAAAAATGTGTGGACAATTTGCCCAATAACTATAAAGTCAATATGTATCTTTCCTGTGGGAATGTTCACAGGTTACACTTTATTCATCTAAGAGGGAGAGTCACTGTGTATGAGGGGCTGTTGTTTCATCACACCCCATAAACGTCTTGAGTATGATTTTGAAATACCAGAGTTTATTCAAACGAAAGTGTCAGATATACCCAGATGCTTAACACATCACCTGGGATTCCTTGTAGAATGAAAATACAGTATGAAGTTGCAGAAAATCTCGATCTCTCAAAATGCCCAAGCTCCTCCCGTTATCTTTTGACAGCATAAACAAATGGTCGGAGACTTGATGGCTTTATTCTCTCTCAGCAGGTTTCCTGTTACCGGCTGGCAACAGGAAATAAAACCTCTGCAACAAAAAAGGACACCCTGGCCTTTTATATCTGATCACTTATTATATTTATTATTTTCCTACGGTGCTATGGGGTCAGCCTCGCGTGCATTACAGGTGCACTCGCCCCTAATTTTACATGACTCACACCTTGCTGTGACCACACCTCAGGACCCTATGGCAGATACGCCACTGTACGTTTACATAGTTTTCCTCAACAAAATAATGTGGAGTAACCACATTTCCTTTGGTATGATTTTCTCTTCTTTTCCTTTTTAAATATAAATGCTTCAGGTATGTTGAACAGTGTTCATTGAACACGGAGGCTTACTAATATATTCTAATGCAATAATATGACAACATAATCATGACAACATACATCAGTTAGATACAGTTCAATGTGAGGACTCAACAATGTCTGCTCCCGGAACGTCCTTCACTTTTCCCAATAGCAGTATCTAACTTTGTAGTTGGATTAAACAGATTAATTCATAAAGCATTCTTACCACAAATTTCAAGAAATATAAACAAATGACGCTGACTTGCAAAGCAGTGGCCTCAGTTTCTTCTGCACTGTCCAGACTGTGAATACTTCTTTATTTAATTTTAAAATTAACACAGCTGATCTCAGCGTATTTAAATGAAAAGTTTTGTTCAACTGGCAATGAATAGTGAAAGCCTTTTGCTAATATTTATTAGCACTGGCCAATCAAAAGCTTGCGACCACCAGAATTCAAATGTAGTTTTTGAAAAACCAAAATAACTCCAAACAAACTCTGCGTCTGGTAGTCGATTGGCCAGTCTGCTTTAGTTATGCCAATACAAAAAGATGTTATTTTTGGGTAACAATTTTCCTACCGCTCCCCTTTCCTCCTATACTCTTTTTACCCAAGCGAATTTGAATGCACCTCAATGCCTCTTGTTCTAAGCTGGCGTCCCCACTAACGTTATGAAAAAAACAAGCAGGAACAACAGTCTGTCTGGTCGTGCGTCCGTAGACATTTAGTATTTTCTCAATAACTTTGCTAATACTTAAACTACCATATTATTTAAAACATATTCTTGCTCAGTACACTCTAAGCTATACTACCATATGATTTTTATGGTCAATTTCATTATGGTTTAGATTTTCAATTTTGTCACGGTCAATCGTCAAATAAAAATTTTACACAAGACGGCCATCTTCCCCTCTCTCTCATCTCTCGCTAGCATGTATTTTCAAATAACTAACTTGTTTTAGTGACGTCAGAAATACTACCGCGAGGAGGAAATAAAATTGTCTGCGTGTTTGCCTCTGTTGGCTTTGCCACAGCGTGTATATATGCATGGCAAACGTGTCAAGCAAAGCGGGGTTTTGCGCGGCGGGTATAAGAATTTGCGTTAATTATAACTGTTTGTCTCGTGTTACACTACCAAAAATGTAAGGATTACTACTTATTACCAGCGTTAAAGTTAAATATTACGTTAATTCAGACAGTAGTTTGGCGGCACACTTCCGCAAAATCGTTAATTATAAGTCTTGCCACAGTCTCTATCAGATCGGGCAAAATGTTAAAATTGTACGTCACAAGGAAAGCGAGTAGGTTTAAACGGCGGGGTCGGTTCTAAGCCTTTCCATGGCACAAAATTCAGCGCGATGCTGGCGCGTGAGAGGATCACAGTCAGACACAATAGGGCGGGTTTATTTATTATCATTTTATGACTAAAATCTTACTAAAATGAGCGATTATTCTCGCAGATTTTACTACAAGCCCTACCAAAAAAAAAAAAATAAAAATTTTGGTGCCAAACATTTTACTCTTGATTGTACATACATGAGGCCTGCTCAATCCAAATATCACATTTACTTGTCTGTAGCAGCTCTAGTTTTTGAGATACAGACATTTTTGTATTTCATTCATACAGGGTGACCCAAAAAAAAGGGCCCGCGCGCGCACTTTTTGTGCGCGCGCGGGCCCGTTTTTTTTTTGATCACCCTGTATTATTACAATATTTTCTATATAAGGCTATGTAAAAAAAACTATTGCTGTCTAGTTCTTTACAAAAGAAAACTGCTTGTTTACTCTCAGTTTCAGTTTTCCAAGAATCTTCCCAGAATTGCCTTTTTTTAGATTTTAAGCCACTGCATGCATGTTAGTATGCTACTTATTTTATTACACTTCTAACAGAGAATGGAATCATCTTCAAGAAAAGCATGTTTTCTTTCACCGCATTTATTTTGTTATATTTGTGGAGAGTACATTTTCAAAGAAGAACATAAGAAGCATATTACTGTTTTTGTGAAAAAGGCATACTTTGCTTACTTTAAAGTAAAACTAGGTGACCAGGGCAAGTCTTGGGCTCCTCATATTGTTTGCAAAACATGTGTTGAACACCTGCGACAGTGGACATGTGGGAAAAGAAAATGTTTAAAATTTGGAATTCCAATGGTTTGGAGACAGCCCAGGAACCACTATGATGACTGTTATTTCTGTGTTGTGAATATTAAGGGAATTAATGGAAAAAATCACAAAAAGTGGAAATATCCAGATTTAGATTCTGCTAGGCGACCTGTTCCACACGGAGATGACATACCAATTCCAACTTTCAGTCAGATTTCGGATTCCCTGCTAGAAGATGAGACAGCAGTGGCATGTGGAACGACAAGTGACAGTGATAGTGATTTCGAAGATGATTTTTCAGATGCTCAACGCTTCGACCAGCTTGAACTAAATGATCTAATCCGAGATCTATATCTCTCCAAGGAATCTTCAGAACTTTTGGCTTCAAGATTGAAAGAAAAACAATTACTGACTGCTGAAACAAAGGTTACATTTTATCGCAGCAGAGAGCAAGGTTTTGTCGCCACTGTAACAATCTTTCCAGGTGACATGCCAAATCTTCGCACCGTGTAGACCTTTCGTCACAGGTGTTACATATTTTCTTCTGAGTTTATTGAATTTCCTAGTGATCGTAGGGTTTACTGGTTTACTTAAATATCTTGTGGGTGGTAACTGGCGACTGCCAGAGGTGGAGTTACCCAAATGAATGTTGGTTTAAGACCAGGTCCTTACTACTCACGTAAGTTGTCAGTGATCATTTGTATCTTCCTAGTGCTTCCATACATGAGTAAGTAACAGCAATAAGTCATGGAAAACAGTTTATTAGTAGACTAAAAGGCAATGTTTATACACGACTCAATAACCTGGCTATCAGCGGCCAGAACGCCTGTGGGTTACATGAATCTTAAGGTCTCTGCAAAAGGACATCAACATAACAACATGTCTGCTTGACCCTGCTAAAAAATGTCGATAAGCTTTTGCTTTAGGTCGCAATATACTTTTCGTAGCAGACTAAACGTTCTAATAGAAAAGATGATTGTTATACAAACCGGGTGAACACATCCCACAAAACTAGAAAAACAGTCTCCTCAAATAACATAATGGTGAAAAACATTGAAACTTTCAGTGGTAAGGCATTTCCTTGACCAAAGGTTAACCACACAACCATTAAAAACCCGGCCCGCACTAAGGCTGAAACACGTCTACCTCACTTAACAGTGAACCCCGTGACTGAACTGTGTTCTGACCGCGGTAGTCAAAAATAGCTATCGACGATCTCATTGGTCAAGCTCGACCAGTGAAGTTATCTTACCAACTAATCTTGCTCAAGATCTTTAGCTATTCTTATTTTACTGTTTAACGTGCTAGCTCGCGTTAAACACAGGCCCTCCGGTGACAGTTTTATTCCATTCTTTTGTAAAGAAAACAACCTTGTGTTTTGTACTAATGTAGGAGGTCTTGTTAACAAAATGGGTGTAAGTTATACACCAGATGAGTGGCGACTTTTCATTGACAGCTCTAAAAGAAGTTTGAAGGGTGTTCTCTTACACAATGGTAACAAATATGGCTCAATTCCAATTGCTCATTCTACTACAATGAAGGAGGAGTATGCTACAATAAGCACAGTTCTGGAAAAAATTGAAGTATTTAGAACATAACTGGATGGTTTGTGTAGATCTTAAAATGATGAACTTCTTGCTTGGCCAGCAAATGGGATTCACCAAATATCCATGCTTTATATGTTTGTGGGATAGCAGGGCAAAAGATATGCACTGGACAAAGAAACAGTGGCCGTTGAGGGATGAATTTAAAGTTGGAGAAAAAAATATTTTCAATAAGCCTCTCATTGATCGAAAAGAGTTCTACTGCCACCATTACATATAAAGCTTGGCTTGATCAGCAATTTGTTAAGGCACTGAACAAAGATGGTACCTGTTTTAATTACTTATGCAGAAAGTTTCCAGAATTGAGCATAGAGAAACTTACAAGGTAAAGCTGGAATTTTTGATGGACCTCAAATTAGAAAGTTAATAAACGATCCAAATTTTATTGATTCCATGAACAAAACAGAGTCCACAGCCTGGTCATCATTTGTTTTAGTTGTGCAAAACATTCTGGGTAACTTTAAAGCAGACAATTATTCTGAATTAGTTGGAAACATGCTGTCGAGTTTTTGTGAACTTGCATGCAACATGAGCATAAAATTGCACTACCTCCATAACCATTTACATTTATTTCCGGAGAATCTTGGCGACTTTAGTGAGGAGCAAGGTGAAAGATTTCACCAAGATATAAAAACAATGGAAGAGAGATACCAGGGACTTTGGGATGCCCACATGATTACAGATTACTGTTGGACACTTAAGCGTGACTGTCCGGGCATATCACATTCCAGGAAGTCCTCGAAAAGATCCTTTTTGCGTGTTGACTAAACAAGTGCTAGTGATAAAGTTTTATTACATTTTTGGTAATATATGCACAGTAATTACATATAATATGAATGCAGACTAAAGTCAAAATGCCACTGATAGCACCTAACTCTAGGATTGTACATAACATGTTATCTTCCCTACCAGTCATTTCTGACCAAAGGAGCGTACCTCCCGAAATAACTTTCGGTTGCACGAGGTTGGGCAATTGTAAATCAAGCTACTGCCCATGCAGCATGACCCGGCCTGGATATCAGAGGAACGGTCTAGCCGATACAGTCTGACACCAGTAGCAACCGCCTGTCATTAGTAGGATACGGAACTTGCCCTCGGTATTAGCTCTAGAATTGCCACAGTTATCCAAGTAGGATGGGAGCCGCGCTGGTGTAATGGCTTCGGCGTTGTACTGGCGACCAGGTGTTCATGGTTCAAACCCGGGCGTCAGCGTTTGAAGAAATGTTTACGGCCGGAAATTTGACAGAATAGCCTGAACGGCTTCTGTGATAAAACCTCTGTGGATGGGAAGGAGCGAAGCTCCTGACCGGGTTGGAAGGAAAGTCCTCAGGTTCCACAGCCTCGCAATGACATGTCATTGGGCCGAAGGGCTGAAAGCCCAAGTGCCGCTGGTTAAGGAAAAAAAAAAAAAAAAAAATCCAAGTAGGATCGTGTACATAACAATTGCCCTACTAATATGGTCATTCTTAGTTATCTCAAAAACTAAAGCTGATAGAAAAAATCTGATTACATTTTTGGAATCAGCAACCCAAAATTACCCAAGAACAGCTATAAAATTTAAGGCACCAAAATGTGTGTATACCAGTGTTATTCTACGAAAGACCCGCAACATTAACAAACCAAAAATGGAGACGTTTACAACAGTGGACGAGTTACAGAAGAATAATAGCACTATCAATACCAGGAAAAGTATTGTCGATGTTTTTGTGGTAAAATTTGTTTTACAGGATGGAGTGTCAACCGCATGCTTAACCCTCCTTAGTCGCTTTTTACGACATGCTTGGTAGGGTGGAGTGTTACTATTCTTTGCTCTTCTTCTGGCCCAGGAAACACACAGTGTTTTTATTTTCTGCTATTCTATGGTTTGGTGTATACAATATTTTTTATTTAAGCTTGCCTTAGCAGTAGCTTCTGTTGTCACTGAATTGTTTATTTGTTTGGTGCAGCCTTAGTTGATGTTGGGTATGGATAACTCCGCTGTTTATTTTTTATACATTTCTAATGACCTGGCTGAATTCGATTATGACGCTGATACGTTGTATTATAGATTTATGAACATACTGTTTGTTCAGATATTTATTCCTCAATTTTACCTACCTACCTAACTACCTGCCTGCCTGCCTGCTTACCTACTTACTTACCTACCTAAATACGCACCTCACAACCTACCTACCTTCTTACCTACATAACTACCTACATAATTACCTACCTTCCTACCTACCCTACGTAACAATCTACCTACCTCGCAACCTATCTAACTACATGTATGCTTATCTATCTATCTATCTATCTATCTATCTATCTATCTATCTATCTATCTATCTATCTATCTATCTATCTATCTATCTATCTATCTATCTATCTATCTATCTATCTATCTATCTATCTATCTATCTATCTATCTATTTATCTATCTATCTATCTATCTATCTATCTATCTATCTATCTATCTATCTATCTATCTATCTATCTATCTATCTATCTATCTATCTATCTATCTATCTATCTATCTATCTGTCTATCTATCTATCTATCTATCTATCTTTCTTTCTTTCTGTCTTGAGACAGGATGGATTTGGGGCGACCACATCTCGATCTCTCTTTCACTACGGCAGTAATCAGTTACATTTATTGTACTGAATATTTACGTACTTTTCATGGTCAGCACTTTTTTCTTTCTCTGCTAAGTAACCGATATTTTGTACTTTCATTCTTACACTCCTTTTAGTAATAATTTGTCTTGTCTGTTTACCTGCCCATCCCTGCTGAGATAGTAGACAGGTGATGAAATATTGAAACGGCAGTTATGTTGGTAAATTCTCGTATACCAATCATTGGCCCCAGCGTATTTGTTTAATCGCTGATAAGGCCAGGATGCGTCTTCGCCAAGGTAGTAAAAAGATGGGTTTAGTGTGCTCAAGCAATAGATAACAAGATTACTCGTCTGTGAGACACCATATGGATAGACATAAATGACATAATCGTCTCCTGTCCGACTTTTTCACGAAGACATTACTTTATATGAAAGTAATAAGTTGTTACATCTGACACACATTGTTGTACGAGTCTACAGATGTAATGGTGAGTTTCCTGCCAGGCAATCGGATGTTTTATTACTATATGGTAGAGGTGACCTCTGCATCTTGCACATAATTTTTCCATGTCGGAAATAATTTTAAATTTCCTCACACGACACGCATGTTTGAATACGATTGGCGCTTTCTTAGCATCGTAACAAACCAAATTCGGGGGGGGGGGGGAGAGGGGGTGGAGAGAGGGGGCAGACTTGCAATATAATCTGACAATTTTTGCAAGTCTAGTTCACTGTGCGAAATCGCTTGCCAAGACGTGTCAACAAGACTGCCAGAAGTTAGAATTTAGAATTCCATTTATCAGGCCGGACTTGGCGTATTTTAGAAGGACTTACACAGCCCAGAAAAAAACCATTTTAATACGGAACCGGAATCTGAAGAAATTGAAACACACCGAGTCAAAGAGGAAATCTATTATTAAAATAATGACCCCCAAGTACACGTGTAAAAGGAATCTACCAGTGCCTTTATTCATCTGAGCAAAAAGTCTGCGAGCAAGGATTGGCGTAATTTGTGCATTTTACAATTTATATTTTTTCATTACTAACATGTGAACTAATATGTATATATTACCATGTGAATATTAATATGTGAAAATCGTAACTGGATGTCCAAGTCATTTGAGGCTGGCAACCTCAGCGTATAGAATGATGATTTCATGAACCACCACTGCAAGGGCTGGTGACTGCTTTATCGCTATTTTCTTAAAGAGAACTGAAAGCATAAGTAGTCCCAAGTTCCATATGGAGCAGGTAGGGAAAGATGAAGGAAATGATGTACATTCTATGTATAATATTTACATTTTCAAACCAGTGTAAATGTCTATCTAAACATATTCACTTTAAAATTAATGAAAGTTTCAAACTTTTCAAAAAGTTTAGATATAAATGAAAACATATTCAATTTATATTGTGAACACTTTTCAATCAGTGGAGATGTAAATGTAAACATATTATATCTGTACTATTAACCTTGTCGCGGTTGAGTAACGTGTAGAGTATTTGTCGAGTTGGACAATAGTAGTGAAATCGACAAAGGATAGTGCACTGACAGAGTTATAGATTACACACACAGAAAGGTGTAAATAAAAGATGGACTTGAGACAACCTGGAAGAAGATTTATCAAAATGATCTCTCTCTCCAAGCCTCAACTCACTTTTACTGTCTAAGCACCTCCTGCTCTCACTCTTTTCTCTTATCAAACATAGAGATTATAGTAAAGAGCTGAAACAAGTTAATTATGGATGGAAGGGTCGTGAACAGCGCATTAATAAATGTGTAAACTTTATTAAATGAAGAAGCATGTATGAAAATAATGCGCATTTCATCACCAACAACATAAAAATTACATTAATAATCTCAATACTCATCAATAGTCATCAATAATCATCAATAATGCAAATACACACCCACAAACACACACACCACCAGTCACAAAACCTGTAGAACACAGAGAAATGAAATAAACTGAGTGTCAGTCCGTCCGCTTTCGTGGGACCAAATGTAATAGTCCAGAAAGTGTCTTACATGTAGATCCTTCAAGGCGAGGGAATAAGCCTACAAAACTTTCCTTGTTGGTACTATCATTGGTGACCTCTAATTGCGCGAGGTGGGCTGGAAGACTCTATTTACCTCTGGTTTACCAAATGAATAAAACTGCGTGTCAGTCCGTCCGCTTTCGTGAGACCAAAAGCTAGCTCCAGAAAAGTGTCTTACTTGTAGATCCTTCAAGGTGAGGGAATAAGCCTACAAAACTTTCCTTGTTGGTGCTAAACGTTGGTGACCTCTAATTGCGCGAGGTGGGCTGGAAGACGCTGTTTATCTCCTGCTGACCAAATAAACTAACTGAGCGACAGTCCGTCCGCTTTCGTGGGACCAAATGAAATAGCTCCAATGTCTTTACGTAAAATATATACTCCATGGGGGATGGAATTAACCTGTAAATCCAATGTAGGCGCTAACTTTGGTGACCCCTAATTGCGTGAGGGGCTGGAAGACGCTGTCTATTTCTCTTGCTGGCCGCTCCTAAGTGCGAGGTTTTCATAACCCAGAACTACACCAGACGAAGTTATTTGGGGAAGAAGAGAACCAGGCGCTCTTATCCGGCGCTATTGCTTGCTTGGCATTAAATCCGGTTTAAACGAGTTTGGCTGTGGTTTGGCTGAGTGCCCCGTTTAGGCACACAAAGGCGGGTGATATCAGATTCTGCTATAGACATGCTGGGCGGTTTTGATATTCTGGAAGCTGCAATGCTCTGACTGGTAATCCAATAGGCGAGTAGAGAACTACTACTGCATTAGGTGGTTCCAGATTTAGCGTTGGCTCGTTGCACTGCGTGAACTTAACTTGGCGTTGACAAAGGGTTTAGGTTCAGGAATGGGGGGTGACGACTCGTGATTGCTAGCTGTATTCAGCATCCCTCTAGAACGAAGAGTATATGACATTCTTCGCCTGACTGGAGACTTGACTCTAGCAATTCGGTATCCCTGAAACTGAGACCCAAAAAGACGGCCTTTACATCAAGCAAATAATAAATCACACTAACTTTATACAGAAAGTTTCGCTCCACTATGGGATTAAATTTATAGTAGTTATTGCTATGATAGTTTTAGGGCTATCTTTAACCATGTCTCCTGTTCCTTCCACTCTATCAATTATCAGCATGCGCCTGCATAGGCTTAATATCTTTTGTACACCCATGTACCTGTCAGTAATCGTTCTGACAGCAACAATCTACTCCTCTTCTTCCAACTAAACATACAGGAAACCTAACCTGGTAGTTACAGTTGAATGAATATGCTTATTCATCTTACAACATTAAATAAATTACATAAACAGATTACAGCATGTGACATTACACAAATAAATCATATGTCCCCTTGGGGAAATATATTAACATTCCACAAAATGAGTACATAGAAAATGCAATGTTCTTGCTATAATAATACAGCTGTGGCTGAATCATAAGATATAATTATATCTATGCCTGGTGACTGCTCTAACTCGTCTAAGGGGCAAAACCCAGAGACTGACCGCGATTGTTATCTCCCCCTTGTTTCGAAGATCAAACTATTTTACCGACCGTAAAAAGCTCCACTGCCGTTAGCGAGCCGATTCTACACAGAAGCCGGCTCGCTCGTTCAACGCGATCAAAGACTTAAAGCAACCAGAGGAATGTTTCTCTGGTCAAACGAACCACAGGTGCGTTTAGATAACATTACGTTACCGCTACGCTGACCGTTGAAGGCCAGAACGTAAACAAACCGCGGGTGGGGTTTGAAAAGGTGAAAAAATAGGGCCACGAAGGTAGAAAAGAAAATATAAAATGACAAGGAAACCAGAACATTAAGAGTATTTAAAAAATCGGACGAGATGGTAAAATAAATTAACATTCACTGTGACAAACCTTTTCATTTAAATGTAAACTAAAGATAACGCTATTCAATTTAAATATAAAGAAAGTTTTCTCTCGAGGGATTAAGTTTAATTCTCATCGACGGTAAATTCTGAGGTAGACGGGATGGTGGAATAGAGAGAAGTGGACCAATAACTCTGGGTTGGAAAACGCAATACTTAAGTGAGCGTTTTGTTTTCTATTCTTTTACCATAGTTGATGGTGGTACCAGCTGAGGCTACTTCTTCTTCTTCTTCCTCGTTCGTCCTGAAAAAGGACGTTGGTTGCGTTGTGTCCGTTTACATCGGAGCTGCCAAATTTGCGCCTTTCGGCAGACGCATCCGACTTCAGCATGGCATTTTTTTGGAACGGGTTTGCCTTTTCTCTTCGATCCCTACTCTCTCAGCCAGACTGCAGTGATGCAGCCTGTTTCAGGACCTCGACTTGCAGGTAGAATAGGGTCTTGGTCAGCTCTGGTTCGTTGACCCTGACGCAAGCAGTCAAGCTATGAGTCGCTGACTGCATTCATCTCGTTTACTGAGTTTTCGATCCCATCTACCTCTGGAACTATCGCTGGAACAAGGAGGAAACAGTGGCCTGAGCTTTAAGACGAGGAACCAACTTTGTAGACACTCCCTTACACTTGTGGGAACGTGCTCCGCCCTTCATCCTTGACCAGCAACGAGCGTTATCAGTGACCTATCTGCGCAGAATCAAACCATCAGCAGGAGCAGAACCTACCTACCAGTGGCAGATAAGTAAAACATATAAGCTGCCACGTGAACTCCTTTATAAACTTTCATCAAATCACAACAGTGATGACAACTTTCTGTTAAATTATTATCAAAATTTTCTAAAACCTTTTTAAACCTAAATGATTATTATATTTGTTATTTTTAATTATGAGTATATGAGGACCACTGCAGTAAGACGGGGGTAAAACATTAGAATGACCCAAAAAAAAGAGTTCTCCCACACCGCTTCACTCCCCACTTCAACCCCTCGGCTGGCCAACGTCACCCTAATGAACATCGCGTCTTACAAGCGCATCGAGACCACATGTGGGTTCCAGCGTATGCTGGCTATGACAGCTATCCTTTCCCGCCTCCTGGCAGATATCAGTGCTTAGCTATCTCAGCTTTTACTCCGCTTACGCAGTCTCACCTCCTGCTACTTTCCTGCCTTCCCCATTATCAGCATCATTATCCATACAAACTTTCCCGTCTGTCCCACCCCTGACACTGTCCCAATGTGACGGGTCGGTGGTGGTGGTGTGGTTGGTGTTGCGATTCCTTGGTTATGGTATTATTTATTGAATAGTAAAGTCACTCTTTAGACGTATCAATGTTGGTTATAAATGGTTAGCTCTAGTATTTGATTTCCCTTGTGGGAGAGTTATTGTGCTGACAAAGGTAAACACCAACAGCTGTAGAACCGAACCCGAAACGTAAATAAAGGATCAAGCCTTCTGCTTTGAGTCCACATGTATTGAGATTCATACAAAACGATAATCGACATTCACAAAGGTTTCATGTACAATTCAGCGTAACAATTGAATTCCAAATAATATCAGTAAGTATCCGTCCGTGTCAAAACAATATGTCAGATGAACATCGTGGCTATATACGTGCGCTGTTGTAGTCAACAGCCAGAAATGAGCACATGAGTTCTTGACATCTACAATTTGAATCATAATACGATTCTCCTTCCATTATTAGTTTAATTTAATTAATCTCATGCTTAGATTAATTTCCGAACTGACCCTGAAGTCTACATCGATTCATCTATATAATATAGGCTATATACTCAGCCTTATTTCCTTGGAAGAAATACAAGACACGACCTTCTTGCTTGACGAATAGCGTAACAAAGGCCCTGTTACCAAGTCACCCGGCGTGACCTTCCCAACGCGAATGCGTCATAATCTCCGCATATATTTCGCGTTCACTATACCGTAAAATATCGACATATTCTATAAATATTAATGACCCCTAAACGTTGCGCATGGGTAAACCCCAGCAGACGCCGTCATTTAAAATAACACCGTAACAGATTTCCTGTCAGACGGGGGCAAAAAAAATCTATTAAATAGATTTTTTTTTTGAACAATATTAATCAAATTATCAAAAATTTAACAAAACCCGACGTATGACCTACGATGTTCTATCTAGAACAGTGTCGCGGTCATGTCAGTAATATATTATAATAAAATCAACGTCATATCATACATATACCTTATATTAAACAAGGAAATTTCACTGTCACTAACTAATTAACTAATTAAATTGTTGTATGTATAGACTAACTAATAATGTGAGGTGTTATTAAAATTATTCTAACTAACTAAAATTAAAATAATTAATTATAGTATGTACGTATGGTACTAGCTAATTAATATCTAATAGAGGAAAATGAGAAACAGTATAAGAGAGTAAAAGAAATAAAAATTGAGAAGTACGGACAATTGAAACCAAATATTAAAGTATACATTAAATTAGCATGCGTGTGAAAATGAAGTGTAAGGATAGATACCTAATTAAATTAACGCAATCAGAAGAAAAGAACAGAAAAAATTCATACATTTTAACTATATATATGAAATGTCATAATGTAATATCTATTACCTTAATAATTACACTAATTAAAAGGTTTAATTGGTGTGATATTCTTTTGTTTCATCTTTTCTTAGTATATTTTATTTTTTTATTTCATCACACTTTGACTTTATTATCTATTATATACTAATTTAATAACTAGAAAATTTAATAATATTGGACATGAAGATCCAATCGTTGTTACCTCCTGTTGAATTGTATGAAAGTTCATTAAGACACAAGGTTCATATTATCAAATTATGATTTGATTATCCATTCATCGTTAGTTCCTTTATTAAACTTTTGAAAGTAAATTGACTAAGTCATCAACGTATCTGTCCTTTCTACATCAGAGATTGTTCCTTTTTAACAGTTTTCAATCGAAATGAGTGATACTCAAAGTGGAATTGAAGTTCAAATTTTCAAACGATCCGCAAAACTTGATATTTTGATCACAATAGTTTATTTCGAAATGTCCTTATTTAGGTAGGAAGTCCAACTGAATTGTTGTATATTCTGACTTGATATCAATACCGTTCATTGCAAATGTAATGCTTGACTAGTCAGAAAATTTTCTTGAAATTGTAATATTCATTCAGAATCCGTAGGATGTCTGGACAACGTGTCGGCTATGACGTTTTCAGTTCCAGGTATCGACTGTATCTCGAACTCGTAGGGTTGCAACGTAATAGCAAATCGTGCAAGTTTAGCACTTTTATGGTTTGAGCGACGTAATGCTGCCACTGATTTCTGATCAGTCTGGATCAGGAATGGAGATCCCAGCAAAAACTTTTCCAACTTGGTAATTGCCCAGATTACGGAGAGCAATTCTCGGTCCACAGTGGAATATTTCGTCTCCGGAGGTTTCAGTTTGCGTGATATATACATTACAGGGTGAAGGACATCATCATGATATTGCAGTAGACATACCCCGAGTCCGTAATTACTCGCATCTGTACGTAGAACAAACTTTTTAGAAGCATCTGGTAATCTTAAAACAGGTGGGAAAGAAAATATTTTTAAGATAGTGCGAAAAGTTTTGTCACATTCGTCGGTCCAATTTATCCTTAAAGGCATGTTCTTCTTTAGTAACGAAGACAGGACAGCCGTGATGGATGATAGGTGAAGTACAAATCTGCTATAGTATTGGATTAAACCTAACAGACTCCTAACCTGTTTCTTCGTTTGAGGAACAGATAAATTTAATATTTTAGAAACCGTTATGGGAATTGTTTGGATACGTCCCGATCCAATAATGTGCCCCAGGAATGTTATCTCATTACACGCTATTTGAATTTTAGTTGGTTTAGCGGTTAAATGGTTATCCCGCAATATTTCCAAAACTGATTTAAGACCCAAAAAATGTTCCTCAAAAGATGAACTAAACAAACATATGTCGTCAATATAGGTAATTATATCTGATCTACCTGCTAAAATTTTTCGCATCATGCGAATAAAGGTAGCTGGAGCATTCATTAGCCCAAAAGGCATCACGTTCCACTGGTAAAGACCTTGTGGAGTTGAGAATGCTGTGTAGTATTTGGCTCTTTCGGTTAGTGGAATCTGCCAATAACCTTTAGTTAAGTCAATTTTAGTGAAAAGTGTAGCATTGGATAGACGAGGAAGTAAATCGTCAAGGATAGGATGTGGTTCGCTATCCGGTACTGTCTGCGCATTAAGTTTCCTATAGTCAACACATAAACGTATGTTGTTGTCCTTTTTCCGGACAATGACTAAAGGGGAAGAAAATGGAGATGTACTAGTCTCAATAATATCTAATGATATCATCTGTTCGAGTTCCTGAGATGTCTTACTCAGAAAAGGTAGAGGTACAGAATAAGGATGAACACGAATTGGTGTATCATCGTTCAGAATAATATCGTAACCGTAGAAGAAATGGTCACATCACGCCAAGATTCAGTAGATTGGACAGTAAGTACAGGTAAAGGCATCTGCACTTCAGGAAAAGAAGATTCTTCCTCCTGTATAACAGATAGATTAGAATAATGACAAGTAGATACAGTATTGTCATCTAATTCATGAAAAATTGACTGTAAGTGTATAGGACGTGTATGAAATTGCTTGAGCATATTAATATGGAATATCTTTCTGTGTCCCTTGATATCTAAGACGTAATCAACGTCTGAAATTTTATCAGTAACCTTATAAGGACCAGTCCATGAGATCAATAACTTATTGTTATTGTGAGGGAGTAATACATAAGCCTCATCGCCTGGGAATAATTGACGTAATCGTCTAGATCGATTTAGTATAGATCGAGCCTTAGCTTTTGCAGCCTCAGAAGAAGCTGTTGCCAATTGGCAAGACTCAATAATATTATTTCGAAGATTAATCACATACTCATAAGATGACTGAGTGTCCTGAGTCATCTCTGCGTCAATTAATAAATCTTTTATCAGTCCCATAGGACCTCTCGGAGGGGCACCAAAAACTAACTCAAAGGGAGAGAAGCCAGTTTGTTCATGTGGCACCTCTCGGTAAGCAAATAGGACAGCTGGGAGTGCTCTGTCCCAGTCCTGAGGGTGTTTAACAGCAACCTTATGTAAAAGTTGCTTAAGCGTACGGTTAAGTCTTTCAACTGCACCGTTACTCATGGGATGATAAATACTACTCAAATTCCTATCAATGTTCCAGGTTTTCATTACCTCCTTCATAGTATCGGAAATAAACTGCGACCCATGATCAGATAATAATTTTCTAGGAAACCCTATTCTAGAGAAAATTAGATGTAATGCATCAGCTACGTCTGTGGTAGTGGTTGTCTTCAATGGAATGGCTTCTGGCCATCGTGTGCATAAATCAATGCACGTGAGAACAAATCTATGTCCTCTCGCAGATGGTAGAAGTGGACCAATTATATCTATGGCCATCTTGTCAAAAGGTCGTACTGAGATATCGCAAGCCTGAATAGGCGCCGTGTGAAAAGCTCCACGTGCTTTCACTTCCTGGCACGTAGTACAAGAACGTACATACTGCGAAATATCACGTGACACTCCTGGCCAAAAGAATGAAGATAATACTCGAGATCGTGTTCGAGTATATCCCATATGTCCTGCACACTGCGAGTCATGCGCGTGTTGAAGAATGTACCGTCTAAAAGCAGCCGGTACCATCACTTGTTGTTTTACCAGTGATTTATCACTAAAACATCTAATTAGTATATCATTTTTCATAATAAACCAATGTTTGTTCTTATTACCTGAAGTTAAATTATCAACCTTATTAACTAGGTTAAAAAATTTATTTAGAGATTTGTCATTTTTTTTTTGTTTGTTAGCAAATGATTCCCTGTCAATAGGTGAATTGACCTCAATATCCTCCTGTTTTTCTGCATCCATCTTATTATCATTGACACTCTCCATGAGCATAGTCTGAGCTCTAGTTGTCACGGCGTTTCCAGTGCATAGATTGTGTCTCTCCCATTCAATAATATCTTCTGGTGAACAATCCTTGCTGCCGTGTATGCGACCCACCATAAGGTCTGCTATTGGCTTTTTCAGCATGCATACCTTCACGTTACCTGTGAAAAAAGGTGTGTTAACATGGATAATAGCTGTGGGGTAAAACTCAATAGTTCCCCCAAAAGTCATGCAACGGACATATTCCCCCGTTGCACAGCTAGGATGTACTAGCGACTGTCGCACTCCAATGGTTGTGGACCCCGAGTCTCTCAATACAGAAACTATAGAACCGTTTACTATCCCTCTGTTAAAAATCAGAGAGCCTGTTCCATCATTGGCTGCAAGCCCTACTTCTGGTGTAATGTGTCCGCAGTTTAGCACTGTCTCCTTTGCCTTCTGAAAAATAAGATTGCATTGTGGGCAACTATTTGCCACGTTATAATTTATAGCAAAGCATGCAGCAGAAGAATTCATTGTATTATCGTTAGGTGGAACCTGAACCTTAGGGGTGATATCATTTGTCACTGCTGCCCCGGTATTATGGTTATAATGTGAAGATCCACGAGAATGAGAACGATTACGAGAATAATTAGTTGAATTATCTCGTTGTCGTCTATTATAATTGTTATCTCGATGTCTCGAGTTATAATTATCGCTATTGTTCCAATTGTTACCATTATTATATTGATATGACCGATTATAACTTGAGTTACGTGGATTACTGTTGTATCTTGACTGAGGTGAATAATTTCTGGTTTGTTGTCTTCCTCTATTAAAGTTATTGTTAAAGTTATTCTGTCCCTTATGAAAATTAATGTCATAGTTTCCTTTGAACCTACCTCTGTCCACACTGTGTGTTCTAGGTTTGTTATGATTATGATATGCCATATTGGAGGCTACAGGAAGAGGTTCTCTTATCAACGAGCCAGAAATATTAGCATTCGGATGAGCTGTGCAGTAATTTAAAGAAATTTTTTCTAACT
Source organism: Oreohelix idahoensis (assembly GCA_024509875.1). NCBI lineage: Eukaryota > Metazoa > Mollusca > Gastropoda > Stylommatophora > Oreohelicidae > Oreohelix > Oreohelix idahoensis. Next base: position 299,258 of record JAMPIV010020538.1, read on the forward strand.
CATCAATAGTTTCTGGATTTCTTTCTTGCAGATAAGCAAAGAATGGTGAGCTGACAGAAGATAATACTTTATCCCTCAATAATAAATCAACTAACTTGTCGTAAGATTTGTTGACACCTGCCAGTTCAACCCATCTGTTAAAAGTATTGTGTATGTTAGCAATAAATCCCGTAAAATCTTTATTATTATCTGGCAATAAACTTTTGAAACGTAATCTACATGCCTCTTCTTTCAAGTGGAAACGACGTAATAACAACGTCTTAATGGCCTCATAATCTGTGGCTAATGTAGGATCAATGTTTTGTGCTGCACTTGCAGGTTCGCCATCCAGAAATTCCTTAAGTTTAAGTGCCCATGCAGTTTTGTCAAGGTTATTGACCTTACATATATCCTCAAAGCGCGCCAGCCACGATGAAAGGTCGTCCACGTGTAATTTGAATGGTGGTAATTTAAAGTAATAATTGCCCTTAAGTCGGGTGGATGACGATCCAGATTGAGCATTATCATTTTGGCTTGCTGCAGCACTCTGCGAATTAAGTTTTGCTGTTTCCAATTTAAGCCGTTGCAATTCCATTTCTTGCTGCAATATGATTTCTTGTCGTTTCAATTTATTCTCTTCTTCAATCCGTAGGATTTCATCTCTTGCTATCTTTCTTTCTTCTTCTTGTCTTAATTCTTCTCTCTCTGCTTTAGCAATAGTTTTCTTTTCAGCCTCTTTTCTTTCAAGTTCTTCCATCTCTGCCTTATATCTTGCCAGTTGTTGTTCAGCAAATTCAAGGAGTGCCTCTCCCTTTTTATTACAATCTTTTCCAATTTTAATGAAATGGTCCAAGGTAAGCATTCTTGGAGTTTAATTATTTAAGTATTCAATTACTTATGTATTGTAATCAACAATATAATCTATGTCGATAATTATAATTACTCAACGAATGAATAATTATTATAAGAAATTGTAATATTCCTGTATTGTTATGTATAATTTCCACAATCTATAATATTTTGTAAAAATATTATATATATACTCACTGATATCTATCATAAATAGTAATGATAGTTAGTTATATAAGCTGCTGAAATTATATCAAGCGCTTAATATTACTATTTAATAATTATGTGTATTATCCCTAAATAATTAGTCTTAATTGTCACTAAGTTCACAATATAGTACTGAGAAAGTGTACTAATCTATATTAAATATGTATTAATATGTTATAAAGTTTTAATAATTAATCATTATATATTATGCCATAATCATGAGGCATAAAGTGCATTGCCCATTTCTAGGACCACTACTGCAAATATGTGCAAAGTCCCTAATTCCTCATCAAAGATGATAAAAATTTAATCATATTTATCTACACTATTATTAATGAAGAAATTATAGCATTAATATTAAATTATAGAAGGATGAAATGAATACAAACAATACAATGGGTTAACCAAGGATTACGAAACAGTATTACCATACGACAAGACATTTTCACAATAAAAAATGCATTAATAACTAAGTGGTATAAAACGGAAGTGAGAGATTAAGAATGAACTGAATAGAAAGTTAAGCTGTGTACGTAACAAATAGTGACGTCACAGGACTCATTTGACGTTAATACAATACATTTAATTAAAATTAAAGATAGCTAGATCAGAATAAACAAGATAGATTACGAACATAAGACTGTAAATGAATAAAAATAAGAACCAAATACACCAGAAAACACCAGTTATAACATGACTATACACCTAACATGCAAAGTGAATTAATGCAAGTCCGAACGAACCGATCACCGATAATGATAATTCGACGCTTTCTTCGCGAGGTGCTATTAATTCACAGCCTTAGGAACATTCAGAATGAATATCGGCATCCTGAGAGCCATTTTATTCATTCCGAACCGCCGCCCAACCATACCCGCTACATGAAAAGGGCAGGAACAATATTTAACATGGATACAACGAAAAAAGAACATGGCATTATTTGGACAAACAGGACGAAATATTTTAACCTTTAAAATTAGTGACCTATCTTGTTTTGGCGGTAATATCGTACATTATATGCTTCGCCGACAGACTCGAGAGCTTGTTTGTATCATTGAGAAAGTCAGCAATAGGTTTCATTTGATGTTTGAAAGCTGCAAATAAATTTGTTTGAAGGACATTGTCAGCTGCTGGCTTTTCCAACCGTTCATACTGTCGTCAAGGGCATGACGTCACCGGTGTTTTTGCAAATAATGTCCATTTTGGCTCGAAAGGAAAAATGTCTTATTTTTTTGTGGTTCGTTCTTTTGAAAAATTTCAAAACCACTAATGGCCACCAGTTGTGACGGGTCGGTGGTGGTGGTGTGGTTGGTGTTGCGATTCCTTGGTTATGGTATTATTTATTGAATAGTAAAGTCACTCTTTAGACGTATCAATGTTGGTTATAAATGGTTAGCTCTAGTATTTGATTTCCCTTGTGGGAGAGTTATCGTGCTGACAAAGGTAAACACCAACAGCTGTAGAACCGAACCCGAAACGTAAATAAAGGATCAAGCCTTCTGCTTTGAGTCCACATGTATTGAGATTCATACAAAACGATAATCGACATTCACAAAGGTTTCATGTACAATTCAGCGTAACAATTGAATTCCAAATAATATCAGTAAGTATCCGTCCGTGTCAAAACAATATGTCAGATGAACATCGTGGCTATATACGTGCGCTGTTGTAGTCAACAGCCAGAAATGAGCACATGAGTTCTTGACATCTACAATTTGAATCATAATACGATTCTCCTTCCATTATTAGTTTAATTTAATTAATCTCATGCTTAGATTAATTTCCGAACTGACCCTGAAGTCTACATCGATTCATCTATATAATATAGGCTATATACTCAGCCTTATTTCCTTGGAAGAAATACAAGACACGACCTTCTTGCTTGACGGATAGCGTAACAAAGGCCCTGTAACCAAGTCACCCGGCGTGACCTTCCCAACGCGAATGCGTCATAATCTCCGCATATATTTCGCGTTCACTATACCGTAAAATATCGACATATTCTATAAATATTAATGACCCCTAAACGTTGCGCATGGGTAAACCCCAGCAGACGCCGTCATTTAAAATAACACCGTAACACCCAACCTCCTCTACTCTATTTCGCCCCCAGGTTGCTTGTACTCCCTCTGATCTTGCCCTCTCTGAGAGTGAGCTTCCGGTCCTCAGCAAGGGCCTGCACTTCATCCCTCTCCAACCTTCCTCTGATCAGTATAATTTCCTCTAAGATTTTCATCGGTTTCATCGCCGTCTGTGACTTCAATTCCATTTCCGCAACAATGATGGTCATCAGAGATCGCAGGCCGAATCTGATGATGCTTTTGCACGCTTTGCTCCTCATAAGAATAATAATTTTACACCCTCTCCTAGGGCTTCCCACGCTCTGGATTTATATATTCAGAATAACCTCCACGACATTCAGCAGCTCCATACTCAACGCCTGCGCTATTCCAACCTTTCTTCTGATGAGTCCCATGCCCTCTCGAAGCTCCGCCGCAGAGATGACATTGTTATCAAACCGGCGGACCAAGGAGGTGCCATCGTGGTATGGCGCAAGGACCTGTACCTCCAAGAAGGCAATAAGGAGCTCACCAACAGCTCCTTCTACCAGCGCCGTGACAATGATGCGACAGTCCTCGACAATCGTCTGGTCCATGACACCATCAAAAGTCTTATCACCAACAAGTCCTTACCTTCTAGCGCCTCTCATCTTCGTATCGATAATAGTTGTCTGTGTTTTATATGCTTCCCAAAATTCATAAACCGTAGAACCCTAGGAGACCCATTGTTTCGGCCTGTGCCCGCCCTACCGAACATATATCAGACTTCCTTGACGGCATCTTCCAGCTTATTGTAGAGCAGCTTCCTTCCTTTTCAAAGGACACCAACTACTTTTTCCTCTATCCAACTTTCCCAAGACTGTACCTACCGTTTATTTATGTTAAATTTCTGCTCGCTTTACACTTCAATTCCTTACTCTGATGGTCTCCGAGCTCTCCGATTTTTCCTGGACCAGCGCAATATCCTCTATCGCTACGGAAACTCGCATGCGCCTTGCAGAATTGGTCATCCGACTTAATTTCTTTGAGTTCAACGGAAACTTCTTTGACCAAGTCAGTGGAGTTGCCATGGGCACCAAGATGGGTCCCAGCTATGCCTGCCTCTTCACGGGCTACCTGAAGTATCAGGTGTGGCAGCAGTATCCTGGACCTTGTCCATTGATGTATCGTAGATACATTGGTTATTGCATAGGTCTCACTGATGTGTCAGAGGCTGACAAATCTAGGTTCATTAACTTCATCAACAACTTCTACCCTGCGATGCAATTCACCTCTTACATCTCCACTGTCTCTGTTAATTTCCTTGACATTGTTGTCACCATCACTCCCCCACCCCCCACCTTGACACTTCGGTGTACTACAAACCCACTGATGCACACAGTTACCTCCTTTATACTTCCTCTCATTCTCAGGCTTGTCCTGACTCCTTGTCGTTCTCACAATTTATCCTCCTCCATCGGTTATGCCAAGATGATGACGACTTTCTATGCTGGATTTCTTCCGCAGGAGACAGTATCCAGAGGATGTTCTTTCCTCTGCCTTAGAGCGTGTTCTCCCTATCTCACGTCTACAGGCACTAAACCCCGCCACAAAACCTCCTCTGATAGAGTCAAATTAATATTGACCTATCACCCTCACAACGATGCTGTCAAAAAGATCCTGCATCGCCACCTACCTCTCCCTCAAGCTGACCTAGTGGCGCGGGAAGTGTTTAGTGAGCCACACTTGCTGGCATATAAACGGAATAAAAATTTGAGGTACCTCCTAGTCCACAGCCGTTTGAAAACCGTCAACGATGGCCATTTTGGGACTCAGACATGTAACCGAACACGATGCAAACATGTCAGTATGTAATCCAAACACGTCCAGTTTTGTTCCCTAAAGTCAAGTTCACCATCACCCATGTTTTCACATGCGAGTCATGAAACGTCATTTATGCTATTATATACAAACGTTGCAATATTACTTACATCGGCCAAACGGGTACACGACAGGGGGACCGATTCTGCAGAGACCTCTACGACATCTCTCAGTTGAAATCCACACCTGTGGCCATCCACTTCAATGGCCCTGGCTACCACGGTTCCACTGACATCCAGGTGACAGCCATCAGATCCTGTTCTTCTGATGCCAACAGTCGGTTCCGCTTGCAACAACCCCTCATTCATCTTATAGGCTACCTTAAACCCTTCGGTCTGAATACCCAGCATTCTTTTGTCTGAGGCGTCGTTTTCTATCTAGTCCCAGTTTTATTATGACTTTCTACTATTACTACGATCACCCTTGACTTCTATTCTCTCTCTCTCTCTCTCTCTCTCTCTCTCTCTCTCTCTCTCTATATATATATATATATATATATATATATATATATATATATATATATATATATATATATATATATATATATATATATATAATTTTATAATAATAATTTTTTTAAAATTAAATTAAATTAATTAATTTTTTATATTTAATTTAATTTTTTATTATTATTATTGTTTAAAATTAAATTAAATTAATTTATTTGTTTGTTTTTTTTTTTTAAATATCACTTTTCCCTCACTGTTTTCCAGTCCTTGTTTTCATTATTTTTTGCTTTTAATGCAGTATCCACTTCCGCTTTCCGGTTTGGTGGCAGCCATTTTTGCTCCAACATGTGACAACACAATAAGGGAGTATTTTTCTCTTATATCTGTAGTTTCATGTTCTCCACTTAATTCTCACTTTTTTTTCTGTCCTGTCTCTTGTTTGTCTGTCCCTGACGAAGGCCTTGTCGCCGCAACGTAGGTTTTTTTGTTATTTCTCTTTGTAAGACGTATTGCTATTTGTGTGTTTTTGTAAAAAAAAAAATTTCATTCTACTATTTGTAATTATGCAAATTTAACTTCGATTTAATCATTTTAAATGTACTGCATCTTTGTCTCAGTCAATTTACTAAATAGACTCTAAACAGATCTATACCTTAATAATAGGAATTCCACTGAGTAAATCAGAGTGGGGACTTGACGAGCTGAAATTAATAATTGCTTAATTCTTCATAAAAGGCGGCGGACCGATATAAAGTTAACAATTGCCCTGCCAATGCAGCATTCTTCTTGACTTCGGAAATATCTTATGCAAACCCCCTTGGGATAGAAGCGTCATTTCCCTTTTATCTACAAATCTGCCAAGAGTAATCTTGTGCGAATGGAGACACCTTTGACGGTCCATATTAGATACTCTTGGACAACTACTGCAAAGCAGGGGAGGCAATCTGTGACATATCTATCTATCTATCTATCTATCTATCTATCTATCTATCTATCTATCTATCTATCTATCTATCTATCTATCTATCTATCTATCTATCTATCTATCTATCTATCTATCTATATGTCTGTCTGTCTGTCTGTCTGTCTGTCTGTCTATCTATCTATCTATCTATCTATCTATCTATCTATCTATCTATCTATCTATCTATCTATCTATCTATCTATCTATCTATCTATCTATCTATCTATCTATCTATCTATCTATCTGTCTATCTATCTACCTATCTATCTCTCTGTCTGTCTACCTCTCTCTCTCTCTCTTTCTCTCTCTCTCTCTCTCTGCCTGCCTGCTTGCCTGCCTATATGTCTGTCTATCTATCATTCTACCTATATTCAAGTTTTCTCCTAGGAAACTATTCCTAAAATACCTCCTTTGCACCCCCTGCTCCAACAGTTTACTAAAACTCAATTACAGTAGTCATTCTCAATCTCTTGTAATCTCCCATTTTCCCTTCTAATCTTCTGTTTTTCACCCACTCCACGCTGACTTTCACCCACTCCACGCTGACTTTAAGTGCGGGTCGTTTGAGTGTGGTAGGAAATACCCGTTTTATACTCTCTACGTTTATGGCTTTTCTGAAAAATGAAATCGATAAGAGATTACAGTTAGATTTCTAAAGAGAAACCAATCACTGATAGAATTTTCTTGCTAAAATGTAGCTTCAAGCAACAGATTTGATGGACAGAATATTTCCGTGGAAGTTCTTGTGACAGAATTAGAACCAACAGTGTAGAACTCTTCACTTGTATTGATCAATGTACGCGCGGGCACGCTGATAGAGATGAGCTTTCAAATAGCACGAATTGTTGAAACAGAAATCAACAGAGCGCAACCGTTAAGTTGCCGAACAAACATAGCAACAAGATGCGTTCTGCACAGGCTAAAAGAAGCGCGTGCAGATATACACATCTTCTTTTGTTACTTTCTTTTTCAAGTACCATACCTGGCGATTATGTTTCTCTAGAATTTCCTATCTCCTGTACTGTTTATCAGTTCTGTTACAGACTTCTTTCCATGCCATGATGTCAAAATGTTCAGTATGTTCTCCCTTTGTCGTCCTCAATCTCCTGGCGTTATGATATATTCCAACTGTCTTCTTGTCATAACATGCCCACAGAAATGGGACTGTTTTATTATAAAGCGATTAATAATCTTCTTTTGCACATTGGCTTCCTTTAGGACATCCTCATTACTTGTTTTAACTGTCCATGAAATTCTTAACATGCTGCTGTAAAACCATATATACAAATACGCATATACGCACACATGTAAGCACACATCACATACAACCACACATATACATTAAAAAAATTTTTTTTATAAAGTTTTGCCTCGTTTTGGCGAGGAGCGTCCCGTTCAACCTAGTCGGTTGTATTAGGGCGCATGTCAAAATATAAAAGACCCTTAAGTCTGAGGTAATTGTGCTGTATTTACTGTATTGAATACACATATACATGTCAACTAGCACACACACATACATTTAAATCTACCAATAGATACCTACACCAATATATACGTGCATACATTCATCCACCTACACATAGTTAATCAGAATGACCAAGAAGAAGTTGGATCGAGAGGGTAACACATATCTTAAAGAAACGAGACGTTACCAGCAGCGTAGTTTCAGAGGAAGTGAAGATATTCAGTTGCCTGACTCATAGCTAAAGTTTGACTTCTGCTGTCTTATCGGGCAGTCGACATTCGATGTTTAGCAGCGAAAGAATAGGTAAAGGATCTCATTACACGCCCATAGTGGCATATTGAGAATATGGTGTTAGGTCCATATTTTCTTGACCATCGGCACACTAGGGGTAATGTGCTCAGCATCACGCCGGCCGCTTTAACCTTCCCGGAGTTGCTCTGGTACCCAATTCACGCGGCTGGGTCAACCCCGGAGCTGTTTGCGGTTCAAAGAAATCCCACCTCAACTGGGGATTAAACCATGGACAACCGAGCAAGGAAGCCAGTGCGAAGAAATGATGACAATTACTCTGGGCTTGGGTGTTGCGAAGATATTTTTTTTAAAAACCATTCTTTTCAGAAGTGACAGTAGCTGTCTGATGGCTGACATTAGGATGTTGAGTTTAACAAACTTGTAGGCTCAACATTTTTAATGTTTTCCTTTTCTTTTCGTTCGTTTACCCCTGACAAAAATGTTTGTGGTCGTAACGTTAGACAGTTGTCGGCAGGGTAAATTACCACAGAGTGGGGTAATTTCGGCTTTTCCTTGGGCTAAAGATCAATTGCAACAAGTACCAAGTTAGCCATTTGATCAGATAGGATTTGAATTAGATTCTCTAGAGTTACACAGTTTGTCTTGTATATAAAAAAGACAGTCTGATTTTTCCTTAGTTATTTTTTTCTTTAGTATAACAAGTATTTCCGGTAAGTCAAGGTAACAACAGTGCTTAAAGATTTTGATATGGAATATTGGTCAAACTGTGTTACTGACCACTGGGGTAAGCCGTGTCTTTGTACTTTATCCTTGTTATATGTTTATTACTTATTGTCACCATCCCCGCCCCTAAGGTTCAGTGAATACCCATTAACTCCCCAAGGAGCATAAGCTATCAACAAACATGTGCCAAGTCCTCATGTCACGTGACATCAGCTCAAGGTCTTTCCATTTTTTCCTCATCACTTTCATGTCTGTCTCCAGTTCTCTTTTCCCTGTGCTCTCCCGTCTCCCACTACGTCTCTTACCTTGGGGGTTTCCAGAACAAGGACTGTCTGGTAATGCTATGGGAAAGGTTCATCAATGTGTGATCAAAATATCGCCAGTGACTTCTTCTCATTTACTGTTTGGCTGGTTCTTGTCTGATTCATGTTATGACGTCCAATGTGTCAAGACCTTGTCATACCATTTCAGTCCTTCTGTTTTACACAAGCGCTCATTTGTGGATGTCTGTAACTTATTGGTTGTTGTTTTCGTTGTTGTCCATGTTTCAGAGCCGTACAATAGAACTGTCTTTACCTGTGAGTTGAAAATTCTTATTTTCGTCTTGGACTTGACTTCTTTTGAGTTTCATATACTCGTATTTCCCCGTGCAAGGAAAGCCCATCTTGTCTTTTGTATCCTTATTTTGATACACCACAAGGTTACAGGGAATAAATGTTCGAGTTTTTGCTGCCTTTAACTTTAGATTCTGGTAGCTGGTAATATTTTTGTGACACTCACCAATACCATCTAGCGCTGACGTCCAATATTTCTTCTTGAAATAGATAAATGACCCTGTGAAGGTCATAGGGGTCTCTTTTCTTCCTGGATCATTAGCCCCTGACTGAGAAAACAGCTTTATGGCATCTTGTAGGACTGCAACAAACTGTCCCCATTTGACTCAGTCGGTGGCCATCCTTCGTGGCGTGCCCCAACTATAGTTAATGTTTTGCATCTTAACCTTCACTGTTCTCCGCCAGGTTGTCTTTGGTCTGCCTCTCGTTCGCCGTCCTTCTGAGGTCCGTATCATAGCTGTTCTGGTGATCGTATCAAAGTCCCTTCTGAGGACATGGTCAACCAAGTTCCCAACGTCTGCCTGCAATGATAGTGTGCATGCCTTTTTAACTGCACCGTGTAAACAGTTCCTGGTTGGAGATGATATTTGGCCAAACAATTAGAAGTATTTTCCGTAGGCAGGTTGTGTGTTTGTGTGGTTGTGTGGAATGAGTCTAATTTGGACATTTCCTTTTATGTTACTCTCCAGCCCTCCGCGCCAAACAAAAGGACAGAAAGTTCGCAACTCTCTTATAATCCTAATCTGGTGTTTGTGCTGTACTGAGAAGATTTCCAAATGTTGTTTGGATTTGCTCGGGCTGTTTTGGTTTTGTTCATCCTGTTACTGATGTCTTTGCTTGTCTAGTGTTACTATGCTTCCTAGATATGTAAATGTATGTTTGTTTAAAATTCTGGTTCCTTATTTGTATGGGCTAAAGATTTATTACACTGAGTGTCATGACCTGTCTTCTTCAAGTTGATGTTCAGTTCCACCTGTTGGCTTTATTTATTCAGCCTGTCTGTTTTCTCTTGGATGTACTGATGTAAATGTGAGAGTAGTGCAATATCGTCTATGTATTTTAGATCTTCCAATGTGGTGAACATTGCCCTTGTTATTCCTCTAGGGGTATCCTCTGTTGCCTGGCCCATCACCCAGTCTATGACAGTTAAAAATAGAATGGTTGACAAGGGGCAATCCTGTCGTACACCTGTTTTCACTTCGAAAGTAAGGTTGCTCATCCCAACACTGCAGGTAAAGTTAGCATAGAGGCTTTTTTATGATGGAAACAATATACCTTGGGATCCCGTAAGCCAATAATATTTTCCATAAGCTATCCCTGTATATGCTGTCAAATGCCTTTTCAAAATCGACAAAGTTAATATATAATTGTCTTTGTCATTCTGAGCACTGCTCTATTACGTTCCTGAGGGTGAAAATATGATCTGCACATCTTCTGCTCTTTCTGAATCCTGCTTGTTCCTTCATCAGTTTATGGTCTACTGCTTTTGAGATTAAGTGGATAATTATCCTGCCCAGTATTTTGCTGGGAACAGAGAGGAGCGTAATTCATCTCCAGTAGTTGCAGTCTGCAAGGTTACACACCCCCCCCCCTTTTTTTGTGGTAATTTGATAATAGTTCCTTTCTTCTAGTCAAGTTATGTTTTGTCCGTTGCCAGAAATGCGCAAAGAATGATGCTAAGAGTTCAGCTGATAATTCAGGATCAATTTTAAATAGCTCTGCGCTTAAGTTATCTTGACCAGGAGCTTTTCCATTCTTCAACCCTTTGAGTACTGTGACGATTTCTTCCTTTCTTGGAACATCTTTATTGATATCCAGGTTTTTTCAGCCCCAGGAATGTTCAGCTGCTTCTCAGACGGTGTCTTATTGAGCGTTTCTCTGAAGCGCTCAGCCCATCTTGCTTCTTGCACCTGTTCGTTGGTGATGAGATTTACCCGTTTGTCTCTTACCAGTGTAATATTGTTTGCATCCCTTTTTCCACTGACAGTTTTGCTTCACTACTGTCCCTAAATGTTGTTGAAAGGACACTGAATATTTGGTCGACGTCATCGGCCTATGTAGCTTCCTGACATTTGGTACATAGAGACCTCGGAGGAGAAAAACTCGAATAGTACTGCTGCGCCCTCAGCCATGTGAGATACGACTAAAACAAAGTTGGAAACCTCATCGTGTAAACAACATTCCTACAGGAACCACTCATGCAATGTAAGGGGATCAACTGCAACGGTAGCACCGTGCACCATAAGGAGAGAAACAGAAAAACAGGGAAGAAGGAGAAATATTATAAGACATATGGTATGACTATTATATCTCTGAAATTTCATTGAGAATGAATTAACTCCCATGATTGAAAGGCAGGTTAAAGATCGTTTTCCCTGTGAGCATCTTGTCAAAATAATACCGTGCCTAAATATTATTTTTAAACAAAAACGGCGTCTTTAAACGCATTAGAACCTCAGTAATCAAGTCACTTGAAATAACAACAAAAAAGGCACGGCGACGTCAGCAATAGGAAGCTTCTGAGAAACAACCGGTTTGCAAAATCGGCCAAAAAACCTGTCAGCAAATGCGAACAAATATTTGCAGTACAAAATTCACTGAAGCATGTTCATCGTTAACATCTATGGACTGCTGTGAAAATATGATAAGAGTCTGTAGTTCGCTGATTGCCATATTTTTAATCTTAGGCTGACAAAAGGAATTTTAATGCTGTGTTAGATTGTTTGCATTATTGTTAACTATAAATGGAAACATATACCTCAGTGTTTATTAACTTGTTGTAGGATTCTAAGGGGCCCGCGTACGTAACCTGACATTAAAAATATAACGTATTTTTAGTATGGTCTTGTATAATGTTTTTTTTTTCAAGAAGGACTCCATATCATTCATAGGAAAATCAAAGGATGCATAGCCTTCATAGGACAATCTAAGGGGTGCATAACCTTCATAGGACAAACAAAGGGGTGCATAACTTGCATGGGACAGACAATTGGGTGCATAACCTTTATAGGACATTCAAAGGGTGCATAACCTTCATCAAAACACTAATAATTCTGCATTCTGGATATCTGTAACATCTCCAATTTTCTGAAAATCCCAAACACTTTCAAACTCCAACTTTCTGGACATCTCAAAAGCTCTTAAACTCCAACTTTCTGGATATCTTTAAAACTCTCAAACTTCAACTTTCTGGATATTTCTAAAGATCTCAAACTCCAACTTTCTGGACATCTCAAAAGCTCTTAAACTCCAACTTTCTGAAGAGTTAAAACTCTCAAACTTCAACTTTCTGGATATCTCTAAAGCTCATAAGCGCCAACTTTCTGGACATCTCTGAAGCTCTTAAACTCCAATTGTCTGGACATATCAAAAACACATTTACTCAAACCCATTCTGGACATATCTAAAGCTATCAAACTCCTACTTTCTGGAAATCTCAAAAGCTCTCAATCCAACTGTCCGGACATCTCATAAGTTCTGAAACTCCAACTTTCTGGACATTCTTAAAACTCTAAAACGTGATTTTTCTGGATATCTCTAAAGCTCTTAAACTCTAACTTTCTGGATATCTCTAAAGCTCTCCCTCCAACTTTCTGGACATCTCTAAATCTCTCATACTCCAACTTTCTGGACGTCTTTAAAGCTCGCTAATTCCAACTTTCTGGACATCTCCAAAACTCTCATAGTCAAACCCATTCTGGATATCCTAAAGCTCTCAAACTCCAACTTTCTGAACATCTCTAAAGCTCTCAAACTCATACATTTTGAACATCTCAAAAGCTCGTCTACTAAAACCCATTCTGGACATCTCTAAAGCTCTTAAACCCCAACATTCTGGACATCTTTAAAACTCTCAAACTTCAACTTTCTGGATATCTATAAAGCTCTCAAACTCCAATTTTCTGGACATCTATAAAGCTGTCAATGAAACACGAGAATTACGATGAAATAAAGTAAAAAGTGAGAAGACAGCAGCGAATATATTCAGAAGGAAGAAGACTGAGAAATAAGGAACACAAAATAGTTTGAGAAAACAAAATGTAGAGATTATAAACCATGCGGAAAATGTCAACTTATGATGGAAATCATTTTAGATTTCATAATGTATAGCAGCACGCATTGATTCGCTGGGGAGATCACATGATCTCATTTATCACTTCCCTATAATAACTCAGATTAGCACAAGACATTTGCAGCAATCAAAACCTGTATGTCACGAGATTGGCAGAATATTCGTCATACCAATTTGTAAAAATAAGGTCTGATTCTCTTCCAGTGTAGTGTTTTTGTTATACTCTTTATCGTCATTCCCTTTGAACGTTTTATCGAAATTAGAAGCATAAATGTTATCAATATTGTCATGCGAGTTATCTTCATTATTATGGTTGATTTGGTAATATTTGTCATCACTGTCAGAATTGTCATTACTTGCACCACTGTCACCATAATCATCAACATTGTCATAGCTGTAGCACCCACTGTCATTATTATGAATAATAACCATAATCATCATAATAATCATTTTGTTTTGCGCCCATAACGGTTCATCAAGCCACGGCTGTTTCTGGTCCACTTTTAGGAAGCCTAGCCAACACCCAGCACTCAAAACCTCTTACCATGGTGGTTTCTATAACCAATTGTTTGACACGATGAGGTTACCAACCTCGTGAACAAACTCATATTAGTCGCCTTGTACGTCATTGTCGTGGATGAATTATCAGATAGGTAATAGATGTTTATAGTCCTGTCTGAGCAGAGGTGATAGTGATGACAATGTGAAAGTAAGGGGTAAGATATAGTTTTTATCACGAGGGTGATCGTGTAACAGAAAGGACAGTCTGTGGATAGAATAACTTATCTAATCCAGCCTATCTGGACGACGATATTTAAATCAGACGCACTTTCTCTCCCTGTACGAAAATACAAGTTACACTGCACTCACATGCACATAATTCTGTGACAAATACGCACGAACGTGAAAAAACAAACTATGGATAACATATAATGGATAGGAATTGACCGACACGATAACCAAAGGTTTAATAAAGTTTATTATCAATAGAAGATCACAACATAAATCATATGCATCAAGAGATCATAGGACAGCTTACAGAGTTCTTCATGAAGGACAGCTTACAGAACCATTTGGGATAAGAACAGGAGTGCGACAGGGATGCCTCTTGTCTCAATTTCTTTTCTTGCTGGCAATAGATTGGGTTATGAGATCATCGACAACACACAACAGAAATGGAATCCAGTGGACTCTGACTAAGCAGTTGGATGATCTGGATTTTGCTGATGATTTGGCTCTCCTGTCCCATAACCGTAATCAGATGCAGGACAAATTGAAAACACTCGATGAGAGGTCACAGCAATTGGGTCTGAAAATACACAGGGAAAAGACAAAAATAATGCGAATAAATGCAGGTAATGAAAACAGGGTTGAACTTGAAGAAACGCCAATACAAGATGTAGAATCATACACATATCTTGGCAGTAATATAGATAAAGTTGGAGGGACAGACAGCGATATCAAAATAAGAATACAAAAAGCAAGAGGAGCTTTCATTGCATTGGGAAATATATGGAGATCAAGAGAAATAGGATCCAACACGAAAATAAGAATCTTCAACTCAAATGTGAAGTCAGTCCTATTGTATGGCTCGGAGACATGGAGAACAACAAAGACAACAACCAAAAAGCTACAGACTTTCATAAATGGGTGCTTGCGTAGAATAGAGGGATTAAAATGGTATGACAAGGTTACCAATGTGGAACTGATGACAAGAACTGGACAGTGCCAGTGGAACAAGAGATGAGAAGAAGACGATGGCGATGGATAGGACACACACTGAGGAAACCTGTTGATAGCATTACAAGGCAGTCCTTGTTCTGGAACCCCCAGGGCAAGAGAGGCAGAGGAAGACCAAGAATTACATGGAGAAGAGAGTTGGAAACAGAGGTGAAAATGATGAGGAGAACATGGAAAGAACTTGAGATGATGGCACGTGACAGGAGGACTTGGCATGTGTTTGTTGAAGGCCTATGCTCCTTTGGGAGTGGAGGGTTATGAATCAAGAGATCATGGTTTACAGACAACATGAAAATTAAAAAAATAGGTCCTCCCCTCTGGTAAAGGAAAAGACAAGACGATCCCAACAGAGGTTAATTAACCCAAAAGATCAAAAGTTAACAACAAGTTATGACATAGTCAGTACGGGAAAAGAATAGGTTCCTAGTGTAATCTATCCTGTGACTACTCAGATTAGTGAGATAAAAAAAAAAGAAAAGAAGAAACCACATAAGTATATGATGTTAACAAAAGACATAAGTTTCTTTCTCTGTTCATTCAATTCACATACACACAGTGGCCACTTTCAGATTTGCTTACCCCAGTAGTTGTCGCAGGCATTCCAAGGAAATACACTAATAAGTAATAACACAATTAAGTGTCAAATTTTAGTTTTGCCAAATCCAGCCATTTCACGGGAGTCGCTAGAGTCGGTGTTATAATTTGTCCTGGATACAACAAGTTATCTATGCCTTCAGTTGGTTGGATTAGGGTTCATGCGTGGTGATCGCCGATGTAGGATAAATAGAACATATAGATGCTTCCTGGGTTGTCTAGCCTCTGGTGGCTGAAACGCTAGGTTTAAGTTACACAAATGTTGCTGACAATATATTTCGCCACAGCTGGCTGATGAGATTGATATAAGTAAATCTGGTAAGAGTTCTGGTCCAGTTAATATTATAATTTAATGTTTCTATTCTGGTTTCTCTCGTGATAAATGAGGAAAATTGTACCGCACAGGTCACAGCAAGAAGCTCATCAATATTAAATGTCCTTGGATGCTTATAATATTATAAGTTCGTATGATCATAAGTTCATATGGCCATAAGAAAGCCGCTAGTACTCAGGTTTTGATCAGCCTATATTTTTTGGAAAGACAATATAAACATTTAACAAAATTATCAATATCATATCTAACGCGTGTTAAAATAGGACCTTTTCACCACGCCGTTATAAATTAGATTTAAAACACACGTGTCTAGCTTATCCTATCGTTCTTTAACGCGTGATATGAACACTAGTCATTTATAGAATTACATAAAATGGATAGAAGTAAATAATATATACCGTCAGTAGATATTTATTTAATGTATGTACTAGTCAATTTAAAACATCTCTTACTGGGAAATAGCGAGTAATTAAATTTACTTTACGGCTGGAAAATTTAGCTGTAAGTTATTTAATTAGCACAGAAAATCTCATTGAAATATAATGAAAACTTTAAACACACTAAATTACTTGAAGGCTAGTATATAAATTACCGCAATCAGAAAAATGAAACACTCCACGAAAATCTAATAATTTTCACTCTGTACGAGAAATCTTAATATAACGAGCTAGTGAATTCAGATAGATTTCTGGGCAACTGATAATGGCTATCGGAGAAACATGATATATATTGATAAATTTCCTTCTATCGTTCTTTAACGCGAAAGTCACACCTACTGCCAGACCCGAGCCAATTTGCCGTTCGATTCTTGAATCAAAGGTAATTTTACCACCTCTTCCGCCGACAACCTCTCTGGCTTGACTTTCATCATCTCCGCCTTGCCGAATATCAGCTACGCATTACTTCCCCTGAAAGTTTTACAATCCAAGGTCCGTCTCAGACTTAATATCGTGTGTTCCCCCGATCAAAGAATCTAATACGCCATGCTCCGCGCTTCGCTCTCTGTTTCACATAGGGCTTAATTGCCAGATGGCCCACGTGTTAATTGCACTTGTGAATCCTTCGTTCATGTAGCAAAAAATATAAACTAGATGGGGAGGGGCACAAGTGGATGATTACTGCTGCACTATTTCCATCTGTGACAGACATGCTTGATGGTGCAGTAATCATATTCTTTCTTTGCATCTTCAGAGGCCCCCGGGAACCACACGGGTCATTGTGGGAAATATCATCATTGTAATTATTACTGTTCTTGTCGTAACATTTCATCATCATTGTAATTATTACTGTTCTTGTCGTAACATTTCATCATCAATGTAATTACTGTGTTCATGTCGTAACATTTCATCATCATTGTAATTATTACTGTTCTTGTCGTAACATTTTATCATCATTGTAATTATTTCTGTTCTTGTCGTAACATTTCATTATCATTGTAATTATTACTGTTCTTGTCGTAACATTTCATCATCATTGTAATTATTACTGTTCTTGTCGTAACATTTCATCATCATTGTAATTATTACTGTTCTTGTCGTAACATTTCATCATCATTGTAATTATTTCTGTTCTTGTCGTAACATTTCATCATCATTGTAAATTATTACTGTTCTTGTCGTAACATTTCATCATCATTGTAATTACTACTGTTCTTGTCGTAACATTTCATCATCATTGTAATTATTACTGTTCTTGTCGTAACATTTCATCATCATTGTAATTATTACTGTTCTTGTCGTAACATTTCATCATCATTGTAATTATTACTGTTCTTGTCGTAACATTTCATCATCATTGTAATTATTACTGTTCTTGTCGTAACATTTCATCATCATTGTAATTATTACTGTTCTTGTCGTAACATTTCATCATCATTGTAATTATTACTGTTCTTGTCGTAACATTTCATCATCATTGTAATTATTACTCTTCTTGTCGTAACATTTCATCATCATTGTAATTATTACTCTTCTTGTCGTAACATTTCATTATCATTGTAATTATTACTGTTCTTGTCGTAACATTTCATCATCATTGTAATTATTACTGTTCTTGTCGTAACATTTCATCATCATTGTAATTATTACTGTTCTTGTCGTAACATTTCATCATCATTGTAATTATTACTGTTCTTGTCGTAACATTTCATCATCATTGTAATTATTACTGTTCTTGTCGTAACATTTCATCATCATTGTCGTTCCTTTGTCGTAACATTACTGTTTTGTCGTAACATTCATCATTGTAATTATTACTGTTCTTGTCGTAACATTTCATTATCATTGTAATTATTACTGTTCTTGTCGTAACATTTCATCATCATTGTAATTATTACTGTTCTTGTCGTAACATTTCATTATCATTGTAATTATTACTGGTCTTGTCGTATCATTTCATCATCATTATCAACGTGTTATAAATATGACAACAATCATCTTTACTACTATTAGGGTGTCATGGTTGCTAAGTTGTTAGAGCGCTTTTTTCGTCAAGGATAGGGTTCGAAACCGGGTCCCGTCACGCTCCAGTCTATCCAGCTGAAAAAAAAATGTGTATCTGATCTTTCTTGAGTTAGACAAGACAAAGGCAACACGGAAGGGAACGGGTCATCTCACGTTATAAAGCTGACACCTATGAAAATAACGTCTCTGTCGTAGATTTATGATAGGTGAATTAAGACTCAGATTGGTCCCTTCTGAATAGACTAGAACATGAGGTGACTCGGTGAGAGAAGATATAAGAAAATAATTTTCACGAGTGAGATGGTGAAAACATAAGTAATTCTGTCCCTGAACTCGAGAAAATCTCTCGCTCAGCCTATTTCTCTACAACAGAAAATTTATGTCAGACAAATTACTCAGTAATATATATATATATATATATATATATATATATATATATATATATATATATATATATATATATATATATATATATATATATATATATATATATATATATATATATATATACTCTATATCAACCACTCACAGACACGCACACATAAGTGACAAACGTTTAGACGTAGAAACGTGAAACTATATCTATGGAATATGAATATTTTGGGACAAGCTGACTGACACACTTGTATAAGTTTATGTAAATTTTATTAACATAAAGAAAATGTTCCACACCAAATAAGTTAGCATTTCAAGCACATATAAATACACCGAGGTTAATGAATTACTAAAAGAATAATAGACCAATAGGTGTAATCTTTTCCCTCTATGTTTAGCCCACGATCCTGTTAGAAGAAAAGTGATAGCCCCAAGGAGTCACGGATTTATACGCTATAGTCTAAGATTTTTCCTCTATAGTTTAAGAACAGAGTAATACCTGAATCTAGTCTAAGAAGTAAAAACACCATTAGCAACAAACTTGCATAAATGAAATTACAGTGTGGGTGCATAAATCAAATCATAAAGGAATCACTCAGTCCTGCATTCTCTCTCTTCATTCAGCCGTGGCCACAGGCGTACTTTCTTACCAACAACTTGTGTAGTAACTTCTGGAACAATACTTAGGACACGCACATACAGCAACTCCCGTGTTATTTTTGGCCAAGGAAACCCCAGTTCCACAAAGACAGGTCGAATTCACTTCTTCAGGGAACGTTTTCTTGGTATTTATTATTTAGGAGTTCTGGTTAGGTCACATTTAATTTGTCCAGGCAAGAAAGTTAACAGCGTGCACAGTGTCAATAGCTTGAAGTTTCCGGTAACGAGGAATGACAGGTCGGTGACTTCTCTCCGGATGACAACTCTTTTGGTCATACCACAATTAGTCAAAAATGTCGGAAATGTTATTGATTGTAATATTTTTCGCCACAGGGGCTGAATGTACTTGAGATTATTGGGAAGAATTATAATCCGGCTCGATAGGCTTAGTTATTGCATTTTGTCTTAAAGTTCGTGAAATGGGTACTCTGTCTATTTCTGGATGCGACACAATGCCAGACAGGTTTTAACTTATACACCCACGTATTTAAAGACATAAAATGTTTCTTCTATTTATTCTCATTTGTACGGAACAAAACCGCTGGTAGAGGTTGGGTTGACCCAAACTCAACACAGAACTACTAAGAACTATTTCCAATTCGACCAACTAAGTGATGCTTCCATTAACAGAGATCTTAGGAATCGAAAGCTAGATGGCAATCGACCAACTAAATGATGCTTCTATCACAGAGATCTTAGGAATCGAACGCTAGATGGTTCTAGTCTTGACTGCGGAGTACTGAATGAATGAGAGTCTAAACTGCTTGTTACGTGCAGTCTTTGATATCTTACAATATAATACATTTGTATGCTTGTTATGTTCGCAAATATTTTGTAAACAAAATAGATACTTTTTGGTGCTTAAGGAAAAGTCATTATTGAGTTACTTCCCTTGAAAGGAGTTTCGATCGAACTCCGCGGATGAATCCAGTTTTACTGCGATTTATTCTTTGTTTGGGTAGGAATAGATTGTTCTTGCTTCAGTGTATCTATGGCCTGAATTTATGTGTATTGTTTGTCTGGGTAGGACGAGTCTGTCTTATATCTGAATATCTTTGCATGTCTAAGTCGAACTATATGGTCGTTTGTCTCTAGAAAGGTCAAAGGGCTGTTCGGCGGATGTGTCGCTAGAGAGGTGTGATTTGGCTTCGCCCTGATGGGGGCTGTGTTTTTCTATATCAGCTTGTCGCCGGGAAAAGTGATCTCAAGATTGTTGGGGAAAGTGATAGTCGTCTAGACCTATCCTGTATGCTTTACCCCAGTGTTTATTCTTATTGCCAAGGAATGGCAGAATCATATTTCTGATACCAAGGTAACAAAAGATACTTCATATGAACTCTGGCTAGGCCACCGTTTCTCGATAGACACGATTTGTACGTCTGAGAGAATATATTTAACTAGATGAAAACGACATTCATTCCTAGCAGCACTATATCTTGTATGATGAAGTCAATTGTATCATGATAGAATCTACAGAGCTATGAGAACATTTAATGAATGACTAACTTTAATACAGATTCATTATCTGTATCCAAACGTGAGTGACAGCTCACGAGAGAAGCCATCTTGTATCCAAATATTTTGTGACTTTCAAGAAGAGAAAGGGATATCCCGTATTATCGCTTGATGAGTCCAGAGATCACTGCTACACATGAGAACCCAGTACTAGCGGTTCAATATGATTATATGAAAAAATATGTGCTGAATATTATTTCAAGGAATCTTCGCTAGACGAGGTTAGGTCTAGAAGCCATCTTGAATGTTGTTTATAATCTGACGTGCTTTGTCAGTAAACTCAGATGATATATATATATATATATATGGGCAATACTGAGTGCTTGTCTACTGACAGTCCATTATGCTATTATTCTACATGAGTGCCCATGTATCATTGCAAGACCATTTATCCACTGTACCATGATGTATTATGCCAACCTGTGATTTGTCACTATTCGTGCTGTCGAGTGTGTCGATGACTTCCAGCCATACATGAGTGTGAGAAAAAGACCATTTGTCAACACCACGAACTCTTCTTATCATTCGCATATTATACTCACAATCTATGTCTACACACCACTGCGTAGGTCGAGTTGACATTCCATACTCAAACCACAAGCAACACAACAACACAGCATGTAGCTCTGGTGATGTTCTAGTGAGCTTACATTTATCAAATGATGAGCAAAAAGAGAGTTATCAGAACACTACAGAGAGGTTTATCAACTGGTGGACCAGCTTTCTGGGTTTGACCTCGCAGAAGTTAAGAAGTCAACAGACTACCGATACCAGACCGTTTCCTGTGGCTGATACGACACACTTGCAGTATTAGTTTGCTCTTTGTCAACACTTCGTCACGTGACCTGTCAAGTGAATGCAGTATGTAGGTCAGCGTTGTTGACATTTTTACGCATAGACATTACAGAGTTTCACAGTACAGAGATGATACTTTAAAGGCCATAAACTGTCCTGTTTTTGAAATGTGGTTGAACATAAAAGCCCTACTTTCATCGATGGATCTTCTTATGTTCTGCTATTGTGTTGAACTTTAATATTTAAGGCCAGAATTTGTAATTCAATAAAGTGGCAGTTTATTTATTTTCATAAGAATAACTTTGCCATTACTGTAAAACTGAGCCTATTTTGCAACACATACTATCATACACATAATTTATATATTTATGTTTACATGTTATTTGTTTGTATAGTATGTTAGTTTATATGTCAGCGGGTTATGTTTAGGTTGGGCGGTGTCCTCACAACAGAATATCCCACGTCATAGAGGGTCCGTTGTGGGCGTTTTCTATAGGTGCAATTTCCTTAATTGGAGAATTTGCTGCGACAACTGTTGCTATTAGTGTTAGCTGTGAAGACTGTAATTATTGTTATTTTTGTAATATTTCTTTGTTCCTTAGTTTTGTTTTGATTTGTTTGTAATTTGTTGGTCTACCCTTTTCTATCTTTCAGTTCTATTCACAATTTATATTCATATACTGTGACGTCATTTGTGTTGTTATTCCTTACAGATTCAGTGATTATTTTCATTGATTTCCCTATTTGATTTATTTGATTTCTGCAAACGTTTTCGTATTGTCAGTCTTATTTGTGCTTTATGTATGCTGTTGGTTGACATATGTTTTATATAGGTATATTTCATAAGACACTATTGCTTGTGCACTGCACTTGGATTAGGGTATAAACCAGTACTTCATTATTATTGCTGGTATACAAAAAAAATTATACAAGACCTTATTAAGGCTTGTGACCCACTGAGATTGAGATAGTGTACTGATTAATCAAGTCATTAAGAACTTGTGGTATTATTATTGTTTCAGGTAATTAGTATTATTGTTAGACATCATGTCTACATTAGAATACTTCATTGCACAAGGGAAATCCCTTGATAAGACTGGTCAACAATTAGAAGAATGGGAAGTTGCTCAATATGACAAGACATTAGCAGCTGAAGAGAAAAGATTAGCAGCTGAAGAGAAAAAATTAGCAGCTGAAGAGAAAAGATTAGAAAGAGAAGCTGAACAAAAGAAATTGCAGATACAGACTGAAGAAAAAAGATTCCAGATGGAAATGGAAAAAGAAAAAAGAAAAGATGATGCTGCTGCTGAAGAGAGAAAAGCTGCTGCTGCTGCAGAAGAGAGAAAAGCTGCTGCTGAAGAGAGAAAAGCAATAAGAGAACATGAATTTGAGTTAGAGAAATTAAGATTGACAAGTATGAGTAATGTTAATCAGGCATCTAGTGGTAATGGTAAACCTTCTACTTACAAGGTTAAGGTTCCACCGTTCAATCAGTCCAGTGACGATATTACATTCTGGCTGGATAGATTTGAACGTTCTTGTCGTACACATAATGTGGATAAATCACAATACGCTAATCAATTAGCAGAAAACTTGAAAGGTGAATCTCTGACTAGATTATGCCTTGTAGGAGAAGCAGATAAGGATAATTATGATGTCATTAGGGCGGCTTTGATAAAAAAATACCAGCTAAGTGAGGAAGGCTATCGCCTTTTGTTTAAGACGATGGTGCCTGAGACAGGTGTAGAATTCTCAGAATTCACTGCAAAGGCACGTCTCACATTTGATCGTTGGATTGAGCTTTCCAAGACAGAAAAAACTTATGAAGGACTTATAGATTTGTTGCTCAGAGATAAGATTATGTCATGTGTTAACAAACCATTCCTTGAATTTATACATGAGCGTAAACCCAAATCACTAAAGGAAATGGAAGAATATTGTTCCCAATATGTCACTGCACACCCCGACGTGACTTTTGGCAACACTAAGATTAAGGAGAGTATGCCAGTTGCTTCAGCAACACCATACAATCCCAATTATTCACACAGATTTCAGGGACCCCAAAACAGATTTGATAAAAAAGGTAACCATAATAGTTATCAAAACCAAGGTAACCAATCATTTCAGGGTTCTTCGTCGAAGAACTGGAGACGAGCTGATAGCTCTCGACACAGGAGTGGTCATAATTATAGGAATTTCCGTAGAGGAAGTAATTATAGAAACTATCCGAGTT
The DNA here is from genome assembly GCA_024509875.1 of Oreohelix idahoensis. NCBI lineage: Eukaryota > Metazoa > Mollusca > Gastropoda > Stylommatophora > Oreohelicidae > Oreohelix > Oreohelix idahoensis. The sequence goes on from JAMPIV010020538.1 coordinate 323,460, forward strand.
ATCCGTCTTGGAGTCAACAAGATCATAATTACAGAGATACTCATTATAATGAATATGATAATGGTAACCAAGAGAACTATGACTCAAACCCAAATAGGGGTTACAATAGAGGTAACAATAACTACAGAGGTAATAATAACCGAGGTAGATCTCAAAACAGAAGACATAAACCACATTTTCAGGCAAACTCTGCACAACAAGAGTCCCATGAAGCCTATAAACAGAGTAAAGACAATAATGACGCTAATAATATGGCATGTTCCGCTTTTGATTTTGGGAGAGCATCTCAGTGCCCCCAATGCAAAACATTATTTGAGCCAACCACAGTGTCTACTTTAAGCTGTGGCCATCCTCTTCCTGCTCTTCCAGCATCAGTCGCGCATGATGGAAGAGGTTCTCTTGTCTTACATAAGGGTTTAGTAAATAACAATCCAGTCTCCGTGCTATTTGATTCTGGATGCACCACAATTGGTGTTAGGCAGTCACTCGTAGATCCTTCCCGTGCCACTGGACAAGTAGTCAAATGTGTAACATTTGGCGGCACATTAGAGAAATACTCTACTGCTATCATTAGGATTGCTACTCCTTTCTTTACAGGAGATGTACACGCATGTCTTCTTCCGAATCCGATCGCTGACCTCATCATCGGTCGCATTCATGGAGTCAAAGAATGCACTCCGCAACAAATTTCCGCGTGGGAAAGGCAAAACATGCAGATTGCTAACGCTGTAGTCACTAGAGCTCAGGCTCTTAATATGCCTCAAACTTTATCTACTGAAGATAATGAAGTGCATAACCAAGATGATCCCTTGGTAATTTCTCGTGACTCGTTTATAAAACAGCAAGAAGATGATCCCACTCTGAAGAAATTCTTCATTCTTGCTACTAAAGGTGATCCGAATAAAGACACAAGTCGTAAATCTTGGATTACAAAGAAGAATGGCGTACTTGTACGTATGGTTCAAGACTCCATTACGTCAAGTCATTCTCAAATCCTGGTTCCCAAGAATTTGAGAGTTAAAATTTTGCAGCACGCTCACGACTCTCAGTGTGCTGGACACATGGGTTTTTCCCGTACTAAGTCAAGAGTTCTTGCGGATTTCTTTTGGCCATTGGTAAACAAGGACATACGAATTTATTGTCGATCTTGTAAAGTATGTCAGGAAGTTAAATCCAAAGGTCCACGCCATGCTGCACCCATTCAGGCTGCAGACATTCCTATTCGGCCGTTTCAAAAAATGGCCATAGACATTATTGGTCCATTTAAGATCAAGTCTGCCAGAGGACATCAGTTTATCTTGACGTGTGTTGATATGTGCACACGTTGGCCAGAGGCTATTCCTCTGAAGAGCATTACTACTGCTGACATTGCAGATGCTCTTTGGCTTATATTCTCTCGTCTGGGTTTCCCCGGAGAGATATTATCAGACCATGGCACCCAACTAATATCAGATACCATGTCTCAAGTAATGTCTACTCTGCAGATATATAGATCTTTAAGTAGTATCTATCACCCAATGTCAAATGGGATGGTCGAACGCCTTAATAGAACACTTAAAAACTTACTAGGGAAGATAACTGAGGATCATCCTCAAGACTGGGACAGAGTTTTACCTGCGGCCCTCTTCGCTTACAGAGAGGTCCCCAATGAACATACAGGATTTTCCCCCTTTGAACTCGTCTTTGGCGCGCGTCCGCGTGGCCCTATGTCATTGCTTCATGATCTCATAACAGCTGACAATATTGACGATGACACAAAGTCATCCTACGAATATGTCATCGCGTTGAGACAAAAGATTATCGAAGCATGCAAATTAGCAACTTCTTCTTCCGAATTTGCGAAACAGAAGGCAAGGCAATTTGCCAATAAGAAGAGATGCTTACGACAACTTTGTCCTGGTGACAAAGCATTTGTATTACTACCTTGTAGGGAAAACAGACTATTTATTTCTTGGAAAGGTCCGTACGATATAATATCGAAAATTTCCGATGTCGACTATATTGTCGATATTGATGGGAAGCATAAAACCTTCCACATCAATATGCTTACTGAATTCCATGAACGTCCGGATTATTTGCAACCCATTTTCCAAGCAACAGACAATTCTCCAGTACAACATGGTCATTACTCATCACTGTCCGTGATACAGGATGAGGAAACGAGTTTTTCAGATGTAAATCTTCCTCTTCCAATGATCCCACTTCATTCTAGTGAATCATGGAAGAACGTTACTGTCTCTCCTGATTTGTCTCTAGGAGAACAGCGACAAGTTTCAACTATGTTGCAAACATTTCAGGATGTACTCACTGATATCCCTGGACAAACTCATGTCATTGAACATGACATTGTTCTAACTGACTATACTCCTATTAGGGTTAGACCTTATCCTATACCTGTACATTTTCAAGCACAAGTCGAGAAAGAGTTGGATGAGATGATAGATTTGAAAATAATCGAACCATCCACCTCTGCATATTCTTCGCCGATGGTTATTGTTCGGAAAAAAGACAATAACATACGTCTTTGCGTTGACTATCGCAAATTGAATCAAGTAACGAAGTTCGATGCCGAACCTATGCCTTTACTGGAAGAGCTACTTACTCGACTCTCCAAATCTCATTTTTTCACTAAACTTGATTTGTCTAAAGGATATTGGCAAGTTCCTTTATCTGAACGCGCCAAACCTCTCACGGCTTTTTCAACACCTAGAGGTTTGTTCCAATGGAATTTTATGCCTTTCGGTCTTATGAACGCACCAGCTACATTCGTACGCATGATGCGCCGAATCCTATCTTATCGGTCAGATGTCATTGCATATCTAGACGACATCTGTCTTTTCAGCGATACTTGGGAAGATCACTATTCAGGGTTAGATGAATTGCTTTCTACTTTGCGCGAGCACAACCTGACAGCGAAACCCTCTAAAGCCTATATTGGTTTTAGTGAAATTTCTTTCCTAGGCCACCGAGTTGGTCATGGTTTCCTAAAGACAGAGGACCATAATACTAGTAAGATACTTAACATCTCTATCCCTAAGACTAAAAACAGGTGAGAAGTCTGTTAGGTCTTATTCAATTTTATGGCAGATTCATTCAGAATCTATCCTATATCATGGCACCTCTTTCTACACTTCTAAAGAAAGGTTCGCCTAATATGGTCCACTGGTCTCAGGAATGCCAATGCTCTTTGGATAAGATTAAAACATTGTTTTCAACACCACCTATTTTAGTGTTACCTACTAAAGATAAGACATTCGTTCTTCGTAGTGACGCTTCATCCACTGGGATTGGAGCGGCACTAATGCAAGAGTACTCTGGAACTCTGCATCCTGTAATGTATATTTCCAGAAAACTTAATGCGGCAGAAAGGAATTATTCGGTTTTAGACCGTGAGCTATTAGCTATGGTTTGGTCGATCCTCAAACTACAGAGATTCCTTCTAGGCGCACATTTCATAGTAGAAACCGACCAAAAAGCTCTTACTGCTATACAGAGTAAGAATTTGAAGAGCTCGAGGTCACTCGATATGCAATTGCTCTTCAACCTTTTCATTTCTCTGTGCGAGCTATTCGTGGATCAGATAATGTGATGGCAGACATTCTGTCAAGATGCCCACATGATTCCACATAACTATTAGGTCTTAGACTTCTTGATATGTCTAGTTTATAATAGTTCCTTTCTATATCAAGATAGATACACATTTGTAATTTAATAATATAATGATTGTATCACTACTTAGCGGTTCATTGATGTTTATTCACCGCTGTGCTTTGATGATTTTTCTTCATAAATCATAAATTTAAGATATCTAATACGAAATTATGGTATGAATTTTTGTATGCATTGTGTAATTGCCAGAATTGTATTATACTTTGATGACACCTTCCTGGAAACATTTATTCGTAGAGAAATAATTTCTCTCAGTTTATGAGATACATTCTCACCAGTCGCTCCATAAGTCGACTTAGCCTCATATTAGGCGTTATATTTATTCCTGATATTTTCATCTGCGCATTATTCATGCGTTGTGAGCCTATTGTACGTTGCTCCTAGATGTATTTCAAAAAAAAAAAGTTCCATTTTTTTTTTCCCGGGAGGTGTGGTAAGACTGTTACGTGCAGTCTTTGATATCTTACAATATAATACATTTGTATGCTTGTTATGTTCGCAAATATTTTGTAAATAAAATAGATACTTTTTGGTGCTTAAGGAAAAGTCATTATTGAGTTACTTCTCTTGAAAGAAGTTTCGATCGAACTCCGCGGATGAATCCAGTTTTACTGCGATTTATTCTTTGTTTGGGTAGGAATAGATTGTTCTTGCTTCAGTGTATCTATGGCCTGAATTTATGTGTATTGTTTGTCTGGGTAGGACGAGTCTGTCTTATATCTGAATATCTTTGCATGTCTAAGTCGAACTATATGGTCTTTTGTCTCTAGAAAGGTCAAAGGGCTGTTCGGCGGATGTGTCGCTAGAGAGGTGTGATTTGGCTTCGCCCTGATGGGGGCTGTGTTTTTCTATATCGGCTTGTCGCCGGGAAAAGTGATCTCAAGATTGTTGGGGAAAGTGATAGTCGTCTAGACCTATCCTGTATGCTTTACCCCAGTGTTTATTCTTATTGCCAAGGAATGGCAGAATCATATTTCTGATACCAAGGTAACAAAAGATACTTCGTATGAACTCTGGCTAGGCCACCGTTTCTCGATAGACACGATTTGTACGTCTGAGAGAATATATTTAACTAGATGAAAACGACATTCATTCCTAGCAGCACTATATCTTGTATGATGAAGTCAATTGTATCATGATAGAATCTACAGAGCTATGAGAACATTTGATGAATGACTAACTTTAATACAGATTCATTATCTGTATCCAAACGTGAGTGACAGCTCACGAGAGAAGCCATCTTGTATCCAAATATTTTGTGACTTTCAAGAAGAGAAAGGGATATCCCGTATTATCGCTTGATGAGTCCAGAGATCACTGCTACACATGAGAACCCAGTACTAGCGGTTCAATATGATTATATGAAAAATATGTGCTGAATATTATTTCAAGGAATCTTCGCTAGACGAGGTTAGGTCTAGAAGCCATCTTGAATGTTGTTTATAATCTGACGTGCTTTGTCAGTAAACTCAGATGATATATATATATATATATATGGGCAATACTGAGTGCTTGTCTACTGACAGTCCATTATGCTATTATTCTACATGAGTGCCCATGTATCATTGCAAGACCATTTATCCACTGTACCATGATGTATTATGCCAACCTGTGATTTGTCACTATTCGTGCTGTCGAGTGTGTACGTCCAATTAAACTGTAGCAAAGGTACACAGTCGTTGGTGTCGATGACTTCCAGCCATACATGAGTGTGAGAAAAAGACCATTTGTCAACACCACGAACTCTTCTTATCATTCGCATATTATACTCACAATCTATGTCTACACACCACTGCGTAGGTCGAGTTGACATTCCATACTCAAACTACAAGCAACACAACAACACAGCATGTAGCTCTGGTGATGTTCTAGTGAGCTTACATTTATCAAATGATGAGCAAAAAGAGAGTTATCAACTACGGAGAGACTTTATCACTGCTCTAGTATAAATATCTCTCTGATGAAAGGAAAATGGTTACGTCTAAAACCCGAGACAGACTCAAATTCCAGATGTTTACACCTAGGGAAAATCTACATATTCCTTAAAATCGTTCTGCGCATCAAACAAATTTCTTCGCCCTCATGCCGAACCAGATTCACTCTGTTGCGTACGGACTCATTTGAGAACCGACGTAACGTAATAGACCAGACCCCGTGCGAAGTTTTCCTCGACTTACAGGATCACACGAATACTGCCTGCAGACTATGGCCATAAAACGTAATATAAGCGAACTCGTCTTAGATCTAAGAATCCCTTATATCACTTGTCTAGAACGAGTTAACACGATTCGATCTCTGGCGTTTAAAATTAACGTGAACCCGACTCTCGTTACTCATTACGTCTGCTCGTAAACCTACATCAAAGAAAATGCAATTAAATTCTTGCTAACTTAGAAAATAAATGACAAAAGTTAGAATGGGAGAATTTTTGTCCCAACGGGTGTGGGTGATGGAGACGTAGAAGACGAAAATAAAGACAAAGAGAAAGATATATGAAATCGATAACATAACCTCTGTCACAGACTCTAACATGTAGTCCCTTACGACAGTATTTGTTATGGTGCTCCTTTAAATTTTTAAGTGCTACGACTGCTCCTACAAACGTTATTATTATTTTCTCTTTTTAAAGAATGTGTGTTCCTGTACACACATATTAGGATCCTCGCTGGTGCTACGGAGTTCGTGCACTGTGCTGAGATCCTCCTTGTGTGATCTAAGGGAGGAGATTGGAGTTGTCCGTGTGTAATGAAGATGATACTTAAAACCAAACTATTATTTTCTCCTGTATTATTTTTGTCCGTTATTGTCAGTCATTATTACTCTTTATTATATCTTTTTTTATCATTGTCCTCAGCATTATCTTCCACATGTCTTTCAGGATGTGTGTCAGACAGCCTGTCTTTTTATCTATCTATCTATCTATCTATCTATCTATCTATCTATCTATCTATCTATCTATCTATCTATCTATCTATCTATCTGTCTGTCTGTCTGTCTGTCTGTCTGTCTGTCTGTCTGTCTGTCTGTCTGTCTGTCTGTCTGTCCGTCCGTCCGTCCGTCCGTCCGTCCGTCCGTCCGTCCGTCCGTCCATCCATCCATCCATCCATCCATCCATCCATCCATCCATCCATCCATCCATCCATCCATCTATCTATCTATCTATCTATCTATCTATCTATCTATCTATCTATCTATCTATCTATCTATCTATCTATCTATCTATCTATCTATCTATCTATCTATCTAATCTATTTGTCTATCTATTCGTATGTCTAACCATCTACCTATTTACCTATCTTCCTACCAGCATCTCTTATTCCACTTGTAATTGCCTGGTTCCTGTTACGAGTTCCAAACTGATGACCTAGTCGCACCATTTTCTGCGCATTTATGAAAGTCTGCAGCTGTTTTGCTTGTTGTTTTGATTGTTCTCCATGTTTCAGAGCCATACAATAGGACTGACTTAACATTTGAATTGAACGCTATAATGCTTGTGTTGCATCTGATTACTGTTGATTTCCATATTTTTCTTTATGCAATGAAACCTCTTGTTTATCAGTTTCTGTCTGTCGATTTATTCTTTCTGTGCCTTACCGCAGCTCGAGATTCAACCCTTAAGCCTATCACTCAGTCCATATCACATTGTATCTGTCTATCCAACACACCAATTTTTTCTCTACCACTTCCCAATACCTGCTTTCATCTTACCTTCTCTAGTTTCAACGATTGTCAATTCTCCCCTCATCCAGGCATGCTGTCATGACTTGTGTTTTTTTTTTTCCAAGCTAATATATGACCTCAATCGCCATTTCTCCTCTCCTCCATCTAAAGATAATCTTAATATCTCTCTTTTATTTGTTCTTCTATGTTCTCCCCTTTTCAGATCGCGTGCAACAGCTCATTCTTAGCTAAGCGATTTGAAATGTGCCTGTACAGAATAAGCTGTGCTCATTCGCTTGTGCATGATGCGTGCAGCGTGCATGTTTCTATTGATCTGGATGGCCGATAGCAAGATTCATAACCTGAATGAACCGCTAGAAACGATGAAGCCAAAGATGTAACAAAAATTACAAACTGTAGAAAGATTAAACATCATGCAACGTAATTCTTTTTTTTCCCTGGATGAATCCAAGAATGTACATAAACCTAATGGCAGCTAAGCACAGCATAGAGATTAAGAAGTACGGCAGATCACAGGGGAGATGACTAGTGGTAGTTCCCGGAGACACACAAAGAATGAACCTGCTTCTTCCTGAGGATATGTAGTAACACGTGACTAATATGAGGTTGTGAATTATGCAGCGTCATGATTAAAACCCGTTGCTTCCAAAATCACTAGCCGCGAGAATTTGTGACTGTTTTGGTGCAGGATTCCTGCAAGGGTGCTTGATGTTGCTCCATGTTCCATCAGGAGCGAAAAGGGAACAATAATAATAGCATAGTTGGGAACTGAGTACATAACCGACAACTTTGGTCACAGAAATACCTGCACATTTATTTTCATCATTTCCCGATTGTTCCCTAGGGAGCATAGGCCTTGAACATAACAAGGCGCCCCCCCCCCCCGGCCCAGTGCTATCCGTTTGAAGAATATTCTCGTATTCTGTATTTCTGAAATGTATTTTAATTCTCCATGTGTTTTTTATTCTCCCTTCTACCGCTCGTACCATGGGGTTAACAGAACAATAACAGTCTTGACATGCTATCCCGAGGGCTTCTTTAAAAAAGTTTTCTTGTTCGCCTGTTTGTTTTATTTTGGTTTATTTAATTTTCGTCTGTTTGTTGTGCCTTGGGTATTCCAGGACAAGGTCGGTCATATAGTGTTGTCAACTGATTTCTTCAGTGTGTTTTCTATTCATTGCCATTAGTTCCTCACCTCGTTCCACTGGTATTTGTCTTGTTCCTTTCATCGATTCTACAATGGTGGTTGTTACGCACGGATCATTATTATTTTTCGTTTGTATGATCATTTTTCGTATGTATGATCATTTTTTGACTGAAGTGTGTATTATATATATTTACGGTCAAAGGGACAGAACCCGAAATATTGATACTGCTATTTTTTAGGAGTTTACCTTCTCTTGTATAGAGACACGTTCGGTCTATAATTTCTTGAACGAAGCGTGACCACATCTCCTTATTTGGTAGTATCAGTCAACTGTTGTAGATGCCTGAAACCTTTCTTAACGCTTCTTTTCATGACCATAAAAGGCGCGACTGTGTAAGACTTTTATCTCGAATGTTCTTAGAATCGTCTTATTGTGAACGGCGACTCAGAGATTGTCGTTCTGCGCATGTCTCGACTTGGTTTTCGTTTGTTGTTCCGGCCAGCTCGGGGAGTTGAGAAATGGTCTAAGTCGCGAGCAGACGCGACCTGCGTCTTGTGATTTTCTGAGGGAAATACATTGTCTTTGTGAGTTAGTTAGCTAACTAGACTATTTCCCAGTATTATTCAAGCCTGCCTGGAGGCATATGTTCATGGTTGATTTTCCGAAATAAGGTAATTCCTCTTGTATCGAACTTTATGCTATCATCTAGAGGTTCGTCATTTTGTCGCCTTTTTGCTCGCCTGTGTGATTCAAAATGGAGAGGTACTTTGACTAGGATTAAGTCACCGGTATCTTTATACCTGAACTAGTTATATATATATATGGGTCGCTTTAGACCAACAAGACTATTGTCTGTGTTCCAGGATTCGTTATATCAGAGATCACGTCCAAGTCAGATGGTTAGACTTAGGAAGGTTATAAAGGTCGAGCTGACCTGTAATCCATGTATGCTATTCACGTGCAGACAGTAAACGGACTGATTGTATACATCTGATCTGCTAGCATCAGGAAGGGAATATTTATTATTGTCTATGAACAGTGATGATCTGCAGCTGACACTGTTGCAGAATTTATATATATATATTATTTATACAGCTTCACGAACTAGAACTCTATGATTTTGAATGCTGAACTCGTTGAACTATGTTGATGATATAAATATCCTGACTGTTTTGTGGCGTGCAATAAATGGAAAAAATCATACAACGAAGTTACCATTTCTATGACTCTACACATCATGTTGCCTGTGTTATACCTTGTGAACTGTTCTACTACCGCATACACAGCAACATCCAAAAATCAGAGAAGACACCTACATCTTGCACTTTAATACCAGGTGTCGATAGGGGTGGCAAGTGGTCGTCAATCTTATACGGAGCTAACGTACCTGGCATTGTGGCGCACCATTATCATTTAGCCTAAATCCACCCTTATCAGTGGTCGTGTATTACCCATTCTCGTCTGCGCAGGCACTCATGTTTGAAAGTCTCTAGCGTCATGGTTGTCTTTTCTTTGTTCTGTATTTTGTATTCCGTGTTTTAGAACAACCTGGTATTGCTTCCGGTGATCTTTGAAGAGACATAATAGGAAATGAGCACTCTTAGCCATGTCATACAAAGCGACTAAAATCAGGTAGGCAACTTCATTTTCCATAGAAACCACCGTGACAAGATCATGTGACAGTGTGATACAGACTTCAAGATCATGTGACAGTGTGATACAGACTTCAAGATCATGTGACAGTGTGATACAGACTTCAAGATCATGTGACAGTGTGATACAGACTTCCTACAAGGGAACCGGCTGTAGTAGTGGTTCCGTGTTCTAAGTCAGTGGTTCTCAACGTGTGCCATATGCTCCCCCCCCCCCCAGGAGAGCCTTGCCATATGTCTAGAGGGCCATATTAAGATGGTAAAGTACCTTGGTTCCAGCTAATATGAGGGGGGCCACAGAGGTAAATAAGCCTTAGAAGGGATGTCATGAACAAAGAAAGGTTGTTCTAAGTAGAACAAAGGGAAAATGATGTAGTTTCAGATCCACACAATGGCGCTGACTTGACACTTAAGTTAACATTTGATTGTTGTGTTCGACTTGATGTATTTATATTTCCAAATGTAGTGAAAGCTCCACTTATATGCCGATATCGTTCAAGGTAAACGTAAAATAGAATGACCAACAAGAAACTGAGACAAAGAACTGACCATACATCATTTTCACAACTGACCTACTTTAATTTTTCGTTCCATTAATAACGTAAAGAATTATAGGGAGCTGAAGTTTGAGTGCTTGGATCAACCTGAATCAGATGCAAGAAGAAATGAGAGTGCTTGCTGAGAGATCACAGCAGGTGGGTCTGAAAATACGCAGGGAAAAGAAAGAAAAAAAGATAATGCGAATAAATTCAGGAAACGATAACAGTAATGCACTTAAAGAAACACCATTACAAGATGTAGGATTATACATATACCTTGGTACCAATGTAGAAAATGTTTGAGGATAGTTGGCCGAAAGGCGCAAATATCGCAGCTTCGCTGTAAACTGATGCAACGCAACCAACGTCCTTTTCAGAACGAACGAAGAAGAAGACAAGGATACAAAAATAAGAATACAAAATGCTAGAGGACCTTTCGTTGCAATGGGAAATATATAGAAATATAAAAAAAAAAATCAACACAAAAATCAGAATCTCCAATTCAAATGTCAAGTCATTCCTATTGTATTCCATGGTAACACATAGAACAATAAAAAAAAAACAACAAACAAAAAGCTACGGACTTTAATAAATGAGTAATCATCTGTATCACCCTTCAGCTCTAGAGAAGGCAGTGTAGTGGTGTTTGATGGTATTGTATGATGGTGTTATTACTAAATGTAAATTGTATGAGGCCAGCTGTGAAGGCTCCTGAGATAAAATGTAGTGGTGAATTGTCAGAAGGCCTTTCTTGCTACCACTACGACCTCACACTTAATTTTTTTTAATGAATGTGGCTACGTAAAGTGTCTAGGGTTATGATATGTAGTGTGGTGTAATGGATTATAAATATACCCACAGATATTAACAAGACTAATAATATTAATAAATGTTAAAATACACTGAACTAACTCACGTGTGTAAAATTTTTTGATATAAGTATATTACATTTATTTTGTTCTGTGTCAATTTTTTAGGTTGACCAGAACTTAAAAGGATTTAGAGATTATGAAAAGAAATGCATAGAATATTATATCATAAATGCAATAGTGTACATATATATGTACTATGCTAGTTAGTTTTATTAAAATGTTCTAGTATTCATCTACTTGGGAGGATAGTACTGTTTGTGCTGTTGGGGTGGCCTCATCACACCTGTCTATATTGACTACACAGTGTCCAGAAAATGGTGGGAATCTTTATGGGGTTCTTAGTAACTAAAGGGCGTTGGTGAAAGTCCAGCAGACCAGAGGCTCACTCATCTGGTAGTTGTCGCTCTGGTGCTGAAATCAGGTGGTCCCACCTCTCCGTGCTGGCGGGCAATAATGGTGGTCTCTGTCACAAATACTGCACAGATACACTCGAGTAAAGTCACCAACTGAATAGACCCTGCTTTGTTGACGACAGAAACTCGCAGCTCTGCAATCAAAGTATGGGCCATGTGTCAAAATCTATTCTCTACCCACGTCTGGACACAACAGTGACACAACAACCACATCATACAGACAGGTCAGATCTCTCTGACCAAACAGCACATTTACCATGGTGGTTTTACATCAGATAGATCCTCCCAGACTATAGATCCTGAAAAATGTTTATTAGTTTTCGGCCCTAAAAGAGGATAGGTAATATGTATCATTATTCTCAACACTTGATCTGTCTTGCATAATCCTTGCTGGAGTTTATGTACATTGTTGGTCCCTAGACCCTGACTAGGGCGGGGGGTCTAGAGCAAATCCCTACTTGTTTGTAAGGCTAGATTTCGATATGGCAGTATCAAATCACTCGAACATGAAACAATATTCAAAATATATAAGGAAATAATTTCAATCTTACCAGATTATGAATAAATAACACAGAATTTCTAGCAAAACTCAGCTGAGCTGCTGGCTATAGTATGGCGTCCCTAAATTTATTTCACTTGCTTTCATATGGAATCACCACACTTTAAAATCTGTGTCTATCACTGAACAACTATTGAAGAATGGCCCCACTTTCGCGTCTGAGCGCTAATGATATGATTGTCTGTGGCCAATCACTGCCTAGGTTATTTGAATTTCAAAATTTCTACACTAAAGTCATTTCAGTCATGCTTCAGTCAAGTATGGATGTTTATCTGTTAGTCTGTCCGTCTCTACTTGTGTTTCTAAAAAAATGTGCTTGGTTTTTGAACCAACCTTTCTCTCCCCTCCAAAATTTTGTCGTTAAAAGTTATATTTAGACACAGCTACCGCTCAAAAACCCTCTCCTCCATACTAAGTAAATTTGAACACCTGCGTCCAAGGTCGTGTTTTTGTGTGCAAATTGCGACACTTTTTTATTCAACACAGTCTGTCGATGATGTGAACTACACTGTCTTTTGTCATTATCTTCAATATTATCTATCCGTTTGTAAAATTAAGACCATCTTAGTTCACTGCTCAGAATAGGCCATCCGGCCAGCTAATTTTTATATTCCTAACATTAATATTAAGAAAAAATTACTTTTTAATTTTTGTAATATTCCTAACATCTGCGTTTTACCGCTCCATTCAAATCAAAAGCTTGGTATCGCAAAAGCGTCCAATAAATGACTGTGGCGTAACATATCTAGGGTCCCTTCTGTGGAGTTGCTTACTTTTTATGTCAACTTGGGAAACGTGACTTTTCTCCGTTTCCCCCCCAATTGCGTCTCCTTAGCCTTTCCAGTCATATTTTTTTTCTTTTTGATCCGCCGTTCCCCTCCTGTCTAGCAAGTCAATTATTATGGAGGATGATGACCCGCGGTCTAGGCGATCATGTACATCAGCAGCCTACGCATTATGTTTTTATCCTTAAATGTTATCTTTGGAGGGATTTTACCGTTGTATCTCTGTCAATTTCACTACACATCTCCCCACTTGAAAACATGCCTATGGCAAGTTCCAAAACCAGCGATACACATAGGTAAAATTACTCCTCACGTCTGCCACTACTCTAATTTTGATCACAGGGGTGCCGACTGAGGAAATCTGCACCGACATTCAATTTGCCTGGGATATATTGGATACTAAACTGATAAGGTTGAAGCAATAAAGACCACCTCAGCAATCTTGCGTTTTCATGCTTAGCCTGAGACAAGAACACGAGAGGCTGATGGTCCGTCTCCACCACAAATGTCCTACCATACAGATAGATTTGAAACTTCTTTATTGCCCAGATTAATGCTAAACATTCCTTTTCGCTTGTGGAGTATCCTTGTTCCGCCTTATTCAATTTGCGGCTTGCATAAGCGACTGGTTTAAGTTCCCCATCAGGTGAAGATGATCTTTGCAACAAAGCCCCTCCGAGTCCTACATTACTTGCATCGGTTCTTAAGACAAAGTCCTGTGTCAAATCAGGCAGTTTGAGAATAGGCTTGCTAGTGAGTTTTTCCTTAAACTCTTGGAACGCTAGTTCACATTGTGCAGTCCAAATAACTTTATCTGGAAGTCCCTTGCGAGTCAAATCAGTCAGAGGAGCACATATAGCGTTAAAATTCTTGATGTATTTCTGATAAAATCCGCATAACGACACAAATGATCGCACGTCCTTTTTTGTTTGCGGCCTAGGTGCTCTCTGCAGTTTTTCCAAGTTCTTAGGATCAGGGGTCATATTACCCTGATATACAGTGTGTCCCAAGAATTCCAACTCTTTGCATCCAATACAACATTTTGTGGGCCTAGCAGTTAAGTTTGCCTCCCGAAGTCTATCAAACAACATCTCCAGAGCTTCAATGTGTTCTGCAAATGTCTCGGTGGCGACGAGAATATCATCCATGAAATTTGTGATACAGGGGTTATTCAGGGGATCCAACAATTTTCGCATCATCCTTGAAAACACACTCGGAGCATTTTTCAGTCCGAATGGTAGCATATTGAATTCATAATGTCCATCCGAAGTGCTAAAAGCCAAATAAGGTCTCACTTCAGGCTTCACTGGGATCTGGTAATAGCCTTTACTAAGATCCACTTTTGAAAAATATTTTGCCTTGTTCAGTCTGGCAAATAACTGTTTTGTGTCTGGTAATGGATCCACTTGTCCTTCTGTGACAGCATTCAGTTTCCTGTAATCTATGCACAGTCTGTGTTCCCCAGACGGTTTTCTCAACAAAACGACACTAGAACTAAAAGATGATTCACTGTGCGAAATAATCCCCTCCTTCAACAAATACTCTATTTCTTCCTTCAATGCCTTCTCCTTCGCGAACGGAATAGAATAGGCTCTCATACAGATTGGGTTTGAGTCTACCAGTTTCATGTCATACTGTAGCAAATTTGTATGGCCTGGTTTATCTGTTAATACATCTGTATGTTCCTCCAGAACCTGTTGAACTCTCTCCCTCTGGTTTTTAGTCAGGTGCTTACTGACTTTTACCTGTGCTGCTGTTTCACAAGGATGTAATGGGTATTCATGTGAGGTGAGTGGTTCCTTTTGCATCTGGGTTGCAATAGCCAAGGTCAATAAAGGGGTGCTTTCCTGGAGTGGTCTGTCCAGATACTTCTTTAACAGGTTTACATGATAAACTTTTTCCTTCCCCTTTTTGTCAATTTTATAGTTTGTTCTAGACACCTTCTCTAGAACCGTATATGGACCTTGCCAACCAATTTGTAATTTATTCTGGCTTCCGGGTAGTAGAAGCAGCACCTTCTCTCCGACTGCCAGTTCCCTGTCCTTTGCCTTCCTATTAAAATATGCTGCATGTTTCTTCCTGGCTTGTTTCAAATTATCATTTGCCAGTTTCCATCCAGCTTTCAAACGAGTGGTCAGTTCGTTCACATATTGATACGATGAGGTAACAGTCTCTTCCGCCTTCTCATCTGTCCAGGTCCTTAATAACGCTTCTAATGGACCTTTTATTGGCCTCCCAAATAGCAGAGTTGCGGGAGCCATCCCGGTTGAACTATGTGGTACCTCCCGATACGCAAACAATGCGGCGGGCAGGAATTGATCCCACAGATCCGGTTTTTCGTGTGCCAGCTTTCTCAGGATAGAAATGAGAGTCCCATTGAACCTCTCTACCTGGCCGTTCCCTTGTGGATGGTACGGACTACAATGAAAGTGCCTGGCTTGAAATAGCTTAAAAACTTCTTCCGTTAGTTTCCCCTTGAACTGAGATCCATTATCCGTCAAGATTTGATGTGGGAATCCTAATCGGGTAAATATTGTAAGTAGTGCCTCTGCTACATGTTTTGAATCAATTGATGGCAGGGCTACCGCCTCTCCCCACATAGAACAAGTGTCCACCAGAGTAAGGATGTAACTGTTCCTCCTCTTGGTCCGAGTGAGAGGTCCTACAATATCCACTGCAACCCTCTCAAAAGGTGTTCCCACTATGGGCATTTCCCCTAGAGTTGCAGGAGCAGTCCAGTGCTTTGGAGCTACCCTTTGACATTCTGGGCAGGATTTGACATATCTTTTTATATCCTCCGTTATCCCTGGCCAGAAGTAATGACAAGCTATACGCTGTCCTGTGGCGCTGATCCCCATGTGACCACTGAAGGGAATCGCATGCCCGAGTTCCATCACTTTATCTCTATATGAAGTGGGAAGAACCAGCTGGTTGTGACCATTTGTTCCAGTTCCGGCCTTCCTGTATAAGAGTTTGTTCTTCATGAAATATTCCCCCTTGCTCGGAGGTGTGTGGCATTTGGGCAATTTTTTAAAACAGGGCTTGAGTGTCCTATCCTCAGCCTGCGCCTTCCTCATCTCCTCTGGATGAGCATTTATAGGTTCACCTTCTTCCTCCTTCTTCTGTGACCTGGTCTGCACTGTCGCCATGATCACAGGTTTCTCGGGATTCCCCAAGAAGACGTATCTACACCCCAATATCAGAGGGTAGATTGGTTCATCTATCACTGCTGCTCTGATTTCTCCTTCCACATAGCGAGTTTTCACCGTTATCCTTGCGATGGGAAGTGTCATGAGTGGTATGTCCTTAGTCGCCCCTTGTATTTCCACTGTTTCTGTGGTATACTGACTTGGGTCCACTAGGCTAGACTTCACAACTGAATCATAATCCAAACCTGTATCATAAAGGCACCTTATGGTGACCCCATTACAAATAACATCCTCACAAACTGGGGGGTGATAAGGTTCCTGTTGTCCCTTAGGATTAACCTTTAATCTTTGCGTCCCCGACTTCATTGCAGCAATGTTTGAAGGTTTCCTTCTACAAAATTCGGTGTTATGGTTATCCTTCTTGCACCATTTACACCATCTTTTTCCTTGGTTCAACGGTTTTCTTTCATTGAACTTTTGGTCATTGAACTGTGAGTTTCTGTCGCGATAGTCATTTCTTGGCCGCTCAAAGTTTGTCCTACCTTTATTTCCCTGCTCTCTAGTATCAAATTTATTAAATTGCTGTGGAGCTTTAAAATTGTCTATGTGCTTCTTCTTAGCACCACTTACCTCTGCCTGAGCTGCCTGATACCTCTCAGCAACATTTAAAATTTCCCCCAACTTCTCTGCACCTTGTTCCATGAGAAATTTTCTCATGTCTGGAGCCATGGACTCTCTCAATTGCTCAATCATGATCATTTCTTTAAGATCTTGGGTCTTCCCCAGAGCCGTCCATTTCTCCAAATAGGTTTCTAGTCTAGCAGAGAATTGGTGGTATGTCTCCCCAGACAACAGTTTAGCATTTCTAAATTTCTTACGATAAAATTCACCATTCTTCTCGTACCTTAATAACAAAGCCTGCTTTAACATGTCATAATTGTCTTGGTCTTCCCTGTTCATTTTAGCAAATACTTCATAAGAAGTACCCCTCAATCCCTGTGATAGCTTTAAACTCCACCTCTCTCTCTCTAACCCATATGTAGTAGCTAATAACTCAAAACGTCCTAGGTACCCCTCTATGTCATCGTCTTTCTCAACAAAATGGTCTAAATGAAACCCCATAGCTGAGTTTGAGGCTCCCAGACTGGGCGTAGCCTCTGAGGCAAAAGGGCTGGCACCATTTTCAGGGGCCGGGCCTTGTAATTCCAGCTCCCTTAGTCGTAATTCGTGCTCCCTCTGCAACCTTCTATCTTCTGCCTCCCTTTCGGCAGTCAACCTTTTTTCTTCTGCCTCCCTTTGCTGTCGTTTTTCTTCTGCCTCCCTTTGCTGTCGTTTTTCTTCTGCCTCCCTTTCGGCAGTCAACCTTTTTTCTTCTGCCTCAATCTGCAGCCTCTTAATTTCTCTATCAGCCTCAATTTGTAACCTCTTCTCTTCAGCTACCTTTCTATCTTCCCGTTCAATATATTTATCACATTCAGTCGTTACGTATTGAATTAAAATTTGACCATCCATTCCCATCTCCTTCGCGGTGAGCACAGCAGCTGATCTAAATTTTGCCAGCTCCGCCATACTTTTTAGACAATATAATAATATACAAGATAAATCTCTAACCAGTAAATACACTAAGTATTTCTTATGACTATAGTCTAACTAATTCTAACTAACCAGTTAACTAATTAATTATTACTGGCTGTGAAGATTCACCAACTTTTATCTGCAGGGACACTTTTAATTTTAAGGGAAATTTTACAATTTATTTCCCTACTTTTATTTCTCCCACCAGGAGATCCTAATATTACTGTTGGGCTAATTATCCCTGGACAAGACCCCAATATTGTAGTGGTGTTTGATGGTATTGTATGATGGTGTTTTTACTAAATGTAAATTGTATGAGGCCAGCTGTGAAGGCTCCTGAGATAAAATGTAGTGGTGAATTGTCAGAAGGCCTTTCTTGCTACCACTACGACCTCACACTTAATTTTTTTTTTTTTTAATGAATGTGGCTACGTAAAGTGTCTAGGGTTATGATATGTAGTGTGGTGTAATGGATTATAAATATACCCACAGATATTAACAAGACTAATAATATTAATAAATGTTAAAATACACTGAACTAACTCACGTGTGTAAAATTTTTTGATATAAGTATATTACATTTATTTTGTTCTGTGTCAATTTTTTAGGTTGACCAGAACTTAAAAGGATTTAGAGATTATGAAAAGAAATGCATAGAATATTATATCATAAATGCAATAGTGTACATATATATGTACTATACTAGTTAGTTTTATTAAAATGTTCTAGTATTCATCTACTTGGGAGGATAGTACTGTTTGTGCTGTTGGGGTGGCCTCATCACACCTGTCTATATTGACTACACAGTGTCCAGAAAATGGTGGGAATCTTTATGGGGTTCTTAGTAACTAAAGGGCGTTGGTGAAAGTCCAGCAGACCAGAGGCTCACTCATCTGGTAGTTGTCGCTCTGGTGCTGAAATCAGGTGGTCCCACCTCTCCGTGCTGGCGGGCAATAATGGTGGTCTCTGTCACAAATACTGCACAGATACACTCGAGTAAAGTCACCAACTGAATAGACCCTGCTTTGTTGACGACAGAAACTCGCAGCTCTGCAATCAAAGTATGGGCCATGTGTCAAAATCTATTCTCTACCCACGTCTGGACACAACAGTGACACAACAACCACATCATACAGACAGGTCAGATCTCTCTGACCAAACAGCACATTTACCATGGTGGTTTTACATCAGATAGATCCTCCCAGACTATAGATCCTGAAAAATGTTTATTAGTTTTCGGCCCTAAAAGAGGATAGGTAATATGTATCATTATTCTCAACACTTGATCTGTCTTGCATAATCCTTGCTGGAGTTTATGTACATTGTTGGTCCCTAGACCCTGACTAGGGCGGGGGGTCTAGAGCAAATCCCTACTTGTTTGTAAGGCTAGATTTCGATATGGCAGTATCAAATCACTCGAACATGAAACAATATTCAAAATATATAAGGAAATAATTTCAATCTTACCAGATTATGAATAAATAACACAGAATTTCTAGCAAAACTCAGCTGAGCTGCTGGCTATAGTATGGCGTCCCTAAATTTATTTCACTTGCTTTCATATGGAATCACCACACTTTAAAATCTGTGTCTATCACTGAACAACTATTGAAGAATGGCCCCACTTTCGCGTCTGAGCGCTAATGATATGATTGTCTGTGGCCAATCACTGCCTAGGTTATTTGAATTTCAAAATTTCTACACTAAAGTCATTTCAGTCATGCTTCAGTCAAGTATGGATGTTTATCTGTTAGTCTGTCCGTCTCTACTTGTGTTTCTAAAAAAATGTGCTTGGTTTTTGAACCAACCTTTCTCTCCCCTCCAAAATTTTGTCGTTAAAAGTTATATTTAGACACAGCTACCGCTCAAAAACCCTCTCCTCCATACTAAGTAAATTTGAACACCTGCGTCCAAGGTCGTGTTTTTGTGTGCAAATTGCGACACTTTTTTATTCAACACAGTCTGTCGATGATGTGAACTACACTGTCTTTTGTCATTATCTTCAATATTATCTATCCGTTTGTAAAATTAAGACCATCTTAGTTCACTGCTCAGAATAGGCCATCCGGCCAGCTAATTTTTATATTCCTAACATTAATATTAAGAAAAAATTACTTTTTAATTTTTGTAATATTCCTAACATCTGCGTTTTACCGCTCCATTCAAATCAAAAGCTTGGTATCGCAAAAGCGTCCAATAAATGACTGTGGCGTAACATATCTAGGGTCCCTTCTGTGGAGTTGCTTACTTTTTATGTCAACTTGGGAAACGTGACTTTTCTCCGTTTCCCCCCCAATTGCGTCTCCTTAGCCTTTCCAGTCATATTTTTTTCTCTTTTTGATCCGCCGTTCCCCTCCTGTCTAGCAAGTCAATTATTATGGAGGATGATGACCCGCGGTCTAGGCGATCATGTACATCAGCAGCCTACGCATTATGTTTTTATCCTTAAATGTTATCTTTGGAGGGATTTTACCGTTGTATCTCTGTCAATTTCACTACAGGCAGAAAGGAGTCAACTTGCAGACTCACCTTTTTTATTCTAGCCAGCTAGTACACTTACTTACTAACTTAGTTATTTCTCTTCTATCCTGGCGTGTAGAGATTTGCGCGAGAGAGCGCCATACTATCCTTTCTGTGTCTTCTTTCTGGCCTGGTTCCAATCTAGTCCTCGATCCATCAAAGATAGTCAAATGTTGCCCTCTTAGTGGACTGAGGGTCGTCCTAGAGGTCTGGATCCCTGGCACTTAGTTTTCCATACTTGTCGTGGTAGCCGATAGCCAAACCATCGTAGTTGGGACTGTTCTACCTGGGATTTTAAGGGCTGGGGTTTGAGGCCTAGCCGTATCGTCTGGTAGCGGACCGTGTCTCATCTTGTTACTTCAACCATCTTCCTCGGATAACTCATTTCTGTGATTTGTACTAGCATTCATAGGTCAAGACTGGATCATAGGGCGAGCGGTAAACAGCCATCTTCGGCTTCTAACCAACTTCTCTTTTACTGAGGAATCATCTATTTACGGCCTGAAAAAGTGTCCCAGCTGCTGCTCCTCGGGTAGCTAACTCTTTTGTGATGCTGTGGTAAAGTGGGATGGTATAAATATTTATAGGGGACTTAGTGTACTGACTGAGATCGGCTGTGAAGGTATCTGTATCTAATAAGTGTGGTGTATTACAGATAACCTTACTTGCTACCACATTTATACCTCAGTCAGGCTTATTCTGGAATATTCTAATGACTACGTTGAATGTCTAGGGTTACGATAGTGATGAAGTGTATGTTCGCAACAACCAACAGACAGATAAACAATTTAGTTTAATCCACAACTCTTTACAACACTGTGACACTCACACACACAGAACACTCTATAAGACTATCTTAATAAGTCACGTTTTTCCTTTAAAAATATGTATTAATTCCTTCAAATATTAGATATCCTGATTCAACTACAAAGTGAACCAGGAATCACAATCAAATGTAATCACAAGTTGTATTTACACTATTTATAGATATGATCTTTGTATTGACATATATTATTATTGCAATATGTGTGTAAGTTATGCTGTGGTACTATGAGGTAATACTGGCTTTTTCAAGCTAGGTGGTTGTGTGTCATCACGACTTCAAGTGTTTGCTTCTGGTGGAAATAGTATTGGAAAAGTTCACAGTTCCTGTCATTTGAAACAATTAATCGTCCCTCTTTATTTAATATACTGTCAATTTTAGAGGGGGCTACATAAGATTGAGCTGCTCTGGCCAACGACTCTTATCTTCTGTGAGGGCGGCAGGAAACAGTCTCCTCTGCTCGCTTGCTTCACCGTGTTCTTTAGAAACAATAATGGTCGCTATCTTGACCAAGGAGTAAGCTACCAGCCTCTGGATTCAGCAAAACTCAGACCAGGTGCTGCTTCAATAAGTTAGGACTACGGTCCCTGAAACAAGAAGGTCGTACCTCCTACTTCAGAACTAATTTATAAGCTATTTCCACACTGAAACACAATACATAACAAACACCGAGTTCAGCGCGGTAGGCCAACTGTTAGCTTCTCATGTAACAACATTCACCAGTATTCCTCTCCCTAATGGTTACTACGCCTCTGCAATTTCAGCTCTAATTCCTTCTATACAATAAGATAGGTGTCATAGTACTATTGGCAATCCCATGCAGTTATACTTCTCTCCGACAAGTTTTGTTCAGGTTGGAGCAATATCTAGGCTTTGCCTCATGTTTGCTACTGAACCACACACATATACAGACATAAATTATCAATTCACATTCAATTTTCATCAAAAAGATATCAAATATGTCAATCTTACCACAATTCATGGAAATAATAAACAAAATACGTTGACTGGCAATGAGTTATGGCACAATTCCGATCTGCCTTTGTCCCAGGCTTTCATAAGAAAAATATGAGCTGGATCTCAACGCACTTGCTTCTCAGTAAGTTTATTTTCAAATTGTGGCACTGAACAGACGCTCCTAATTGACTATATCAACTGGTCTAGCCAATAAGACCATGTTTACAAAAGCATTTGAAAAAATTTACCCTTCCTACGTTTCCCTTAGCAACCCAAAAATAGTATTTGCAGTCAACTAATCATGTTTAGGCTTACATATAATTCTAGCCAATCAAAACGGATCTAACTTGTTGGCCTATTTCCCGTACAATAGTGGTTTCAAAACATTCCACTGAGCAATTATGATTTGGTGCTGTCAGACAACCTCACTATTTTATTTTGGCTATAATTTGTTAATTCCTAGACTATTTGCTTAACACTTAACATATTCTTTGTCAGCAAGTCCTAAGGAACCCAAATATATAAATTTAATGGGGCTAAGTGGCTCCGTTCAAAATATGTATTCTAGGATAGTCGTGTATTTGTTTTTTTTTATTTTTTATTGTTTTAGAACCGCCACCTGTCCTGCCTTTTCGACTGTTCTGTCATACTAATGTCAGGATTTCAGACATAAAACAGTATTGGGTCATGTTTCCTAATAAGCATTAACCATGTTTTTTAAAACCTAACCGTGTATTGGTAGTGTTTTTTATCACTGTCTATTTGAAAAAAAGTTAGTGCTTCATGCCTTACGCGTGGGATGGCGTTACTATTAATCGCGAGACGGTATGGTAGTATTGCCTGCGTTCCCCCGTCTCTCTCTCTCTAAGGCCGTCTGTCTTTTCATTACGCAGTGTATAAAATGAAATTAATGCTAGTATTAATCTAGGTCATTAAGCAGTGTGCATATCTCAAGGTTTTCTAAGAAATACAGTACACGTTTTATTGTTTTGAACCGCGTGTATGCTGCTGTAGGCTTTACTATCAAACGTGAAAGCGTTACACTATGCAGACGAAGTAGAAAAAAGGGATTTTTGTACGCCATTGTGACAGCACTGGTCTTTTACCATTCTTCTTTCCTTTTATTTAATTAATTCGTTAGGCTTTACCTTTACTTTTTAATTTAGATATGTGGATTTAGAATGTTTCACGACAGTTGCCTCCCTTCCAGTCTGTGCCAGCTCCAAGGTATTTAAAGTGATTGACCTGCTCCAGGACCTATTTTCCCAGCTAAATATGAGGCCTTCCTTCTCGTGGTGATATGACCATGGTTTTTCATTTGGAGCTGCTGATGACAATCTCTCTCTTCTCCAGCTCTTCCTTCCTGACGTGCATGTTGGATTGAAGACGTGCCTCTGATTTAGCAATCGGGGCAGCATCATCGGCAAATGCCACTTCTGAAATACAAACTTGTCTCATCTTCCCGTGCCCCACTGAATACTTTCTTGTTCTCCCCTTATATTCTTTTGACATCATCCATAAGGAGTATGAAAATATAAGGTGTTAGAATTTATCTCTGTCTTTCTCAATTGGTGGTTCTGAACTCTTTTGATTTATGGTTGCCGACCTCACATAATTTCTGCAACTCTTTTAGAAGCTCTGTATAGGATGAATCAAAGGTGCTTGAATGTTGTTCTTTGCCAGGCAGTCCCAAAACGTGTATTTTGCTCCGGAGGACCTTGTCAAACGCCTTCTCAGATCCAAGAAACAAAGATGCATCTCATCTTTATAGTCAATGGCCTTTTCACTCAACTGTCCGAGTGTGAAGATACGATTCTGAGTACTTCTTTTTGCTCGGAAGCTACATTATACCTCATCCATTTGTGGCTCAGCTAGGCGTCTGAATCTGTGCTTCAGATTTCTAGTGTAAATTTTACCAGAGACATTGAGAAGATATATGTCACCATGATTCCCACATTGTCGGTTGTCACGCTATTTGAATACGGTCTTTAGTATGGTCTTGTGGTATCATGTTCTAAACCATTTCTGATGTTATACCATCATGTCTTGCTGCTTTGCCATCTTTATTGTCTTCAGTGCTGCTTTCAGTTCTTCCATCTTTATGCCGTCTTCGCCACTATTGGTTACCTTTTCTGTGATAGTGCTTATGATTTCTGTGACTTGACCGCGCTCATCACCAAGGAGCTCTGAGAAATATTCTGTCCATCTTTCCATTACTTCCTTTGGGGCAGTAAGCAATTTGTCTTGCTTGTCCTTTATGAATTTAAGAGGACACTATTTTTCCTTCCTCGTGTTCTTTGGGGTCTTGTAGAACAATTTCTGGTTTTCTTGAGCATCCTTTTCTAGCTTTTCTCTAAATTCTTCCCAGGATTTCTGTTTTACTGCTAGCACCCTGATTTTATTCGGTTCTGGGTATCATATATTCTCTATATTTCTCTGTTGTTAGCTAAGTATTATTTCCGTGATTTTTTTCTTTTTTCTTATTTTCTCTTTAACTTCTACTGTCCACCAAGGTGTCCTCTTTTCCTTCTTCCCAAGTCGGACCTCACCACATGCTTCTGCTACAGCTGCTTGTATGATGTCCTTGAAATTAAGCCAGAGAGTTTCGAGGTCATCAGGTTGTTCTTCTGTGTTTCTCACTGCTGTAGCAATAAGCCCCTGACACCTGATCTTAACTTCTGGCTCTCTCAGCTTGTAAGTCTTAATGCTCATCTCTCCTGCTCGATTACTTAGTTTCTTGCATGATGGTGGACAGTGCCAAAGCCGAGCAACTCTTTTAGCTGTTCTTTTAATTGTCAGCTGGTAGTGATCACTGTCAGTCTCTGGCTTTCTCCAGACTCTAGCATCCCGGACATACTTGAATGAGCTTTTCCTAAGAATGGCATAGTCGATGACTGATTTCTCATTTTTTGTTGGTTCACATCTGGTGTATGTATGTATGCGCTTATGGGGGCACTTTGTGTTTGTAATGGCAAGGCTTTGCTCAGTTTAGAATCTAAGGAATCGCTTTCCGTTGACATTTAGCGTATCTTCTCCATACCTTCCGGTGCTTTCACCCCATTAAGCATGGTTATTTCCAACTCTGGCATTGCAATTTCTGAGGAGGATAATTTCATCCAGGCAGTCGCCACTGGTGGATCTAGAAATTGTCAAAGAAAGGAGCGATATATTAGAATGATAAAGCTTCCTCCCCCAGCTCTTTATTTACACACATTTTTAGACAATTAAAAAAAAACACAAAAAACAAAAACCAATTTTGAAAAACATGTGACAACTTGATAGTTTTTTTTTATACAGTAACTCATAAATATTCATTTTTATCAACAACAACCAAAAAAAAAAAAAACACTATTTATAACATAATTACATAAAAATAAGGTACAACTACAAAGAGACACTATTTGATAAAAATTCATACATATGTTATATCATAGCATGACATTTTTGGATTTGGGTTTAGCCATCCGATACAAACATTATCCGCATCTTGTCACAAAGTGTGCCTCCTTACGTAGTCGATGCATGCGCCCTCTTCACGTTTTCATCTGAGCTTAGGGCCGGCCTAGGCGGAGTTCAGGTAGTACAAGTGACACTTATTGTTTGCCTGATACACAAGGCCACTGTCGACAAATGACGGATATTTATCTTATTTATTTTGTCTGCAATTTCTCATCAATAGATTTGAATGATCATCTATGACCTCTCTACCAAATAAGAAAATAGCGCTAAACTATCATCTGTGACACATCTCAGAACAATACAAGCCTTCAACGATCACCTATCACTTCTCCGACTTCTCCTGGAGATAACATGACCAGTGTTGACAGATCACTTATCATACCAGAATAGAAGATCACTTATCACTTCTCCATGACACAAAAATATATTTCCTTGCCGGCAAAAGCAATTCAGTGTCACAGCCACAGCCATGTCGCATTCCCACATTTTTGTACATGCCATCAAGATACCATTCCATTGAACCAATGTTTCGCGTTGAAGTGCTCATAACATCAAACGTTTGTTTTGCCAGAAACTTAAAATATCGATCATTGGCATTTCCAGGAAGATAATGTTCGAGAATATAAATTGCCATTTGGTCGTCTTCAAAAGAAATTAGCGTTGTTTGAAAGTAGTGTAGCCATTTATTATTATTATTCTTTCCAAGTCATTTGTTCCCGTTTTGATTGCGTGGTTTTACACGAGAACATAAAAAACAAAACGTTGCAGTTTTTCTTGATTCAAGGTCAGGGATAATTGTTCATTTTGACACTAGGGACGTCTACAACCCGTTCTATTGATCAGTCATGGAACAGTACCAGAGTCGAAATAGAATTATTATTAGTCATTACGGAACAAAAACACCAACCAAAAAGTTAAAGACTTTCAGAAATAGGTGCTTGCATAGAAGATAATGATTGTAATGATACTAAAAGGTCACCAACGGGAATTAATGACAAGACCTAGACACGTTCCAGTGGAACAAGAGATTGGAAGAAGACGCTGGTGATGAATAGGACAACAATGAGAAAACCTAATGATAGTATTACCAGGCTATCCTTTGTCTGGAATCATCAGGGTAAGCGAAGAAGAGGTAGAGCGAAAAAAAAAACACACATATAGAGAAGAAAGATTGAGACTAATTGAAGAGGGCGAAGAAGAAATTGAGTTGATGGCATGGGACAGGAAGACATAGCATTAGTTTGTTAAAGGCCCGTGCTGCTTGGGAATTAGAAAGGTTAAAGAAGAGAAGAAAACTTCATATTGTTCTGTTGTATGTCTGGTTATTACAAGACACAACACAAGAACTACTGGGCTGATCTTGATTAATTTTCACATTTAAAACTTTGGCTCACAAATTCTGGACCTATGTCTATCTAAATAAAATAAGAGGTTAGGACACATGACTTCATTACTACGCCTTTAATTTGGAGAGTCGTATTTTTGTCAACTTTAGCAACGCGGATTTTTTCCTTCTTCTAAATCATGTAAGCCTACCCGCTACAGAAACCAGTGCTGTAAAAGGATGTGAATGGTTGGTTTAAGGCTTTTTGCAAGGATGCCAGCTTCAACTGTCGAGCGAAAGGGAGAATGATGATGATGAAATAGATGATGAAATAGATGATGAAATAGATGATGAAATAGATGTTTCCTGCAGCTTTAGTTCAATCAATCAATACCCTTCAGCTCCCTGAGGAGCATAGGCCTTCATCAAACACATTCCAAGTCTTCTTGTCACATGCCAAGTCTTCCTGTCACATGCCAAGTCTTCCTGTCACATGCCATCCGCTCAAGTTCTTTCCATGTTTCAGAGCCATACAATAGGACTGACTTCACATTTGAGTTGAAGATTCTTATTTTCGTGTTGGACTTGATTTCTCTTTTTCTCCATATGTTTCCCAATGCAATGAAAGCTCCTCTTGCTTTTTGTATTCTTATTTTGATATCATTGTCTGTCCCTCCAACTTTGTCTATATTACTGCCAAGATATGTGTACGATTCTACATCTTTTAGTGGTGTTTCTTCAAGTTCAACCTTGTTATAATTTCTTGCATTTTTTCTCATAATCTTTTCCCGGTGTATTTTCATACCCACTTGTTGTGACCTCTCATCGATGTCGTAGATTTTTTATAGGGGAATTAAGACGTGGGTTGGTCCCTTCTGAATAGATTAGAATGAGTGATTGCCACAGTGAGAGATGATAATAGAAATAGAGTTCCACGAGTGAGATGGTAGAAATCAATAGAGGCTGTCTCTGAAATCGAGAATCTTCTCTCTTTCTCAGCCTATCTTTTGTAACAGATTTAGAGGAGTCAGACAGTCTATTGACTACATATATTAATATATATATATATATATATATATATATATATATATATATATATATATATATATATTACCACTCACGTGCACACACACAATTGACGACAGTTAGACACACAGACGTGGGAAAACTATAACAATGATTATATAGATATTTTGGAAACGAGCTGACCCGACACACTGATTAAGTTTTAGTGGATTTAATTTATCAGAAAAATTCATCACAACACGTAAAAAGTTACATCGAGCATATACAAATAGTCATAAAATCAATAAAAATGCTACAGGAATGATAGACCCACAGTTATGATCCTGTGTTTAGCCCACAGTCCTGTTAAAGGAAAAGATGATAGCCCCAAAGAGTCACGGATACATCTGCTGTAATCTAATAATTTTCCCTTTTAAAGGTATGAACAGACTTTGATAGTAGTATGATCTATCCTAAGGAAAAAAATATACCTGCAGTAGCAACAATTTGCATAAATAGAATTACAAATTGGGTGAATAAATAGTTATCATACAAAACCTCACTCAGTCTACTTTCACTCGGTTCTTTCATCAGGGTACCCTGGCTCACGTTCTTACCTAATAGCTTGCTGGTGTTCGCCGTATGGCGCACTGTATGACGCACCGTTTAAATCGGTCTATCTTTTGCTGAAGCGGATTCCCAGCTCTGCAGATTGTGGTTTCATTCACGGGGTCCGGGGAGCGTCCACTTCATTCGATAGTTTTCTGTACAGATTTAAGTTAGTGTCACTTCACCCCGTTCAGGTAAGAATCTGTTTAAGAGGGCACACAGTGTCAGAATCACGAGGTTTCCCTTATTTAGGAAGATGACAGGTTGGTAAATTCTTTCAATAGATAATTATTGTTCACACCCACAGTTCGTCAAAAATGTCGGAAGGTCAATGATTTGGAATGTTTTTACTTGCCACAAGGGCTGAAATGTACTCGAGGTTTTTCTCTGGAAGAGTTAAATCAGGCTCGATGGGCCCGTTACTTCATTTAACCTTTAAAGTTCTTATAAAGATTATACACCAAGTCTTTAAGGAAAAGGTTTTAGTTCTTCACAGATATTTCTCGTGTACTCAAACGCTGGCAAAGTTGGGTCAACCCAGTTTTCACTAAATAAAGAAAAACAACAATAAAATACTATACATACTATGTACTCGGATATAACTTACATTATCAACTGCAAGCGTAGCCTTGACTTATCGTTTAAAACCTTCCCGTGAAATAAGTTACATTCATAAAATCAATCATCATGAATTAGAAATACATACGTATTTCGTCAATACTCAGTGATGAATCTATGCAGTTATAAGTTTAGTTTTACAATATTCTCGACTAAGCATTTAAATTAAATTTATTTAGCTACATGATTTTTAAGCTAGAAATTATAATTTATTCTGCTTTCCACTGAACATAACAGACTTATAGATTATTCCCTCTGCACAAAAGAAACTAGGGAAATAAAATAGGCGATTTAACACTTAATCACTCGAAAATACTAGATATATTATATTACCTCAACACAGAACTACAGGCGACCGCACAACTTAGAATTATACGCTGATATATATATTTGAAGTCTAGAAGCTCGGCACATTGTCGAAACAAACTGAGAAACTTCGCTATACAGCTTATTCTTTTGTGGTGAAATTACAGTGATGCAACGTTAAAATTCCTCCATTTATAAAGTAAACAGGTAAAATAACATGTAGGGATAAAAATATAGGTAAGATACGCTGCGGCTTCTTCACCTACGCCAGCGTTTTCTAGCGCCATTGAAACTAACTAGTTAGAACATGCAGACTAAACGATTTATCCTTTTAGACGGGGTAGAAACGGAGATAAAAGAAAAAAATGTGACGGTCTGAACACGTGTTTGAATCTAAAGTCTAAAAGACGCAATTTGTAGTTTTTAAGGAAAAAAATTACGCCACTAGTTGACACAATGTACGGAAATGGACAAAAAACGACCTTAGCTCTTGTTAGAAACAGACATATCTTGGACATTCTACGGTAATTAGTCCTTTTAGTTTGAATATAGCGGCAAACGCCGTGAACTAGGGCACAAAAACAAATTTCAAAACGAACCTTGAAAAAAGTAGGTTTTTTCTTAATAATAAGTTTAGGAGAATAAAAACTAGCTAGTTTGATAGCCCATCTTAATCTGAGAAATAATATACTTTTAATTACACAGACGGACAGATAACACGGAAGATATTGACGAAAGACTGTATTGTTCAATACAGACTAGCGGAAGTTTTTTGTGCATATTTTCACTAAAGTTACATTTTGACGCGTCCTTGAGCCTAACGCATAAAAACAAACTGCAGGTGGACTAGGGGCAGGGTAGGAGGATAGTAGCTAAAAATAACTTAGTATAGAATCTTAGAAGTAGGGGGAGACAAAATTTGTGTAGTTTTTTCTTGTAGTTGGTCCAAAAACAAGTATAATTTTGGGAAAAACCAAGTTTGGACGGACAGACCGACAGAAAAATACTACACACTAGACTGAGACTGGACCGAAATTGGACTTTATAGTTTGAATATTTGAAAGGTAGAGGGGAAGTCCGCTGATTGGACAGAAGCTTTCATATTATAGAAAGAAAGACGCCCGCTAGTGCCATTTTATAGAAGACTGTCCATTTACACAGTTCGTTAATGCTAGAGGTGTGATTTCCAGGAAATATTAAATATTATCAGTGAGACGCCATAATCTAGCCAGCAGCTCAGCTGAGTTTTGCAAGTACAACGTAACTGTGTTTTCAATTTTGAATTGTGGTAAGGAGAAAAATTCATTAACCCTTTTATTTAACATTTAATATTTTGAGTGATTGATACTGCCATGTCATGAAAAATGATTACGACAAGTGAGTGCTTATTCTAGGTCCCCAGCGACAGACCAGGGCCTAGAGGCAAACAAATAATATAGGAAACATATCCAAGACTAGAGAAGACAGATCTATATTTGAGATCAGTGGGAACATATCACCCACCTTATTGGATGGAAGAGGAGACTATTGAACATATTTTGATGCAATGCAGTCATGGGAAACCGGTGCTATTTGATACCACCTGGGTGAGATGTGCTGACCCGATCTTTGTAATTGCCTTTTTGCTTTGTTGTGTGTAAAATTGGTGCAGTAGGCAGTATGTTGACACATGGCACAAATTTTGGTTTCAGAGTTTCTGGTCTGGCACTGTGCTAGTGCCAGATGCTTGAAGAGGTCCAAGTTTGGATTCCTAAGAAGCCTATCATTTTACTCCAGCTACTGTGAGGAGTGGGCCACTTGAATTCTTTACTGCATCGTCACAGGCCAGATAAGTGAAAACCTGGCCTGTTGTGGATTCATCAAACTTGTTTCCCCAATTAAATAAATAGCTAACCAAAAACCTGGTGTAGAAAAACTATACTTCAGTTTAATATTTCAAGGACAATGACTCGTGTGAACAGAGATCGGGTATGATGACACCACCCCGACTAAACATCCAGTGCTAGTTTTCCAAAGACACTGTAGTTAGTGTTAATATTAACCAATGTAAACATATATCTATGTACAAAATTTTCATTTGATTATGCAATATATATATATGCATTTTTATTGATAAATACATATTGTTTCATACGTCCTGACCAGAAGAAAATTTGGTTCAGGACTATATAAATTCAAAAAATTATAACATTTAACTTCTAAAAGCCAGTTGAGTTGATCATAGAGCTTATTATTAATATTAGAATTAGTGTTTACATGTGTGTGTCAGTGTATTTAATTACCTACACCTCACATTTCAGTACCCTAGACATTAAACGTAGCGAACATACATAATAGCAGAATAAGTCTGTTTGAGGTCGTAAGTGGTAGCAGAAAGGCATTCTGTAACTCACATAAACTTTTATCTTCAGGAGCCTTCACAGCTGACCTCATCCAGTACACTAAGTAACATAGCAACCACACATTAACATCAAAAACCACTACATCTTTACACGAGCGACCTGTCTACTGCGAATCTTGAGAACTGAATGAAATAAAGTTTTAAAACTCTCGTTAATATCTTTAAACTCTGACAAAGGATGCACGCTATTTCCAAAACCTCGCAATAGCGCCGGTCTCTCCCCTTTCTCTTAACACTTCCGTTAACTCAGGCGACTGGCCATAACATGCCAAGAGTGCGTCATCACACCTTCGTCTAACTATTCTCATTCCTGGGCAATGCATGAGCGCGCCGTTCACACCTACTGCTAAGAAACTGTTCGTAGCGCTACGTGTCAGATGGAAATGTAGACAACTGTCTGCAATCCCATGTCTGACAGAATGCATTCTCACACGCTTACGTCGAGAATCTAGCTCAAGAGCGCCATGTCATGAGAAAAGTATAGACACCTGTCTGCTTTCTGTGTCTGACGGAATGCATTCTAACGCTCTTCGTCTCGTGCAGAGACTGACACGTTATGTAATAAATGCGTGTCTAACATGAGCCAAAAAAAAAACGGTAAAGTCAGAATGGGAAAGTAAATTTTGTCGCAAACGAACGAATGCGAACAAAACAGGAAAAGGATATAATAGCGATAATAAAGTAGAGGACACGGGTATAAAAAGAAAAGAATATAGAAAATTTATTGATCATAAATCTCTATGCGACAATCGAGTATTTTCATTTTGTCTTGCATCTGATTATGGGTCTTAAGAGCCAAGTCATTTCCAACATCCAGATCATCAAGCTGTTTAGTCAGATTCCACTGGATTCCATTTCTGTTGTGTGCTGTCGATGTTTTCATAACCCAGTCTAAAGCTTTTTATATTAGTCACATGCTTTCAAGCAACATGGAGACAACATCATCTGTGGTGATAAATGATTTTAACACGTTATGTAGGGTGAAATGCGGTAAATTGCATAATTACTTATAACAAGCAGCAGGAAGGCACATTGTTATCCTTTCTTTACACAAGCGTTACAATTTCTTCTTGTCGCCCATTATTGAAGCATTGCCTGTTGACCGGTGATCCGTTTGTTGAATTTTGAACCTTCCTACTTAGGCGCAATCGTCACTCTTTGAAGATTTATTTTATTTATTTATTTTCTATATATTGGTGACTTTCATTAGTCTCTCATATACGTATAATCATAAGACTGGGACACTATGGTTACAAAGGTATGCTTTAAACACTTGTGTTTTACCAGAGTCAGAAAGGGAAGAAATGAATAGTAACACAGTAATATGACAGGCATGTCGTAAAAGGCGATTAAGGAGAGTTGGACATATGACGGGTTACCCGAAACGATTAAAACGTTAAACCATGAAAACCTCAACTACAGTTTGACACCAGATAAACAGCAATGGAACAGAAGGTGAGGGGAGGTTGCTGGCGCTGGATAGGACACGCATTAAATAAACCACGTGATATCATTACAAGACAGTCCCTGCTCTGGAATTCCCATGGTAAAATAAATAAAGGTAGAAAAAACAAATCACGTGAAGAAGAAAACTGGGGATAGATATGAAGGGGAGAAAAAAAAAAGCATGGAAAGTCTTGAACCGATGGCACAGGCCAGGGAACCTTGGCATGGTTTTATCATGAACCTGTTCTCCAAGGGGGCTGTAAGGTATTGATAATAATGAATATGCATACACGAGCTTTGTAACGTCAAACAGTGGGTATATCCAGGACAGGTACATTTCTTCCCAATGTTCCCTTGCAGCTGTTACTTTGCTTAAATACTGATGTAATTATCAAATGGCCAGTGTAGCGCCTTCCGACAATACGGGAGGCCGTTCGTGATGATTCTCTTTCATACAAAATAAAATTGAATATAGCCTGTCCCGTAGTCTCTAGCTCCAGAATTAAACCAAGAAATCATGCTAAAATGGTGTTTGACCTATCATGAAAAAACGAACCAGTATACGCAGCTTAATTCAAAGCTTCGAACATACTACATTCGCAGTGTTTGTGTTTACTAAAAATCTAGGTTTTAATTCGAATCTCGTTTTACTGGGAAAAAGAATCTTCTAATACGAATTTCTAAAACCAGCCCTTTCCTTTGGTTTGTAACCTCTTAATTTGAAATTACATTCAATTTGAGTAACCAACTTGAGAGCAAGAAAGGAACGTGACAGTTAAAGTTCAATGGCATCGAGTTGGATTTATATTCACCTGGTCGGGTCCTCTCAAGAGCTTCCGTAAAACTCTTTCATCTATTGACCGATCTAACTCACGCACGTTTTTCACGAAGAGATGAAAGTTCATTTACATTTAAGATTTTAATCTCTGCCTTCCTTTGCTGGGTTCTGTCAGAGACGTTAAACGTTGACCTTGCCTGAAATAGTGACCGATTTACGAGTACTCTCGGTTCACATTTATTACAATTTGTGCAATTCAAAAGTTATTAAAATCCATTGTGGCCGACTTCATACAAGTTTACAAAGCGAATACAAGTTTACAAGGGGAGTACAAGTTTACAAAGCGAAGAACGTGGAGGAAAATTACAAGGACTCCGCCATTTTGAGCAAGGTAAAACAATGTTTTTATATATTCCATTGAATACGATCAGCACGTGGATCCAAAAAATAAAGTAATTGTGGATATGTCCTTCTTCTTCTTCGTAGACTTTCAGAAGTCAAGTTGATAAGTTTAAAGAAAGCCGTGTCCGTCTTTTTTTTCCCTCTACTTCTTCTTATACACTCTGAT
Organism: Oreohelix idahoensis; assembly: GCA_024509875.1. NCBI lineage: Eukaryota > Metazoa > Mollusca > Gastropoda > Stylommatophora > Oreohelicidae > Oreohelix > Oreohelix idahoensis. The sequence continues at coordinate 358,316 of JAMPIV010020538.1, forward strand.
CACCAAGAGCTGACGCTCAGTGACAGTGGATCAAAGAAGAAGAATACACTCTGAGACGTCTACTTTTTCAAAGAAAGCAGTGGTCAGTTTTTGTTTTTTTTTTTTTTTTGAGTGACGTCAACATGAAGAAACGTACGTTGCATTGTTTCTTTAGGCCTGTGACCCAGTGCATCAGATTTCAACAGGCATTTATATGTATGAAGGAATACCTGGAGTCATCCTAATATGACCACCAGCTAAGCACAATGCTGCAGCTTTCAGATGTTGAGGCCAACCTGTCCTTGAGGCTAATTACACCCTCATTGGCTCTTGAAATCATCCACTTACTTCAAGTGATTCCTCATGTGGTGAAACATGTTGAGAACCCAGCATTGTACATTAAGCTTGGATGAGTCACTTGAGTTTCAGATGTAACTCTCTCTTTTTGCCTAGCTAGCTTCATGCAGGAGGATTTAACTATGGACCCATGATGGGCATGGTGAGCTGAAAGTGGCCCTTTATAGCACGTGACAATTGTGGCGCAGTGGGTTCAACTCACAGGCATGAGAGGAAGTTATATCCACGGTGACAGAGGTGGGGGTAACCTCCCGGTTATCACTAGGGGCGCCAGCTAGCCACAAAGCGAAAAGGGTGCAGTGTCATAAGTCTGCCGTGCTGGTTTCAACGGAATTTCATGCAATACTTCTGCCATACATCCTCGTTGTGCGCCACGGATAACGGCTTTTCTCGGGGTCTGAACTAAACTGGCAGAGGATCTTGGAGTCAGTGGATCCCTAAAGATGTGTTGTGCAGAACTCACCGATGAGTGGTATGTGCTCTGAAACCCATCAATCCACTCCCAAATCATGGGTCAAATGATAACTGGAGTCATCAGTGAATGACCCCAAGTCTATGGTGGACCAATGTGCCGAGAGACTGAATGGCTGCTGGGTAAGCGGTCACGAACATTGGCTCTCTGAAGGGCTAGCGGGGCGGCACCAGGCAGATGGACTCCGCAAGGACATCCCTTGCCTCTTCCCTGGTATGGTGGCTTTTCCAGGGTGACCGAATATTTCCACCATTTATTGCAAATACACCAAGAGAATTTTAACTATCCAGAATCATCGCGGGAGCTACGGAGATCGCGCTCTGTCATCGATACCTGCACCAAATAAAATGAGGAAATAAAAATGCAGAAAGAGAGGTAGGGGAGAGAAGAGGAGAGAGAGAAAAAGGGCAGGGAAGAGAAGGTTCAGAAAGAAAGCAGATCGCATCTCGATGAAATATGGGCGTATAGGATGCTGGAATTGTCGAAGTGCCAATCAACGTGCAGCCATTATATAAACAATCATCTACAAGGAGACAAATTTAAAAGCCAGTAGTGTTATCAATTGCCCAGGCTACAGATGTTACTCCAATCCATGTGGGCCTGGTAGGCGCGGGCAAGCTATATGTGTAAAACATGAGCTTCCTCATACGTGGCTGGATACAAGTTAAAACTAGTGAGGATGCGGAAATGCAGGGCGTTGCTGTGAATATAGGTGGTCAGGAGTGGTGAGTCTACAATTGATATGCTCATGTCGACCATCTTACAGCAGAGAGTGATTGGAATTTTCTGGCGGAATTGTCTTAAGATTATAACATAAGGTGTTTAAGTGCTGGCGATTGCAATGCTAGGTCCCAGAAGTGGGGGAACATCACGGAAAATATGCAGAGTATACCTTTGAGCCAGGCTTTACTTAACATGAACCTTGCCATTCTGAATGATGGACGCCCAACTAGACTGGCAACTAAACCTGGGGATACAAATTGTGTCATAGATCTGGCATTCATTTCTAGTGCTGCCACCACCATGGCACGTTGGGATGTATTAGGTGCACAGTGCTCACCTACATTGCGTCATACTCATAGCAAAGAGTAGGACCACTAGACACAGGAAACCTAAACAGACCTTCAAGTATCATTCAGGCCCACTCGACTGTAACAACCTTTTACGGACATGACGTCACAATGCCAAACAAAAGACAGCGAGAACATCTTTCACCCAACCTCCCTGGTGAAATAAGACAGTGGATGAAGCATGGATAGAACAGGAAAGAGCAACAAAGGAATGGCGTAAATCACGAAACAGAAGAATGATGAATGAGGGAGAGGTTGAAGAGATGAAGGAGAAAAAGTAAAGAGCCTTTAATAGATTCAAGAGCTTGGCAATGGAGGCCAAGGATAAAGTTTGGGAAGACTTTGTGACACAGGTGGGCAATGAAAAAACCCTACATAAATTCTGGTCCTTACATCGAAGAATGAAAAGGAAAAGTGCAAGTCAACCCATCCCTAATATCAAAAGCTCTACAGGATTAAGCCTCAAAGCGGACGAAGAAAAGGGAAGAGAATTATTCAATCGATATGTAGAGCAAACGGATAAAGGTGACAAAAGTGCCCGCCTGAAAATAAAGGACAGTGTGCTGGAAAATGCCTAAATGGACCAGATATACACCGATCTCATTTCTGAAGAGGACGCGGTGTACACATTGAAAACCAGCAGAAACACTGCTCCACGTCCTAATGGTGTACAATACCATCACGTTAATTAGCTCGACGACACACACAACCATTATAAATATGGTGAGCGATTTCAATACCAGCATACAGCGTGCTGAGGTGCCGGAAGCCTGGCTACACAGTTACCTCCGGCCACTTCCTAAACCTGGCACAGACCCCACACTGCTCAACAGCTATCGATTTATCACACTACAGAATGTCTATGATAAATTACGCGAAAAGATAGTTGCAAGAAAAGTAATGAGCCACCTCGAAAATGCACACATCCTTCCTAATACCCTGGGTAGCTGTAGGCCTATGAAAACAACATGGGGTAACGCTGGAACGTTTGCTACGATGTGTAAGTGGGATTCCAGGGTAAAAGAGAAACTGTGGCTGCCACAATTGACCTAGAGGATGCTTATAACAGTGTGGACTTTGCATTCCTAATTGACTGTATGTATAATGGCATGTGGTGTAAACCTTTGGATAACATGGTGGATAGCAGCTGCCTTAATGGAGAGATCAGTTGCATTTTTATGAGAACTTGGACATCAGAACCAATGCGCATTTCCCGGGACCACCCCAGGGTTCTCCTCTATTACCAGTGCTGTTTAACATCTACACAGCAAAAGTAGCAACCTTTCAACCAGCAGGACTGGGGCGAACAGTAACTTTCGCAGATGACATACTCATGTACAGAACTGGCTCAGACAGACAGGAAATGGTCCAAGGCATACTAGAGACACTACATGCGGTTTCTAAATGGTGTGAGGAAAGCGTATCAAACAAGGCCTATGTGATGTGGTGCTTTTTGAACAACTCAATAGGGACCCAAAGATGCAGCAATAGAGAATGCAGTCAGCGACCCATAGCTTGACTGCTTGCATCAGGGTCAGCGAACCATTTCTGACCAAGACTCTACTCCACCTCCACGTGGTGGTCCTGGAAACAGGCTGCATCACTGCAGTCTGGCTGAGAGAGTAGGGATCGAAGAGGGAAGGCAAACCCGGTCCCCAAAAAATGCCGTGTTGAAGTCGGATGTGTCGGCCGAAAGGCGCAGATATCACAGCTCCGGCGTAAACATACACAACGCAACCAACGTCCTTTTCAGGACGAACGAGGAAGAAGAAGAACAACAACAACAACTCAATAGTGAAAGTAGACTTTCCAGACATCACTTTCAATGGGCAGAATATTAAAAGGCAAGACATGTTGAAGTATCTGAGAGTAACGTTTGATCGTGGGCTATCATTCAAGTATCATGTCGAACTGATCATACAGAAGTGCAAGCGAGGACCAGCGGCCTTAAAAACAATGGCTGCTGTGCGCTTGGGACAGAGACTACTGTTTCTCCTGTATCATCAGCTCGTGATTTCAGTAATCGAGTACGGGCTAGGAATACTCACGCTGCCAGCTAGGAATGGAACTCAAAGAATGCGACTAGTTTTGGGCCGTGATACCCAAATGTAACATGCTCGGATCGATTAGATCCAGATACAAGCAAAAGCATATATGCGCGGCAACCTCCAATCCAAAATGAAAAACACCTCAAGCAAGAATCAAAATGTGGAGCTGACAGGTCACAGGCAATGACGCATTGTGTACACTGATGGGTCTGTAGTGCGTGGTGAGAAATCAGGATGGGGCTTCTCTGCGACAATAAAAAGCAGGGTCGTCGCTGAACAGAGTGGAGCCTACGTGATAACAACCTCCAGCATGAGAATGGAGGTAGAGGCAGTTACTGCAGCACTGATGTGGCTGTCTGAAACTCCATCAACCAGGGCAGTTATATTGTCAGACTCTAAGTCCATGCTTCGGAAAGTTCAGAACGGATGGCTGTGGCAAGAATGAAAAACATCAATAAAATCCTCCAGTCTTCAAGAACTGGTGTGGATCTACTGTCCTGGTCATGAAGGGGTACGTAGAAATGAGAGAGCTGACAGACTGGCCTCGAGAGCACCCAAAGTGGGGACACTGGTCATGGATAAGGAAGAGATACTAAGGACAATTAATGATCGCCTGCTAGATAATGACACTGCAATGGATGAATCAACAAAGCTGCGGATGTTGGAGTTTGGCATCAAACGTTGGACTAGCAGAAATGGACGTGAAAGAGGATGCATCCGTCGTTTGTACAACCAGCGTGCTACAGGTACAATTAGCATTCATACTCTTCGACATTTGCTGAACGAACGAACGAAAAACTTTATTTTCGAAGGGTTAAGAATTGGGCGTGCGGGCCCGTCTAACATTCTGCACATCCACTCTCGTTTATCTTGCATACTACGAGTCGTATATCCTTTCATTCTAACATGTTATTTTAAGCATTAATTTAAAGGCATGCAACATTATACAGTTAATATAACAGCATTCATTTACACTATGCAATCATAATAAAAAATGATTAGGTTTTTTTTTTAAACAAACAAGATAGTAATTGAAAAAAAAAAAAAATAAATAAGGAAATAAAGGGAAAAAAAATAAAATAAAATAAACAATAATGAAATAAAGTAAATAAATTATGTATACCGACACACTCATGATGTCAAACCGTCTACAATTAATCTGCATTTTTGAATGTGTCATCAATCATCAATACAAAAATTACATAAACACATTCTCGCTTATATCCATACATTCTTGGTGGAAAATGAAATAATAATAATATCACTTTCTTACGCACTTCTGTAGCAGGAAAAGTATTTGAGCAGTTTAAAAAAATAAATAAATGTATATCTGCTTATTCTCATATACATCATCCCATTTAAGCAAACGAAAACATTCACATTTCTAAAGTAGAGTGGTGTGCGGGTACATTCTCACATACATTACATTATATAATAATATTACACGGATATAAAACACATTATTCACATAAAATAAAATAAAATTTTAAAAAACCAGCGGAAGAGGAATAGAAATGTTGACCTATGGATGAGATGTTGACAAGCAAATGCTGTTTCTATGGGGGTAGATAATCAGTGTTGAGGAAGTGTTTGAAAAGTGCTTTGTTAAATGAATATTGCTTAGGTAGGCTTTTTAGGTGGTGTGGAAGGCTATTCCATAAGTAGGCTCCAGAGTAGGCTAGACTCTTTTTGAATATGTCGATCCTAGGTTTGGGCAGACGTAACTAATGTAATTGTTGCTGAGGAAGACTGAGCACCTATGGGTTTGCCCGGAGTGCAGAGAGGATTGACTGCAAAAGAGCGAGAAGCTCAACAGATCTAGCTAAACAACAACAAAAACAATAACAATAACATGCATTTATACTCAGGACACAAAAAACACATTCCTTATCACCAGCTATCTAGACGAGATCAGGTCATTATTTTCCGCTCACGCACTGGTCACACTAGGTTGAGGTACCATCTATATCACAAGTACAGGATTGGTCCAACAGATCTCTGCTCGTGTGGCACCAGCCCCATGACAGCCGAACGTCTACTCCAGTCCTGCCCAACATACTCGTACAACAGTGAGCGGAGTGGTACATGACAACATCCCACCTCTCTCCATGAAAAACTGTTTGGAGATGTCAGGAACATTAAGCTGACTACTAGCTTTATTAGAGTCATTAGTGTCGATGCCTCAGGGTGAACGAAGAAGAAGAAAAAGAATATCGGGTTGCGTTCCTTAGCCTTTGACTGTCCCCAGCCCACCTGCAAGGCAGCAGTTTAGTGTCGCCGTGTGACTGGTATCTACAGGAAAACGTGGAAATATGTTAATGTCAATATTTATGTCGCCATTTTAGCAAGGGGAGATCCCTCAAAATGAGGTTGTTGGTATCTCCATAGAGTTTCCCAGGAGTGGTACTGAGGACGGTCATGTTTGCTTTCTCTGTTCTTCATATGTTGGGCACTTTTGCCACAGATGAGCAGCTGTCATTTTATCTATGCCACAGTTACACTCATCGGTATTTCCAATCTTTAGTTTGTTGAATAGATCGCATCACAATCTGTTGGGGCATGTGCGGAGTCTGAAGATAACCACTTGTTAACTTCTGTTATGTCCAAAAGTGGAAAATTTGCTCCAAGAGCAAAGCGGATTAGACTCTGGAAAACTACAGGCGTGGTCATCAGGCATCCTTGTTGCTGATAAACACCAATCACATTGTATAGATTTATATAATTATCTTCAAATATTACCCCTCAGGAAGCGCTTCTTATTTAACAAAGGGAAATTTATTCACAAAATCCTGTCACAGAATGCTCCAAAGTATCTTTGGCCGCTTTTAAATATAATGAAAGACGTAGTCAGCGCTTAAACAAATTACAGGTACCCAAGCCCAGGCTAGACCTATTTAAGACTAGTTTGGCTTACTCAGCTGCTCATCTTTGGAACAATCTTCCCAATGACCTGAAAAACACGCACAGTCCTTACTCATACAATTGTATACTGTTCAAATACTTTATGAGTGCTGATTATATGCCACCCTAACTGATTGTGTTGTACTTTTATCTAATATACTATATGGAGGCGCTGATGATCTAGTTTTCATTACAATATACTTATTCTTAATATTATATTCTTAATAACTTATATTCTTAATTTTATGATCAGGTACTGTTAATGTATGCTGTTATACTTCCTTGTAATGTTGCACTGCCCTTACATTAATACTTTCAGTACGCTGGAGAATGTTTGAGTAACAGTAATAAAAGATGAGCAAGAGGCTGTCTATCTTGCTATCTACCTAGTCTGATTCTGGTCTTGAGTTTGGGACGCAAAGACAGTGAGGAAAGTAACTGTTTACCCCACCTCATCTTGATGAACCTAAACAAAGTTCCTGAGTCATTCAGTTGCACACCGTTTGAAAATTTCACGAGTTCTTATTGTCGTAAATTTATTTTGAGAGAAAGAGTCTTAGAAATAGTGGTCCGGTTTAGAGTGGAGAATGGTGGTGAAAAGCTCAGTGATAGAAAATGTAGAGAGTAAATAGTTGCTTCACAGAGTGCTGGGGAGAGTAAAGACAGACTTATTTACGACAAATCGTTTCTCTCAATCTTCTCCTCAGACTCTCCTGGTCAAACAATTATTTGCCAGTTTCCAGACACACATCTGCGCTCACATCGATTTGGTGCTTCAAACACACAGACGCACGTAGTACCCAAACTATATTAAACAGAAAGGGGAAATTATGGGTTTTGGGTATTTCCAACACAGTACTAAATAAGTTTATGATGTTTATTTACCTTAAAAAATCAAATCACAAACAAATATCAAGTGTTACATAAAATTATCATGAGTACAGAAAATACAACTAACAAGGTGAGGGAGGGGGGGGGGGTGGGGGTGGGGGGGTGTGAAGAAGATTGGTATCGACTAAGCCCTTCCCGCTTGTATTAGACAAAGATAAACTCAGTCCAAAGATAGATAATTATCAGGAACATAGGTAAGGTAACCTAACAGTGAAGTTAATTACTCTGAAAGAGGGGTTACAATATTAGGTATGGGTGGTAGAAAAATCCTGTTATTCCCAATTGTTCTTCCCTTTACTAAGCAAATGAAAAGGAGGGGGGTAAACAGAGTTAACACAATATCCCACTTAAAGGAACAATGCAGGGTATACAGAAAATGTATTACCCGGTAGGCAAATTAACAAATGGTTTTTCAAACAAATTAAAATGTCCTGTCATTCATGCACGCGTGTGAGGATCCACACTCATATATTCCCTCACACTTACCGATTGCAGCATCAGACAATCCATAGAATTATATATAAACAGAAATTACACTCTAGACATGTGAAACTGTCTAGTACTTCGATGTCCCGCCCCAGATGTTGCGAGGTTTGCTGATAGCAAATATTCCCACTTATCGCCGGACTTGAAGCCTAAGAGTTCTTGTGTTTTTTTATATAAAAAGGAGTCTATGGGATGGCACTGACACAGTTCGACACAGGGGTGAAAATGAAGTGGTGGTAAATTTCCTTCAATGCGTGATGATAACAACTGACCGGTAAAGTTTTTAATCCAGTGAGGAAAAACTAGGCTCAGTCACAGTCAGGTAAATCGGTATTCTCTCACAGTAGAGCAGTAAATAAAATATCGCTACTGGCACTGTTCATCTTCCAGTTTATCTCACAGATTGAAATTAAATTTGATGATTTATTTAAATGTTCTTGGGTAGGCTTTCTTTCATGTAATTATGATAGCTAGGTCGCATCGGACTGCCACAAGATTAAATTTAAAAATGTTTAATCAATATGTCTGGAAGTTTAAGAAACGAGTCTGAAACTCTCTGTATGATTTTTTTGTGCTGGGATTGCAAAGGTGATCATTCTATAGAAAAAGATAGAAAACCCATGACAACATAATCATACCTCAAAAATCAAATAATATTCTAACGCGCGATAAATTTACCGTTAAGGCTATTATATACACTCGCGTATTTAATTATGTATTTAAGAAAACACGTCACGAGTCTAATGGTTAAAATACACCTCTATATATATATAGGACTTAACTAAATTTATTAATTATAAATTCCTTAGCGACTTTAAAAGTTACTTTAACATTAAAGTATCTATTATTTTTGGAAATATTATAATAGATATATCATTAACTTTACCACTGGAACTTTTGGGATGAGTTTAATTTAATAGATTTAAATAAACCCAAAATCCAGCGAAATAAAATGAAAGCACTAGACCACTGATCACTTTAACAAATATATTATACCGTGCACAGAAACAGAAATCACTCCAATGTAACCACCAATTCAGATGGAAATCTAGCCGAATTTCTACTATAGCTAGTGAATCTTAAATCTCTGGCGACCGAATGATAACATGGCTTTCTACGTGGTCTGTATATATCTAGCTGAAATGCAACATTGGTGGGACATGAGAAAATTGACACCTTTTTAGATCTCAGGAGACTTTTGGGGATCTGACCGCCAGACTAAAAAGAGAAGCTGCCCCTGGTCTGACGTATCTCTGCTCGCTGCTTGCGCGTCGGCTTTCCCGTTCGCTCCCACTGCGATCGGTTTCGTGTTTAACACCGAGATGCGAAACACCGGCAGGAAACTTGCGTCGCTCGTTTCAGGGACCCCTATTGCCTTTGATAGCGCCGATAGTCTTTCCTGAGATCCCTCAGTCTGTTTGATCGTGTACCGCTACTATCTGTTTGATTCTGGCACCGCCCCCACTGGGCCAAGTTAATGAAAATACTGCATATGATTGCTCAAGAGATGTCCGTGGGCGTGATTTAATCTCTCCTTAAATCAATGCGATGACCAGAATGAACGGTAGATAAACTGTCCACATATTAATCAGCAAACGTGTTGACCATCTGTGTGGAACGGTTGCATAGCTAATGAGTCCAGGTGAAAAAAAAATCCCGTTTGACGAAAAGTTACCACAATATTCGGGGGCACTGATGCTATACGAAGGGGTCGTTACAAAAGGTCGTACTATATCATCCAACACTTCAGGGTCATTCAGGGTCAGCTGAGTTCGTCTGTCACACTTATAACATACTTCTGAATATGTCTCAAACCACCAATTTACTGTACGAAGAGTTCGATTTTTATGTCTTGTTGTTGTTTTTTTTTTAAATGTTTATTTTTATTTTTTTAATTTTATTTTCAAATTCATTATTATTATTATTATTTATTTTTTTTATTTTTATTTATTTTATTTTATTTTTTTTTAAATTTTATTTTAAAAACGTACTTTAATTATGATGATTATTGCAAATGTAATATTACTTTTATAATGATAAATGCCTTAATAATGCTTAAAGTAAATGTGAGGATGAAAGGATATAGTATACATGATGAGAGAGAGAGAGAGGAAGGGCAGAATGTCAGACGGGCCTGCGTGCCCAATTCTTAACCCTTTGAAAATAAAGTTCGTTCGTTCGTTCGTTCATTCGTTCCTTATTTTCAAGGGCTGAAATTGGACAGACAAAGTAACCAGCACAATACAATGACCTTTTCTTTGACATAATTCGAATTTCTGTTAATTCGAACCTTTAAAAAAAACGCACTTCAGGTTAGAATTTAGCGCACTTAACGGTATTTAATGCATCCACGTGCGTCCGATGCTTTGTTTTGAATCAGGAATTGTGTTCCTCCACAACCACCCGACAATGAGCAAACGCCGTCTGTACGTTCACTTGCACATTTTGTCTAGTTAATTATGGTTTCATCCAGGAAAGAATCAATTATTTCAAACTGATCGCCAGCTTTGAAGCCAGATTGAATACTCTACAATACAACAAGCCTTCAAGAACTCTTAACTTCACTGTCACTCAACCGTAACTGACATATTTAACCAGCGTTCTTATGACTGCCTGTTTCTTCGTCGAGCTAAATACCGAAATATTTATCTTTCATTTTATTTTCATCTAGCTGATCTCATTCCTACCACTAGACGTATAATAAATTCCACAGCTAATGGTGTTTTTGGAGAAAGAATCATTCAGAAATTGTTTTGCAGTAGAGCCCCCCACATAATCGAAATCTAGAGTTGCTGGTAAAATATGTGTTTCTCCAGCAGTATGGCGTCTGGTTAAAATTGGAAAAGTGATTGGCTATTCCTATGAGACAGGAAGTGCTTTGGCTGGGATGGAAGCACGTTTTAAAAAGAGTGTTGTTGGCTCATTTAATTCTTGGAAACTTCAAGGGAAAAACTCACATGATTTTCGTATTTGCTTGCAATTAGCAGTTTCTGTACAACGGTATAGTATTTCTGGATGCATACCTTCAGCTATTGACTACTGCGTAACAGATAAATTAATTTTTAAAATCTCACATAGAAAATAACAAAACGTAGGTAGGAAATATATACAATTAATAACATAGGGAGAAATATATATACATAATTAATAACAAAGGTCAAAACTGCAGTATACATGGAAACGTCTATGGCGCGAATGTGGAACATTATGAGTTAGATACATATAATCCAACACTGACATTTAGTAAAACATAATACAGACGATACACCTCCTTTGACCGCTGAGTTATTTTTGCAATATTAAAAGCACTAGAACGTTTTCATCAATCCTCCGCATAAACTGGCCAATGTAACCGACTTGCTTTCGGCGGCGATTCAGTCACTAAAGAGGAGACGTGAATGTAGTGAACCAGATATAGTAGAAGAGATATTTTGGCAAATGCAATTATATACCAGAGGATGTTCAGTTGTAAGAGCGTGAATACTTTCATTTGTTGGTATAGAACGAAACGAAAGGGCATTTAAAGAGGCAAACAAAGGCAGAGACACTACAAAAGAATCAAATCTAGGTTTATGCAGAACATAGATTTTTAAAAAGTCAAAATGAAGAGAATAATAATGGGCCAGTGAAATGTAGCTTGGGGTCACTGTGTGAAAGGAAGATGCCCATATAAGCTGTACAAAGTTCTAACAACTGCAAGTCCCGTAACTAGGGAATAAAAAATGCAAAGCAATTAGACACTGCTAATATTACAAATAGGAATATTAAATTGTATGTAAGAACGTTATCGAGCAGTTTCTGCTTGATAATATTATAGAGCGTTATCCAGCGGTTGCTGCTTGATAATATTTTAGAGCATTTCCTTCAAAACTGTTTTTAAAAAAAAGAACAAACATATCTTAGAATAATTGCTTTTTACCTTTTCAGTTATATGTGAATCCAGAATACAAATAATATCATTATTCCTACTGTGTTTAAGCTTGAGCCTATCCCAGTTACTCTCAGGTTCTTTATCTTCGGGTGTTGTTTTTTTAATGTCAAGAAATACCTGAGTATCCTTCAATGGCACAGGTAATCTAATCTCAATTATTCTCAAGCTGCTGTTTGTTTTGTTTCCCGTGATCACAGGGATGCATAAGCACATAACACTTGAGTATCTTTGCTCATAACTGTGTTCCAATTACAAAAGATCTTAGTTAAATTCTCATATGTTGTGGTTACCTTTTATAATATTTCTTTTATCTCCCACTCACGTTTTCGTGACCTGTCAAATGCCTGGTATAGGATCTGCTCTGTTTTTGTTGTTGTTTTCTTAATGTAAAGAAATGTATCCATCACAAAAATCACAAATTTTCTTTTATTCACGATGATTTAAAACTAAATACATGGCACTTAAAGCAGAAACATTGCCAATACAGAGGTTTACCTCGGAATGACTTACCGAGAATCAACATCTATTTAAAGTCAACAGAGGCGGATCTGCTATAAAGCTAATGAAGCTTTAGCTTCAGGACCCCAACGTCCAGTTTTCTCTATAATAAGTTTCTTTCCCATCTCCCCAGCACGTTTTCTTAAATAAAAGGAGCCCCTACAAGAGTTCAAGCCTCAGGGCCCTCAAAATGTAGATCCACCTCTGATAATCAGCACAGGAGATCAGATGCTTACAATGCTACTGGTGGTAGGGAACAAACTTTGTACATTGCCGATAAAATCTACAAGACACAAAGTGAAACCGAAAGTTCTAGAAAACATAAATGCAAGCAGAAAAGTTAGTATTGTGCCGCACGTATGAAAAAAAGTAAATAAATAGTTAATATCCCTAAAACCAATATTTTTGAGGTGCCTAGCTGGCAAAATGGATAGTCACGATACTCCCGTAGCGAGGCGGTGTAATCGTTTAGGTGGTCCAGGGTTCGAGTCTCTAGTAAACCTATCGCTTCTGCTGTTTTTCTGTTGTATATTTTTCTACTTCTTTATTGCTCACGTCTGCCTGACACATACCTTTATGTGTATTATTTATTTGTATAAAAAGAAGCAATTTTGATTCCAGTATTAACATCAGATGAAGACAGAATAAAGGTACCAGCTAAGGACTCATCGGCTTACTTCTTTTCACAAGAAAATAGAATGAAAGAATAGTGAACACCAGACTTATGTGGCCCCGTGAAAGTAAGCTATGGATTACAACCCGACCGGCTGGTTTTAAATTAGGTCAACCGGGGACAAAATAATATATATCGGGAAGGAGACCGGAGAAGCGTTCAAGTAAAAAGAACACACATTGCAAGTCCGGGTAACCATGGAACAATGATTTGATAAAGTGTCGAGAACTGGGATAAAGCAAAAACTACTCCAATTTGGAGTCTGGGGGCAAGTGTAGAAATCGGTAAATCATTTTCGTCCTTAAGAATAAGCATGTCAGCGTGAAAATACAGGACGTTTAAGCCATAAGATGGAGTTAGAACAAAGAACACCTCAAGACAGCATGATATCGTTTACACTGTTCCTGAGCTATATCTATGATATAGTGGACCAGAGAGGGTCCACAGCTCGCTGCACGCCAACGACCAAGTGTTATGGGAAGCAGAAGAACAGCACGACAGCTGGATAAAGGAAGCCTTAAAACAATAAGATAAATGGACACACGAATTGCTGCTAAACATAAATCAGAAGAAAACAACTTACATAATGTTGACAAAACGTAATATTGAAACTAAGTGAACGGAAGAAAAGAGTCATTAACATGACACTGGACAGCAGAACAGCGAGGACAATTAAAATTGTTAAGTGCCAGAAAACAGATAGACAGCGAATGGTCCTTCGGATGTAATAATGTTGTAGAAATTACTTTGGATGTAGAACACTAAATACTGGAACTATGGTCTAGAGAATACGTTAGACCGGCAGAGGAATACGGAATACCAGCCTGGGTAGCAGTTTCAAAATCAACTTTCAAAGAACAGCCTTAATACGAAATCAGGCTGAGAGAATTATTACCGCAGCAATGAAATCAACCTCATTAAATGACATGAACAAAATAAGGAAAAACGAAATCATAGAAGAGACTTCTCATAGAAGAGACTTCTTCATTGATCCTTAGCCGCAGACTGTCATAGCAGTCAGTGGCCATCACGCCTGGTGGCGTTCTTGTAGGGCAGCAGCAAACTGCTTCCACTTTGTTCGGTCGACGGTCATACTTCATACAGTGCCCCAGCTCTGGTTCATTCTTCGCATCTCGGCCTCCACAGTTCTCCGCCAAGTTGTTTTTGGTCAGCCTCTCTTTCACTTTCCTTCGAGGGTCCATAGCATAGCTGTTCTTGTGATGGCATCAGGGTTTCTTCCGAAGAAGAGACTACAGAGTACTGAAACAGGTAGATACATTTTGAAGGCACATACATCATCCAATGAATGACAGGCTGTAAGGATCTTGCCGAGTTTATGTGCAGAAAAGCTGCTTTTTATTATTAAAAATAACATTGTATCAGACGTTGCACAAAGACAAAGCCCTTGGATATACACAGCATATTCCCGCCATGGTGGAGAACACATTTTGACAACGTACCAGAAGTGATGAAAAAGACAGCCTAATAAATATAGAGAAGAATCCTATAGGCAGAGAATACATTAGACAGACGTAACCAAACAGTGAATGATTTATGATGGATAAGCAACAATAGTTATTTAAAAAATGGAGGGGGGGGGGGGGGCCGCGTACGTAAACTTAGCAACGAACTGGAAATCAATTTATCAGTAGGTTCAGGGGAATTCTCAGTCAACTTCAAAGCTCAGGTAGAAACACTAAAAACAGCTGTTCTGACCATTGTCGAAAGCAAGGGTTACGCTGGAGAAAAGATAACATCCACTACAGATTCCTTTTTCAGTCGTAACTGATCTACGCGGACAATAAAACCAAAGAATTAGACCACATGTCAAAGGCAGTGATGTAAACCTTCTATAAGTTCAACACAATGAAAGTAAAGTGGATTTCTTGCCCTTGTAGATACGCTGTAATGAGGAGACAGACTTGCCAAAGAAGGAGGAAACAAAATTCATGTTAAAGACAGGGCAGCATACAAAAAGATAAAAGTAAGGATAACAATTAATTACATTAAGAGGCATAGAAAACACGCAGATTTAGATACAACTGACCCATACTTCTAACCAAGGCGAGAACAGATGATAATATTTAAACAGATAACTGACTGCTGTAGACTTCAATACCATCAGTTCAGGATGTTAAAATCGGGGGGGGGGGGTCGGGGGGGGGAAGAGATGTGCCCATATAGGGAAGACAAACATACTGTAAAATATATCCTCCAACACTGCCGACTCCACAAGAGAATCTGATGCTAACATGGCCTGCACCAATTCATTTGAGGGAGAAACGGTATAGAGATGAGAGAAGCCAAAGAGGGACCAGCAACTTTATGAGGGAGATAGAACTGATTATATTAGGACGACTAAAGAATAAGCTTACAGAAAAATCTCGCAAGACTTCGAACGTCGTAGCCCTAAGTCCCCAGATTGTTGACGTACTCAGTTCTTACAAATTTACAAGTGGAAACACTACTGTTAATTTTCTTTTTTCAGTTCTATGAGTGTGCTGTTTTTTGTTTGTTTGTTTGTTTGTGTTTTTTTTTTTTTTTTGGGGGGGGGGGGGGGGGGGAGTCTTTTTTAAATTTCTATTTGACGCAGACCATGATGTATATCTAGACCACCCATGATGAAATTCTGCGCTTCTCCATACTGAAAACCACTGTTTTATCTTGAGTAGTTCTATCAAATCCTCTTTGAGTGAACGCGGCCCTGAATGTATAACGTAAGAGAATTGGGCGCCACAATCAACAGAGTAATCTGTCACTCTGAACGTTTATTTACGCACCAGGTTAGAATATATGCCAATAACATGCCGTCGGATGCACAAGTGCACTTCGGTTCAGTTATTAAAATGTCTCGTCCTGTTTTCTTGGAGTCTAGTGCGACTTGTGTAGGAGATCACGTCTCTCCACAACTTAAGGTCCCTAGTGATGTTCTAAATTTAGGTGTTGGCATGTTTTTGTCTATCCCGCATTGTTGAAACTGTCCAGTGCCATCTCTTTGTAATTTTCCTTTGTCCCTTTCATCAGTATTATCGTCGTTATTCTTCAGCTCCCTAAGGAACATTCGCCTTCAACACATTCCCGCCAAGTCCTTCTGTCTTATGCCATCTGTTCACAGTCTTTTCGCGTCTTCTTCATCCCTTCCCTATCTGTCACCACGTACCTTCGCCATGTTCTTTTCGGTCGTTCTCTACCTTCGTTATAGTGGGTATTCTAAAATAAGCACATCATTGTCATGCGATCAACAAGTTTCCTCAGCGTGTGTCCTATCCGACGCTATCTTCATCTTCTCATGACATCAGTATTATCAGTTGCAATAAGTTAAACATTTCTTAAAAGTTAAACATTTCTTAAACATACCCAATAATACTGGCTGACCACTTTGTCACGTAATGTCCTTCGCGTATTGACATCTCTCATCATATAATAACTAGTTATTTTACTCTCCAAGTAATTTTTGACATTCATCTAACCCCATCCCCTATAATTCGCTTTGATTATTATTTCTTCTTTATTTTCGTTTTCACTGATTGACTTCCATACGATAGTATGTCCTCTTGCACACAAAGGAAGGAAAAAAATACCAATCCAAACTAGTTCACTATCTGTGGGCACTCCATCTTTATTAAATAGTTCCTCTGCTCTCCAATCGACAAATGTTATTTTACTGTATAGCTCATCTATTGTGTTGGTGTGTTTTCTTGCAATGTGTTTAAAGGGTAATTCTGGAAAGTGGCGCTAAAACCAAGTTCAACGTTATCACATTGCTCAATTCTATGGGTCTAGAAAAGTATCTCTCACCAAAGGATGTCGACATCGGATTCTAGACTAGGAGAATTAGTATAGACGAACATCGTATCTTCATTCTGGATATTCCACTTCCTGGTGGGCTCAGGGCTGTTGTTTTTGTGTAGAATCGTATTCTGTTTCAAAATTGAGGCCAATATCAATTTGATAAATATAATTTAATGCCCACTGAAATCATACCGTCTGTTCTGTGAAGACTATGCTGGTTCAAGTATAGTTCTTGTTACAGTCAGTTAAGATTATCTTTCTTCTAATGAAAAAGACCGCTCAGTTTTTCAAATTCCTGTACAACAGGCAGTGTAAACACAAAGAAAAAGTCGGTTTTGTAGTCTGACATTTTCTTTAACTGTCAAGCTTTGTTTTTCGTATCTGCCTTTAATTTCGCTATCTTTATTAGAAACAGCTTTTTCTAGCACGAGCCACCGAGTAGCTTCTTCTTCTTCTTCTTCGTTCACCCTCAGATGTCAACTTGAATAAGTTCAAAGAAAGCAGTGGTCAGCCTGAGGCTGTTCATATCTCCGTAGATTTTCTCCAGGAATGGTACTGGTGATGGCCATATGCGTTTTCTCTGTTCCTCATATGTTGGACACCTTTGAAGCAGATGTTCGGCAGTCATTTTATCAGTGCCACAGTCACACTCATCAGTAGTTCCTATCTTTAGTTTGTTGAATAGATGGTATCTCAATCTGTTATGACCTGTGCGAAGTCTGAAGATTACCACTTGTTCACTTCTGCTGAGCTGGTAATACTTGGATCTCCCTGATAGTGTCACATGTCGGATTTTTCGCTCAGGGAGTATTTGTCTCTTATTCCTATAGTTTCATGTTCTCCACTTAATTCTCTTTTTTTCCCTTCTGTCTTTTGTTTGTCTGTCCCTGACGAAGGCCTTGTGGCAGCAACATAGGTTTCCTTGTCTTTTCTCTTAGTAAGACGTATTACTTTTTGTGTTGTTGTTTGGTTTTTTTCCATTTTACCCCCGTCTTACGGCAGTTCTCCTCATTTACTCATATAGGAAGAGACACGTTGTAAGACAAGGTAATATGTTGCAAGACAAATTACAATGCTATAGGAAGAGATAATTTGTTTTACAAAGAGATAATTTGTTATAGGAAGAGATACAATTTTGTAGGAAGAGATAATATGTTATATACGAGATATTATGATGTAGGAAGAGATAAATTGTTTTAGGAAGAAATAATATATTATAAGAAGAGATGATATGTTATAGGAGAAAATAACATGTTATGGGAAGAGATAATATATTACAGGAACATATGATTTGTTGTAGGAAGCGGTAATATGTAATAGGAAGAGATAATGCTTTATTTGAAGACATAATATGTTGTATGAAGAGATAATATGGTGTGGGACGAATTAGATGTTATAGCATCAGATAATATGTAGTTTACAAAATATAACATGTTATGGGAAGAATAATGTACCTAAGCACTTGTAATGTTTTGCGAAGAGATAATGTAATAAGAAAAATATATTATGAGAAGAAATAGATGTTATGAGAAGAAATAGCATGTTAATAAAAGAAATATGCGACAGGACAAAATAATAAGTTATAGAAAGCGATAATACGTTATTGGGAAAGATAATATGTTATACGAAGATATTAATGTAATAGGAAGACATAAAGTGTTATAGGAAGTAAAACTATGTTATATGAAGTAAAAGTGTGTGTTGCGTGCATATTTTTGACGCACATATTACAAAAAAAATCGATATGGTTATTTAATATGGGAAAAATATAGTCATGCATCCATCTGTGTATGAAAATGCTGTTTATTGTAAAAGCGAGATAATCCATGTTTGATTCACACTTTTGATTATAGGAGTAATCGGTCTGGATATCGATCCAGCGCAAGAATAGTACGCTTGCGTTTGTACTTAATTTTAGGGCCAGAAAATATATTAATTTGCTTATTGTGTTTATGGCCTGAATTCATATGTATTACATATTATTAGTACAAGTAGAATCAGTCCTATATTGTATATTTTGGATGGGTATGAGGGACTAGATTCTTGTTAGCGGAAGTATGAGTTGTCTTAACAAGTCGTGATGAGTTCCGATGTACTGCTAAGAATGGCGGGGGTACGTTTTTCAAGAGCTGGTCCCTTCGTCAAGAAAAAATGTCTTACGAAGTGGTTTTTTCTTCTGGAGGAGATAGTGTCTCTACGATAGTTTGTGTTAGAGACTCTCCTTATGTCAGTATATAGATGATTCGGACTCCAGGTAAACCCAGCTCGTATTTTTGATGATCTCTCGTCGGTTAGGCCTAGCTTGACTTTTGGGTGCTTCGATATGCTAGTGTCGTGTTTTGTATCGACGAAGATGACAGATTTTCCTGCAGCGGTTATGGCTACGTGAACTAACCTGATCACCGTAGTGCTGCATGGAACCATTTATGAAATCCTTTATATATCCATTGTAAATTAACTTTGGCTGATATTCTTCCTATGAATGAGTGAACGACAACTCAGGAAGGTAGCCATGTTGGATTTCGGTCATCGTCTGTTTTGATCACTGCCAAGAGAACAGATTATTTATCTTATTATCGGACAGTGACAGAGAGATCTCAATCCTGCTAGAAACCCCCTTTTCGTGGTTTCATAAGATGATGTATCATGACATTGAACTTTGATGTACTACCCATTATTTCTGCATGTGTCATGACTTCAGATCTGCTATGTATACCTACAAATTGTTATGTCAACAAAGCCTGATGTACTCGTATGTCCCAGTGTGTACGTCTGAATAAATTGAGTAAACTAAGATTCCAGCAGTCTGCATTGGTGCCTTGTAGACACATGTGTATGAGTGATTATATTGGTCAGCACACGAACAGTACACCATTCGCGGTAATCACACTCTACACTACTACTTCATACATACACCATCCTGCGTCGGCTGAAGTGACCAAGTTTAGGGCCTGCTTCCCCTGGAGCCTTTGCCTTCCCTAACTCAGGACTAGGGTGAGTTACCCATTTACAGCTGGGTAGACTGGAGCATGCCTGATCTCAACAACACACCACTCTTCCTTACAGAGCAGACAGACTGATACTTTACAGTGGTGTACTACAGGTGTAGTAAGAAATAACGTCTTTACAGTGGCGAGCCAGATTCCTGGGTCCAGCTTACGCAGTTTTGTGTTGAGAATCACAGTTTACAGCTGAAAGAACATTTGTTTGAACACATCAACACCAGTAGGACAGCTTGACCTGTATTACCGATAGGATGCTGTATCTAGGTCAGCACTTGTTGACAGTTTTTCGCTGTACAGACAGTATTACACAGGACAGTGGTATCAAGTGTAGAAAATATCTGGAGCAATATTGTTGACATTTCTCAATGTACAGAAGAATCGCAGTGTTGCTGAATAAAGTGCATAGTTCATCGTGGGATCTTCATATGCTCAACAGAGAAAAAATTGACAGTGTAATAGTTTAAACTTAAGTCTATTACTGAATAAAGTGGCAAGTTAGTATTATTTAAATAAACTGTGCCTACTTTACAACACTATACTGGCAACACATTCCATTCATGACATAAAATGATATTGTATGCTATATGCTATTTATGCTTACATGTTATTTGTTGTGTATTAAATTAGTTTATATTCTGTGTGACTAGAACAGGAAATACCGAGTAATATTGGTCTTGTTCTGGCGTTCGATAGGGAGCAATTTCTTAATTGAAATTTGCTTGCAACATAGTTTGCAAATATTTGGTTAGTTGTGACGACTGTTTCATATTTGTATTTGTAACATTTTTTGTGTTCCTTAGTTTTGTTTGATTTGTTTGTATAATTGTAGGTCTCATCTTTCCTTTCATTTCAGTTTTTTACACCCTTATGTTTATACACTGTAGCGTTATTTGTCTTGTTATCTTATGGCAGTTATCATCACAGGTTCTGTGATCATTTTTTTCATTTCCCCTATTTAATTTAATTTGATCTCTGCAAATGTTTTCAGATTGTCTTTTCTTGTTTGTCATTTGTAATGTCTGTAGTTGACATATGACGTATAGTGGTATACACTGATAGTATAGTACAGATCAGTACTTTCTGAAAGTTATTGGAAAAGGGAAATATTTTTTTTCCACAGGTACTCAAGTGATCTTTGATTACATTGAGGTATACAAGACCTTTGTAAGGCTTGTCTCCCAAAGTTATTGGTAAAGGGAAATATTTTTTCCACAGGTACTCAAGTGACCTTTGATTACATTGAGGTATACAAGACCTTTGTAAGGCTTGTCCCCACAGTATTTGAGATACAGTTATTGTTGTCCACAGGTACCCCCATCAAGTTATCATTGTTTTTGTTCATACAAGTTTGGACTAAGACTAAGTCTAAGGTATAGACTTGTCTCCCATTAACAAAGAGAGTAATTTATTTACTTTTTCAGGTTTCTGATTTAAGAAGACAATATGTCTACCTTAGATTATTTCATTACACTAGGAAAATCTTTTGATAAGACTGGAAAAGACTTAGAACAATGGGCTGTTGCTCAATATGACAAAGCATTAGCTGCAGAAGAGAAAAAAATTGCTGCTGCTGTTGAAGAAAAAAAAATTGCTGCTGAGGAAAAAAAAGCTGCGGCTGAGGAGAGATCGCTGAGTAGTATTTATCATCCTATGTCCAATGGGATGGTGGAACGTTTGAATAGAACTCTGAAAAACCTACTAGGTAAGATAACAGAAGATCATCCTCAGGATTGGGATAGGGTTTTACCCGCGGCTCTCTTTGCATATAGAGAGGTCGCCAACGAACATACAGGATTTTCTCCCTTTGAACTTGTCTTTGGCGCGAAACCGCGAGGTCCTATGTCCTTACTTCATGATCTTATAACTGCTGATAATATTGTCGATGACACAAAATCCTCTTATGAATATGTCATCGCACTTAGACACAAGATTATTGAAGCATGCAAATTGGCAACTGCTTCTTCTGAATTTGCGAAACAGAAGGCAAGGGAATTTGCCAATAAAAAGAGATGTTTGCGTCAACTTTGTCCAGGTGACAAAGCATGTGTCTTGCTACCTTGTAGGGAAAATAGACTTCTCATTTCTTGGAAAGGTCCGTACGATATAATATCAAAGGTTTCCGATGTTGACTATATCGTCGATATTGACGGGAAGCGTAAAACCTTCCACATCAACATGCTCACGGAATTCCATGAACGTCCTGATTATTTACAACCTGTTTTCCAGGCAACGGACGATTTTCCAGTCCAACATGGACAGTACTCATCTCTGTCAGTAATACAGGATGAGGAAACGAGTTTCTCGGATGTAAATTTACCTTTTCCAATGATTCCTCTTCACTCTAATGAATCATGGAAAGATGTTGCAATTTCTCCAGAATTATCTCCAGGAGAGCAGTAACAAGTTTCTTATATGTTAGAACAATTTCAGGATGTCCTTACTGACATTCCTGGTCAAACGGATGTCATTCAACATGACATTATTCTTACTGACCATAGTCCTATAAGAGTCAGACCGTATCCTATCCCGATACATTTCCAAGCACAGGTAGAGAAAGAGTTAGATGAGATGATAGAGTTAAAAATTATTGAACCATCCACATCAGCATATTCTTCGCCGATGGTTATAGTACGGAAAAAAAGACAATAACATACGTCTTTGCGTGGATTATCGCAAATTGAATCAAGTGACTAAATTCGATGCTGAACCTATGCCTTTACTAGAAGAGCTACTTACGAGACTATCGAATTCTCACTTCTTTACTAAACTCGATTTGTCTAAGGGATATTGGCAAGTTCCACTATCCGAACACGCCAAACCGTTTACTGCTTTTTCGACGCCTAGGGGTCTATTCCAATGGAATTTCATGCCTTTCGGTCTTATGAACGCCCCTGCTACATTTGTACGCATGATGCGTCGAATCCTATCTCATCGCTCAGATGTCATTGCGTATCTTGATGACATCTGTCTTTTCAGTGATACTTGGAACGATCACTATAATGGTATAAATGAACTATTGTCTATCTTACGCGAGCATAACCTGACAGCGAAACCATCGAAAGCATGTATTGGTTTTAGCGAAATATCTTTCTTAGGACACCGTGTTGGTCATGGGTTCCTAAAAACAGAAGACCATAATACAAGTAAGATACTTAACATTTCTATTCCTAAGACTAAAAAGCAAGTACGAAGTCTCTTAGGTCTAATACAATTTTATGGACGATTCATACCGAATCTGTCCTCCATTATGTCACCTCTTTCTTCCTTGCTAAAGAAAGGGTCTCCTAATGTAGTCCATTGGACTCAAGAATGTCAATCCTCTTTGGATAAGGTTAAAACTATGTTTTCTACTTCACCTATCCTAGTATTACCTTCTAAGGATAAGACATTTATTCTTCGTAGTGACGCTTCATCCACCGGGATTGGAGCTGCACTAATGCAAGAGTACTCTGGAACTCTGCATCCTGTGATGTATATTTCTCGGAAATTAAATGCCGCAGAGAAGAATTACTCGGTCCTAGACCGTGAATTATTGGCTATGGTTTGGTCAATCCTTAAACTACAAAGATTTCTTCTGGGCGCGCATTTCATTGTGGAAACTGACCAGAAAGCTCTTACGGCTATTCAGAGTAAAAATCTGAAGAGCGCGAGATCAACGCGATACGCGATTGCTCTACAGCCATTTCATTTTTCGGTGCGAGCTATCCGTGGGTCAGAAAATGTGATGGCAGATATTTTGTCTAGATGCCCACATGATTCATAACTGTTATACAGCTTTGATACAATTGTTTCTATGTTGAAATGTGTACACATATGTAATATATCATATATTGATTGTAACACTACTTAGCGGTTCATGGATATTTATTCACCGCTGATTTTTTCAATGTTTTTCGTCTTTGATGATCATGATGTTAAGATATCTTAGATGGAATTTATGTATAAACTAATGTGGAAATTGTGTCATTGCTAATATTGTAGTATGCGTTGGTGACACCTCTCTGGAAATATTAATACTTAGAGAAGTGCTTTCTCTAAGGTCATAAAACTTATGCTTATCATCTGCGCATTGTTATTGGTGCGTTGTGAGCCTATTGTATGTTGCTCCTAGATGTATTTCAAAAAAAAATGTACCATTTTTTTTTTTTCCCGAGGGGTGTGGTAATCTGTTGCGTGCATATTTTTGACGCACATATTACAAAAAAATCGATATGGTTATTTAATATGGGAAAAATATAGTCATGCATCCATCTGTGTATGAAAATGCTGTTTATTGTAAAAGCGAGATAATCCATGTTTGATTCACACTTTTGATTATAGGAGTAATCGGTCTGGATATCGATCCAGCGCAAGAATAGTACGCTTGCGTTTGTACTTAATTTTAGGGCCAGAAAATATATTAATTTGCTTATTGTGTTTATGGCCTGAATTCATATGTATTACATATTATTAGTACAAGTAGAATCAGTCCTATATTGTATATTTTGGATGGGTATGAGGGACTAGATTCTTGTTAGCGGAAGTATGAGTTGTCTTAACAAGTCGTGATGAGTTCCGATGTACTGCTAAGAATGGCGGGGTACGTTTTTCAAGAGCTGGTCCCTTCGTCAAGAAAAAATGTCTTACGAAGTGGTTTTTTCTTCTGGAGGAGATAGTGTCTCTACGATAGTTTGTGTTAGAGACTCTCCTTATGTCAGTATATAGATGATTCGGACTCCAGGTAAACCCAGCTCGTATTTTTGATGATCTCTCGTCGGTTAGGCCTAGCTTGACTTTTGGGTGCTTCGATATGCTAGTGTCGTGTTTTGTATCGACGAAGATGACAGATTTTCCTGCAGCGGTTATGGCTACGTGAACTAACCTGATCACCGTAGTGCTGCATGGAACCATTTATGAAATCCTTTATATATCCATTGTAAATTAACTTTGGCTGATATTCTTCCTATGAATGAGTGAACGACAACTCAGGAAGGTAGCCATGTTGGATTTCGGTCATCGTCTGTTTTGATCACTGCCAAGAGAACAGATTATTTATCTTATTATCGGACAGTGACAGAGAGATCTCAATCCTGCTAGAAACCCCCTTTTCGTGGTTTCATAAGATGATGTATCATGACATTGAACTTTGATGTACTACCCATTATTTCTGCATGTGTCATGACTTCAGATCTGCTATGTATACCTACAAATTGTTATGTCAACAAAGCCTGATGTACTCGTATGTCCCAGTGTGTACGTCTGAATAAATTGAGTAAACTAAGATTCCAGCAGTCTGCATTGGTGCCTTGTAGACACATGTGTATGAGTGATTATATTGGTCAGCACACGAACAGTACACCATTCGCGGTAATCACACTCTACACTACTACTTCATACATACACCATCCTGCGTCGGCTGAAGTGACCAAGTTTAGGGCCTGCTTCCCCTGGAGCCTTTGCCTTCCCTAACTCAGGACTAGGGTGAGTTACCCATTTACAGCTGGGTAGACTGGAGCATGCCTGATCTCAACAACACACCACTCTTCCTTACAGAGCAGACAGACTGATACTTTACAGTGGTGTATACACAGTGTGTCAAAGGGATAGTAGTTATAAGAAACTGATAAATAAAGCAAGGATATATAACAAATAATCCACAAAATTTAGGGTTAGGATATGGAACGATTAATGAATCGGTTAACATGTTGTTTTTTTAAAATCGATTAATTGGGAAAACACATTTTAATCTATTATTCCTTATTTAACAATGTTTATATTTTTTTCTTAAATGATACAGCATTTAGAGGTTTGTGATACGGAATTAGGCAAGTATAGTCAATAATAATGAACTGTTTGGTTGTAACTTTGCAATATTTGCATTATATTTTCAGGACAATGTTGCATTATAACAAGTAAAATAAATAAAGTTCTTAGTAATAAAAAAAAAATGTTAATGATTGTATCTGTAATTGATCGAATTGTTCGAAATTGATAGAGTAATGTTCGATTTTAAAAATTCAATGAATCGATTAAGATTTTTGTTATAATACCCAGCCCTAATTTAATTAAATAAGCATTTTTATTTCTTATTTCATTGCTTTGCAAGCACAATGAAAACGTGTTTTATATGGCTACGTGTCTAGGGTAATGCAAGTATAGTGATAAGTGCATAAAACAAACACAACTGTAACTCAAGGAAATTGAATTAATAAAAACTGGGGTTAAGTTTAGATAATTATTTTACAATTTTAATTTCCTGTCCCTCAAATCTTTTTGGGGCAGGAATGGTTAAAAATGAAGAGAACTGTATTTACATATAATAAATAAATAAGTAGGAATCTTTGTCTATATCTTGATAATAAACAAATGTCACTGTAGGTGTATAACACAGACTGATGTAGTACTGTCTAAAAGTGAAAGTCAATGGTGGGAAGGACTATTTTTGTCATCATGCCCACAAATATGATAGTTCCCGTGTGGAAATTTTTATTGAATGAGTGTTCAGAGCCCACGTAAGGGGACTTCACCTGATGTTTCTATTTGACGTAGGTTTCAGTAGATCAGATAACTTTCAGCATAAGGTCTTTCTTAGGCCATAAAATGCAGCATACAGTTTGTTGAGGCTTTCTCTTCCTCCAATTCTGTCTTCAATAGGTTTTCCTGTCACCAGCTGGTAACAGGCAATATAACCCGCAATCAATGAAATATTTCACACAAAAGTAAGATTAACTGGCAATCAATGGCACAGGTGGAGATCGCTGTCGCCCAGACCGCAAAGGCATTAAGGTCACAACTGCTATGCGTCTGATCTTAAACTCCTATGTTGAAATTTTTTTTCAAGTGGCAGCATATTCTGGTAACGCGTTAGTTTTATCCCCCCTCTCCTAAACTATCGTTAACCAATCAAACGAGTCAAGCAAATTTGACTGTTCAAAAACGCGTCCCCTAAAATGTAACATCCGAAGATTTTAAAAATTGAGCATTCCTCAGTGTGTTTGTCAGTCTGTCTCAATTTCTATTCTCTACAATATATCGGTTATTATTGGGTCGATTTCAATTTTTAAAAGTGATTCTTAAACTGCCCTTTGGCCTCTATCACCCTATCTAGTTTTCATCTAACTATTCTTCATCGTTTTCATCTATAAACTTTTCCTTTATATTTATTCTGAACAACATACTTTTCTATAAGGCAAGATAATCTATCAGAGGGAATAGTATGGTCTTTTTAATAAACAATATTATCGCTATAATTCAATACATCCATTTATTTTACCCTCTTTATAAGTTATCTAAGTTTCTCTCTTTCCCCTCTTTTCTGCACAAATTCGGTTTTTAGTCTCAGTTTCAAACGCATAAGTTAGCCTTGATTCTTTTCATTTTACTCCCCCCCGTTTCCTCTCTCCCTTTTTACAAGGCGAGGTATCAAGTGACTCGCTGCGAAACTCTGCTAACGTTCTTTCTAAATATTGGTAAGGGTAGACTGTGTACGGGGTTTAAAAGGGGACGGGTAACTTATTTTGCGCTTGTCGTCAAAAGAAATTCAAATCTTGTTACTGAGTTACATAGAGACCGCTGCAAAATGTAGTTATTTATAGTTACAACCTCCACTAAATAATAGGGCGGGTGTGTATACGATTAGGGGAAGGGTAATTTTTTTCAAACGATAATAGTAGAGAAAATTTAAATACTGTGTCCAAATCATAGCCGACGTTTTGCCTTTTGCCCTTGGCAATTTTCAAATATAATAGGAGTGGTTTATTAGTGTTGAATTTACGTTACTAGATTTTGCATTGGGGAATTTGAGCG
The DNA here is from genome assembly GCA_024509875.1 of Oreohelix idahoensis. Lineage (NCBI taxonomy): Eukaryota > Metazoa > Mollusca > Gastropoda > Stylommatophora > Oreohelicidae > Oreohelix > Oreohelix idahoensis. The sequence goes on from JAMPIV010020538.1 coordinate 386,204, forward strand.
GGCGGTTTACACGGAGTTAGTTTTACTACAACGCTCTAGTTTTCTTCTTCTTCTTATTTCTCATTGATTATCCTTAACAGAGGGTGGAGTCAACATTGCATCATTGTCTCTAGGAAGCCTTCAACAAGCATATGCATGATCTTACAGCTATGGTTTATACGGCATCAGTTTTAAAAGATGGGGGTGCCATTCCCATCCAAACCTCGAATGGCCTATTTTTAACGTCTGCAACTTGCAAACGGGACCTCCTATTTTCTTTTGTTTCCGCTCTTATCTGAGAAGCAACTTTAATATACGCAATTGGAGCTGGAATTACCGCGGCTGCTGGCACCAAACTTGCCCTCCAGTATATCCTCGTTAAAGGGTTTAAAGTGTACTTATGCCAATTACGTCGCCTTGAAAGTGTTCCGTATTGTGACCGTCATTTCTGGTGTACGATATTCGTATTGAGCGCGCCTGTTGGATAAATGGAAGTCACTAGTACAAAGTGGGGGAGGAAGGGGGAAGGGGGTGGGGGGGGGGGGGAAAGAGGCTGGGCGTTGAATACAGTGTCTGAACTGGCATTCTATGAACTTCATATATATGAGACCTGGACAACTTTATGTAGTGGTTTCCAGGTCCAAAGATGAGCGCGAACGAAAACCTTCGTAGTTAATACAGACGCAATATAGTCTTACGTGTAAAAAATGAAACTATCAAATTGTATTTTACTCACTTTATAATATATATTTTACTACCTTAGCAGTGCTGACATCTTGGCTGACAGTAAGGGGACCGGGAGGAATTTTTGTAATTACTTTGGTATAAAACTCTGAAATAGTTTTGGCGAAATATTCGCCATGGATAGAATAGTTTATTCATACAATACATGTAATCGACCAACATTATACTTTTTCACAGACCTAAAGCTTTTGGTATTATTAGCGAAGCATTTTTTTCTGCACCATTTAAAATTGGTGGTAGGAGGGGCATAATAAGAGGATAATGTTGCTACTACTCCTAGTGCTACTGTTGCTGCTACTCCTCCTACTGTTCCTAAAAATCCTACTACTACTGTGGCTACTTCCCCTACTACTACTACTGTGGCTACTTCCCCTACTTCTACTACTCCTACAACCACTCCCGTGTCTAATACTCGTTTTATTACTTCTACTAATGATGCTTCTACTCCTTGCACTATCACTTTACTTCAACTACCACACTACTCATCTTTCTATTTCTACTACTGTTACTACTGCCCCACTTTAAGTATTTGTGTTGTCATTACTTTTACTACTACTACTGTTTTGTACTAACCCTTCTACTACTACCACTGTTACTGCTACCCCTATTACAAGTACCATAGTTGATATTGCTTCTATTACTACTCCTTTTCTTACTACTAATACTACTCCAACTGTTACTATTACGTTTACTACTAGTAACAGTGCTAGCTACTGCAACGATTGCTGCTCCTACCACTGCTACCGGCTACTACTACTAACACTTGTAGTACAACTATCAATTCCGCTACTATTAATATTCAAAAGTTTGTTTTGCTACTACTACCACTCCTGCTGCTACTGCTATACAATTTACTATTACAATGGCTGGAACTGTTACAGCTATGGCTACTTGTAATTTTCTACAACTACTACAACTTTTAGTTGTTACTATTACCTTAGCTGCAGAAGCCATTTTTTTGCTGCAACCAATGCTGTTTCAGCTTTTAGTACTACTACTAATACTGCTGTTGCTACTACTGTTGCTGCTGCTGTTGTAACAAATGCTACATGTGCTACTAAGTGCAAATTTTTCTAATAATAATAATAACACTTCTACAACTACTAATTATTCTGCTACTGCTACTGCTACTAGTACTTACTTACTTAGTCTTCCCCCTTCTACCGTGAGGTGTAGATGTTTGGAAGACAGAGCGCCAGACTATCCTATCGGCTGTCTTCCTCCTGGCCTGGTTCCATGCTAGTCCTCGGTCCTTCAAAGATTGTCTAATGTTGTCCTCCCAGCGGACTCTGGGTCGTCCTGGTGGTCTGGATCCCTGGCTCTTTGTTTCCCATGCCTGTCGTGGTAGCCGATCTTCTCCCATTCTGCAGACATGGCCAAACCAATCATAGTTGGGACTGTTCTACTTGAGTCTGCACGGGGTGGGATTTTAGGCCTTGACGTATCGTCTGGTTGCGGACCATGTCTCTTCTTGTTACTTCAACCACCTTCCTCAGATACCTCATTTCTGAGGTTTGGATCTGGCTTTTGTGGGTTGTAGTCATTGCCCATGACTCGCACCCATATGTCAAGACTGGGACATAGGTGGAGCGGTATACAGCCATCTTCGTTTTCTTACCAACCTCTCTCTTGCTGAGGAATCCTCGATTTATGGCCTGAAAAAGTCTCCCAGCTGCTGCTTTTCGAGTAGCCAACTCTTCTTTGATGCATCCCTTTCGGTTTATAATAGCACCGAGATATTTATAGTGGTCGACCTGCTCCAGGACCTGTTCTCCCAGTTTAATCTGATGTCTTCTTTCTTCTCATGATATCACCATGGATTTTGTTTTAAAGCTGCTTATGACCATCCCTCTCTTCTCCAGCTCTTCCTTCCAGACTTGCAGGTTGGATTGGAGATGTGCCTCTGATTTAGCAATCAGGGCAGCATCATCAGCAAATGCCTGCTCTGAAATACATGCCTGCAGTTGTAATAACTGCTATAAAACAGTGCTACTAAGTGCAAATATTTCTACTAATAATAATACTTCTACAACTACTACTTCTTCTACTATTGCTATTGCTACTAGTACCACTATTAATTTTACTGCTACTACTATTGAATGCACTCTTGCCGCTGTGACTATTACTACTACTACTTCAACTACTACTACTACTCCTACAACTGCTTTTACTACTACTACAACTACTACTTCTGCTTCCACTACTACTGCTACTACTACCACTAATACTTCTACTACTGCTGCTATTACGACTACTAGTACCACTGATCGCTGCTTTGACTACTACTTACATCAGTAATTACTACTACATTTGATGGTAGTGTACCTAACACCACTTCCAATGACCGTACAACAACATTATTGCAACAAGACCAACAACTTCCGTTTACACTACCGCGGCTACTACAGCCGTTACTGCTATTAATACTTATACTTAATACGATAGTATTATCGTTCTACTGCTGTTTTTATCACTCGAGCCGTCAATTTATATTATTGGTTTTATTGTTGGTAATATCAGGCTTTGTAGTTGACAGGTGTTACTAAGGAGACAGCAAAGAATAGGTTTCCTGCTCTGTCATGCGTGTCGTGTGAAGCGACTAATATAAAGTTGTACATGAGGGCTGATGAGCGTCAAGTTACAGTGTTAGACAGCTTGTCTCTCACTCCACATGTTACCAGTTACGCAATCTGGAAGTGTTACGGTCCTGTCTATACAGATATAAATGGAAACTTGTCTCGGCATTAGGGATGGCTAAGACCGAGATGAAGGAAACGGGTCTTTTCGCATCATCAAAGGAGACTTGTATTCTGAAGTCTTTAACAATTCATTCCCCTACGACAGTATGTACTATGTGACTACATTTACATTTTTATTGGGCTAGCAAATCTCATCTTGTAAAATAAATTGCTAGCGAAACCACAAGAGCACATACATACTTTTGTGCAAGTTTCTTTCAAGGTGGGAAGCCGTAGTGGTTGTTCCACGTTCCAAAAAGGTAAATCTTAATTTCATTAATTATTACGGGTATTTATTATGTTTGTCACAGAACGGTTTGTAGAGGTTTTTTTTGTTGCTCTTTCACACCTTCAGCCCCTCCGGCAGTATCATCTCTTTTTCTTCATCTTATTATTTGGATTATTTGGCATATTTTACGCCCTACATTCTTTCTGTGACCACTCCCAGAATGTGTATGTTGCGCCAGGTGACTCGTGATAATTCCACGTTTTTTTAACCGGTCAGCGAGCGATATTCTTATCGTGAAAATCCGGCTTGCCACCTTTTGATACAGACGGCAAACTTAAAGAGAGATAGCGACTTTGACGAAACTCATTTTCGGGGCCAGCGACAATTAGGCAATTAACACATGGGTTGCGGTCTGTATGTCTGAGGAAACCATTTTGTTTGTCTGAGCGGCCGGCGATCTTTTCTTTAACTGTCTGGAGAACGCACGATCACAAACGATAATGAGATAATCGTTTCTCGGTACCATCCCTGTGTGTGATTATCGTAGGTAATCTGTCTGGCGAGTCATTATTTGAAGGTAGCATCTGGACATCAAATAGGTTCCCAGATTTGTTGTGAGTTGCTGGAAATATTACCGCATGATTTGAAAGAGGTCATGCGTTGGAATATTAAATGTAATATTTTAAACACGGGGGGGGGGGGGGGGGGGAGATTATGAATTTAAACACCCCTACCCACATAGCGCAAAAGAGATTACGATTGGATTGAAGTGACAGCCGGAATAAACATTGAATTTAATTGGAAGTGTCAGCGGAAGTACCATCTGTGTGGTGAACTGAGAATGAGCGATATAATCTAGCGAAATCAGAGACACAGAACCCAGACAGCTTCGCAACTTCAAACGAGCAACTCCCAAAAGCCAGAGCAAGAAGGATCGTACCTAGAATTCCATACTTATAAGTGACAGATCGAGTATTTGGGCAACTCTGAAAACTTACGAGTAAACCCGTATGTTGAAATACAATAAAAACTTAAGGGACCAGGACTTTAAATATTCGGACTGGATACCTCAGGAATTGAATCACCCGTCATAAGAGAAACTTTCCCAGACCAAGTGTTTCGCAAATTCACCCGTCATAACAGCGATTCAAAATTTCCAGCCAAAGTGATTCAAGAGCAAATAACCTAAATTGCTCATGTCCATTCTAAACTGTGCGAGGAGATTGTGTATAACCCAATTGGGGTAAGTTGTGAACATTTCTTTTACAAATGTGAATTTGACATGTTTTTCTTGCTAAGTGGTTATATATGAGGCTGGCAACCTCGACATATGAAAATAGTATATTCATAAATTACTACAGCACGCGCTAGTGTTTTCTTCTGGCTCGTCATGCGGAAAATCGACAGTAGAGGTGACCCCAGACTCCAAATGGAGCAGTAATGACTGATGATTACATCATATGTGCCTAAAGCGTATAATATTTTGTGAGATATATGCACTTTGTTAATTGTAACTCAGGCAACTCATTATTTGCGCCGTCCAGACACATTTTCCTAGTTTAATCCCCGGAAGAATATTGGTCATTTTTAATCATCTTCCCTGAGCTACACTGTGTACTCGGAAATTTAATTCTTCTGAGAGTTTAAGATTGGTAGGTGGACAGCGAGAATGCGCCTGTTAATTGGCAGCCCACAAATGTACTTAGCAGAGGCATTTAATTTTCTATTTTGTCTAAAAAGTTCGGGGAACGAAGCTAGCCGTGAGTGAAACGCACGACATCAACACCAACCGCCTAAATTGACAAGTTGTGTAGAGAAGAGCTGAACTATATCCTCACCCTAAATCTCCGTGAAGAGAAAATTTGATTCCAATTCAAAATTTACCAGCATTTCCTTTAGTTTAAACTGTTAATACTAATTGATTATTAAATTTGTTACTTGTTGTTTTAAAACTAAACAATAGTTGTTTTTTCAGTGATTACATGTATGAAAGCAAACGTATGAGCCAGAATATTTAATATATAGATATATAAATATAGACATATATTTATCTCTGAACAGAGCTATACCATTATAAGATGAACTTCGCTGAATTAACTCTGCTAGGGGCTTGAACGGGCTAAAAACCATTGCTTAAATCCTTCACAAAAGGCGACGGACAGATATAAGTTAACAAATGTTTAGCGCTAAGCAGCATTGTTGTTGACTTCTGAATTATCTTGTGAATTCTCCCTTAAGGTAGAATCATCTTTATCCTTCTATCTACATCTCTGCCAAGAGTAATCTTGTGCGAAGGTAGACATGTTTGACGACCCGTTTAGATACTCTTGAGTTTTGGCCACTGTTGGACCACTATTGCAAAGCAGGGGAGGCAATCCGTAACAATATAAGTAATTGGAATTGTTACCGTTTCACCCTTAACGCCGATAGTGGTTTCTTGTGGCGGAAGTACACTTTGTTGTTGGAACTTACTTTTCATCTACGATTCGCGCTACAATAAACGTTTTGAAAAAAAAAGGTACAGGTCATAAAGGTAAAGGTCATAAGGTAAAGGTAGACCCATAGCAGATACTGCCGTTGGGGAGTGAAGTGTTAGAGACTTCACCATACTAGGTCCAACATCGAGAGGTGAGGTGACCAGTTCCCTTCCTCGCTGCCTTTTCCTTCCCTAACTCAAGTGCGAAGTTGGGTACCCATTTACTTCTAGGTAAACTGAAGCGTGTCGATACCGTGAATCGAACACGTCATCTTTGCCGCGAGAGACCAGCGCTATAACCACTCTGTCAATCGGACGCTCTTAATGAGTCACAGACATTTATTAAGTTTAAGTTATTGTACAAACTGTTGTTTAATAGATGGAAGAGCTGGTTGAAGATAAACGTGCGAGAGGAAGACAAAGATATAAGGGAGACGACAACATCAAGAGATGGACAGGAAAGATTGTGTCAGAGTTTACCATCAGGATAAAAGACAGAAGACGTTGGAGATACATTGCAGCCGTCCTTCGACGTCGAGATGGCAACTGATGATGATGATGAAATATTGATGATAGTGGTTTATGGCAGATAACTGTAGAATTGTCCAAAAAACGCGGCATTTGGTACAAGCCGTCTCGTGTTTCTACACATAAGGAAGGGAAACCCGAGGCCTGTAAACAGTAAATAAATATTAGACAAACATAAAGGTATGTTTTCAGGCACTGGTAAGAAATAAAGAAGTAGAACACTAGACAACAGAAAAACAACAGACATGAATGGTTACCCAGGACTCGAACCCAGGACCTTCCGCGCGACAACCCCGCCTAGTTTTTACCCATTAAAAAAGCAACAAGAAAAGTTGTAAAGAAGTGTAAAAACGGATAACTCCACGCTGCTCTTCTCTCGTGCATGCTTCCAAGGGGGCGGCCATCTTTGCTATGGTTTGCTATGGTTTACTAAGTTTGTTATCAGGTCGACGTAGGGCCCCTTGACGTAAAGATCTAGGGGCACTAGGTCGACGGGCCTGCGCGCACTGGTACCTCAAGCAGGAGGGCATAACATATCTGTAGTACAACCGTCTACTACGTGATTTTAACTTTTTATTGCCATATTAAGGTTATTTTTTGACTCCCCCTCGTACATCCTTGCTTTATTTAAAGGTAGAATGTAAATCGACAAAGACAAATAAGTAGAAGAAAAATGAAAAGAATAAAGTAGAAGACAAACAGTGAGACAGAGAAGAGGAGCTATTAGAAGAAGAATGGTATGACAGACCCCACTCCTGACAGGAATTTGGTTTTGAGTGTTTGTACGAAACAAATTTGTGTATGACATAATTGATTGAGTGTTTGTATGAAACAAATTTGTGTTTGAAATAATTGTTTGAGTGTATGTGTAAAAAAATTTGTGTTTGAAATAATTTTTTGTGTTTGTGTGAAAAAAATGTGTGTACGACATGATTGTTTCAGTGTTTGTATGAAACAAATTTGTGTTTGAAATAATTGTTTGAGTGTTTGTGTGAAATAAATTAGTGTATGAAAAACTGTTTGAGTGTTTGTAAGAAACAAATTTCTGATTATGTGTATGAAATAATTGTTTGAGTGTTTGTATGAAATTCTTGTTCAATGTTTATATAAAAAACATGTGTGAGTGCACCACCTAGTTCCCGGGGGTCTATTGGTTCCCGACCTCATCATGGTTAACTAATTGCTACAAAAATACTTACTACAAGAACACATGCTTTGGTGCAGGATTCCTACAAAGAGATCATCTTTAGTAATAGCTCCATGCTTGGTAGGGAGCAGACAGGAAAGTGATGAATGTGACATTTGTGAATGTTTGTGTGAAATAAATATGTAAGTATCTATTTCACATCCGGCGCCTGCAGCAACAATTGTTTGTTTATTGACTGTCACATTTGTAATACACAAACTGCCAGATGCCTTCTATAAGGTCTGATATACAAGTGAGTTCAATGACGTCACTAAACAGCACCTGGCATATCTTCGTATTGTAAAAGTATATCTGTGTATCGGCTATTTATAGCGGATGTTTATCCTGGTTTTCTTGTAGACATTTTCATTTATTTATTCTGCTGGTGGGAGTGGAAAGGTGTTCACGTTTTTCTGCGGTTCGGCATGTCAAACTTTTCCAGGTTTGGTTAGAGATAATTTCCGACTTCGCTTTGTCATTTCTGTGTGCACTAGGTTAATTTTTTTTAAATGTCCAAAAACTGGGTCACTTTAACCCGCACGTGAAAATTGCCATTGTTGCTGCAAAAACTCGTGGTTTTTTTCAACACGCCCCACTAATTCAAAAGATGAAAAAGTGAGTTGAATTTCTTTTTGTTAGTAAGTCACACATTATTAAAAAACACTTGACTGATCTTTTCCACGGATGAATCAACTTTATTTTGTTTATAAATTGTTTACAGCTGGTTGCAATTAATTGGTCCATAGTGGAGTTTTTCTTGGTGGCCCTTAACTTTTGTCCAGTAGTATATATACGAGTTATATATATATATATATATATATATATAGAGAGAGAGAGAGAGAGAGAGAGAGAGAGAGAGAGAGAAAAGGAGAGAAACAGAGAGAGGGATGACGCGGATTGTCTTCCTTAATCAGCCGTAGTGGTCCACGAATGGCCCGACAGTGGAGTTAAAAAGATGGGTTTTTCATAGGTAGTAACCTTCGCTCAAGATTACCCATGCCAGTGATGGACATAGTAGGAGATGTCACTCCTATTAAAGGGAGTCTTACATATATTTCTAAGACGGGAAACAGCTGTGTTTACTAAGTTTGTTATAAATTTTATATCCCCTGCCCACTTCTGTGAGATGTATATTTGACTCGTAGTTACTGAGCCCCCAACCGAAGTTAATTCAGCAAAATATTATTAATATATTATCTCTCTATATATGTATTTTAAAGAAATAAAATGAGTCATACGCGTGCAACCATCACTTTCAATCAACCATGTTATCAACGCCAATGAAAGATTTATATTTACATACAGACACACATATATATATATATATATATATATATATATATATATATATATATATATATATATATATATATATATATATGTGTGTGTGTGTGTGTGTGTGTGTGTGTGTGTAACAGGATATTTATGTATGAAACAAGGATAAAGAATGAAAATGGTTATTTTAGATATGTAACAGTTATAATTTGGTGTGTGTGTGTGTGTGTGTGTGTGTGTAACTTCTTTAAACTGGTTATTTTAGATACTGTAACAGTTTAAATTTGGTTGTTAACTTCTTAAAAAAAAACTGTAATTTTTTTTAATAACTAGTATCTGGGTCAATTAGGTCAACTTAACTCGTCCAGTTGTGAAGAAGGGTTGTCGTTGTAATCTAGGGTATCCTATGACGGTTTACAGTGAATTCTTGACTGTTGTTTCTCTCATCAGGAGACGAATGGCTTTTGGGATCATATTTGTTGCGTTGCGAGAGCAACTCCCACTAATATCGACTCTGCAAGTGTCGTCTAGATCCGTCTCATACAGGCGGTGTCTAGACCTGACTACTAGTAGTTAGTGCCAGAAACTGAGAGAAATTTAAATCAAATCTTCCGTAAATCTTGTGTCTCCTGAGGTTAAACATCAAGAGACTTTTGCTATCCTCCACTACTCCACCTTCCTCTGAATTTTCCTGATTCCCGTGAGCATGAATTTTCAGATCTTCAAGGCAGAGAAATATGTGTTGGGAGAACAATTGTGTTAGGTCCAAATGAATCATAGTTGTATATATATATATATATATACCTAAATATAGACATCTGAAGTAGAGCGTTGACAGAATATGCATTTTGATATCATCATTCTCTTTTGGCTCTTTATTGAGCATAGGGTTACCTCTGTTGTTGGTTCCTTGCGAGGAAACCCGCACGAAGCAGTCACCAGCCCCTTCAGTGGTGGTTTACGTGGCGATCTATTTGACATGATGAGGTTGCCAGCCTCATGCACAACTTTATAGTCATAAGAATTTAATATATGTCAAAGGCGCATATAAATTAAGAAAATATACATTTTAAGACTCACCCCTTCATTATGAATGAGATGCAGATGTTTTGTACAAAATGACCGATAGAACTTCACTGCAGCCGTAAAGGTGCAATCTTCTCATATAAGTTAATGGTAACTGTAAAATCTGAACTCCTGTCTTTAACACATGAGGAGAATTTCCTCGGACTTGTGACTCTGAGTATTATGAAAGAAGTTTTATATTTTGAGTTTTACAAGTTACTTCTTTATAACTTTGGGACGTCCTATAAAGGAATCATTTTTGCTATCTCTTCCTTGCTTCGTGTCTCTCTGATGATAATTGGAAATCCAACGGGGAATCGGCAAGCACTCAGGTCTTATTGTTAACACTTCGCTCACTCGAAATTTAATTTCGCTAGTTTATTTTCTTTAAATCCAATCACAATTTAGTCTAGTTCATTTATTTTTTTTCAATTTAAATCAATTCACCGTGATTAGCGTCTCAGTTTAGTTTATTTTCATTTAGGCATCGTTATAATTATTGACGTTGTCAATATGTGGTAGCGTAACTAATTATTGTTGACAACACCTGAAATAATTGCATAATATGTCTTGCTCTAATTCCTCCATATTGTAATAATCTGGAAGGCTTAAATGTTGTCAGTTTTACTGCTTACTCCTTCAAGATAATAACTCGTTATCTTTAAACGGCCCTGGACAACGAAGGTGACTGGAAACTATTACATAATCCGAATGTCTGGGTCAGAAAATTTAACTGCTGATACCTGCGACTAACGCCTGTTAATACAAGAGGTCGGCGAACAAAAGTCAGACAATGTTGGTTTTAATACCTGACCTAATTTTTGAACGCCTGGCTAAGCTTTCTTTTCCACGATTAAAAGGATAAACATGCCAGAGATAGGTTACGCTTGCGTTTTTCTAAAACGAACCTCCTACGAAAGTATTACCAGCAAATACTGACATAGGGGAACGAAGAATAGGATGGACAGAAAAAACGGACGAATGAACAGAACTGCGATCACAAGAGAGAGAGAGAGAGAGAGAGAGAGAGAGAGAGAGAGAGAGAGAGAGAGAGAGAGAGAGACAGTGGGTGTGTTTGTCTCTGTGTAGTTCCCTGCGTTCTCTGAAGAGACAAAGAAACAATAAGACTGCTGCTTCCTCAGGCATGTCGTAGAAGGTGTCTAATGTGAGGTTTTGCAGGGGGCTGGCATCCTCATGATATAAAACAAATTGCCACATACACCACCGCCACAAGACGACTTGAATGCTTGTAGCAGGCTTCCTGCAATGGCGCTCCTTGCTCTGTAAGTAGCACGAAGAAAGATGATAATGAAACATATATTTACATATTTATTTATAAGTATGTATCACAGACAGTGAAATCCCGATATAAACAATTACAATAGCGGTAACGACCAGTCCCATTTTTTAACCACCAAAATTGTAATCTTTTCATGGCCCATTCCGGTATGAGAACTAAATGACGCACCTATTGCAACAACATACATTTATTCCCAATGTTCGACACAAATATAACTTACGAGGAGGCCAAGAGTTTTATCAAGCGCAGGTACAGGTACAAGTGGGAAGAAGATCATACAGGCCACACATAAAATGATCCGTATTACCAGCTCAGCAGAAGTGACAAGTGGCAATCTTCAGACTTCGCACGGGTCATAACAGATTGAGATACCATCTATTCAACAAATTAAAGATAGGAACTACTGATGAGTATGACTGTGGCACTGATAAAATGACTGCCGAACATCTGCTTCAAAGGTGCCCAACATATGAGGAACAGAGAAAACGCATATGGTCATCACCAGCATCATTCCTGGAGAAAATCTACGGAGATATCGTCAGCCTTAGGTTGACCACTGCTTTCTTTGAACTTATTCAAGTTGACTTCTGAGGGTCTTTGAACTTATTCAAGTTGACATCTGAGGGTCTTTGAACTTATTCAAGTTGACATCTGAGGGTCTTTGAACTTATTCAAGTTGACACCTGAGGGTCTTTGAACTTATTCAAGTTGACATCGGAGGGTCTTTGAACTTATTCAAGTTGACATCTGAGGGTCTTTGAACTTATTCAAGTTGACATCTGAGGGTCTTTGAACTTATTCAAGTTGACATCTGAGGGTCTTTGAACTTATTCAAGTTGACATCTGAGGGTCTTTGAACTTATTCAAGTTGACATCTGAGGGTCTTTGAACTTATTCAAGTTGACATCTGATGGTCTTTGAACTTGTTCAAGTTGACAACTGAGGGTCTTTGAACTTATTCAAGTTGACATCTGAGGGTCTTTGAACTTATTCAAGTTGACATCTGAGGGTGAACAAAGAAGAAGATTCCCAATATTCTTCATTGCGCTGCGTGTTTTTTTAATGGAAATATTCCTGCCTGTGTTGTTTCTCTGTGACAAAATTTCTAGAACGTTCCCCATTTATATTGAGCAGTTAGGCTGTAAGTATGAATAATTGTCTCCATCGTACATGTGTATATTTAGCCAGTGAAGCCTTATTGCTCATCATAGATTAAGCTTCTATGCTTTCGTGCCACTGTTGCGTGCCATTGTTTTAATTATGAAGCAAAATAGAGAGTAATTAAACTATCACGGGAGAATTTAGTGTCATCCTCATGCAGCAGAGAGCACAACATTATTATTTTCTACAATAATTTGAATGGTGACTTAACTCAGGTGGTAAATAATTACAGATATCGATGATATCACAGACAATGACGTGAGCGTTGGAAAGCAGTCCAGCTAGTAGCGCATAACTGGCTGATAATATTACTGACAGTTCCGCATTATATTTTCATTTCCGGAGACTTTTAAATCAATTCCAGGCAACATTAGTTTGTTTAATGTAAAGATTTTACACACTGGATGACGTCTTTGCCCGGAAGTTGGCAATCATCACTAAATGACGTCTTTCTCCGGAAGTTGTCAATCATACACGAGTTCCAGTTTTAAAGCAATGCCGTTTCCATTCTGTTGGGTGGGAGCTGCCTTCTATTGTTGTATATTCAGCACTGTATTTTTCTGTTTATTTTCACGTTCTCTATCTCTAATTAACAAATGAAGAGTTTTACTTCCCGTCTCTCTTTCTTTGACGTAACCACGGATCTCCGTATTCTGGTTATTCTTAATTACTGGTTTAGTTTAAGCTGCTGGAATCCCTCCATAAACCCCTAGCTGTGGTCTGTGAAGGTATTTAATCTCTAATATTTTACTTGTAATGTTGTTGACAGCCATAATGGACGTGGTGGTTGAAGATATGCTGGGATTAGTCAATGGCACTAGAAATTGGACAAAAGGAAAAAAAAAAAACACCATAACCCATGCGGAAAATAATCAATATGGGCGTACTATGGAGACAAGTGACAGACTATTGGAGATACACTTACTGAAATCTAATCTATGTGGAGACGGCACTTAATCTGATCTAATGCTGGAGTTTAAAGCAATCAATAGAGACTTTCAGCTCCCTATGGAGCACAGGTCATCAATAAAAGCATATAAAGCTTTCCTGTCCTGTCCGTTCAAGGTCTGTCCATGTCTTCTTTACTTCTTTCATTTAAGTCTATATTTCCCTACTCGATGTGTGTGTGTATGTGTGTGTAGATGGTCTTTTTCTGTTAACTTACTCTGCCGGGCTCATTTCTCGTCTCGATATGTGTGTGTGTGTGTTTGTGTAGACGGTCTCTTTCTATGTATCTTACTCTGGGGGCGCTTGTCTAGTCTCGATGTGTGTGTGTGTTTGTGCAGATGGTCTCTTTCTATGTATCTTACTCTGGGTGGTTCCAGACGAAGGGCTGCCTTGTTATGCTATAACTGTTTTCTTAATATGTGCTCTGTCAGCCGCAAACCTCTTCTCCTTATCTCTTGGTCCACTCGTGTATGTTTTGTTCTTTCCATCAGTTCTACAAAAGTGATTGTGTCAACTCATTTCAATATATCTATTCTTTGCAAGAACCCAACAGTAAAAATCTGTATCTTTCTGTTGTTCTCCATGTTTCAGAGTCAATACAGTAGGATTGATTTCCCATTTGAGTTGAAGATTCTTATCTTTGTCTTGTGCTAGATTTCTTGTTATCGCCATGGATGTCCTTGAACAATGAAAGCTTCACTTCCCATTTGAATTCTTATTCCGATATCTTTATCTGCTCCTCAGACTGTGTCTATATTAATGTCAACATGTGTGTAATTCTACAACTTGCAGGAATATATCTCCCAGTGCTGTCTGTCTATCATTAGTTGCATGTATTCTAATAAAACAATTATTTCCTCTATGTACATTTTCACACCCAATTGCTGTGACCTGTAATCAACGTATTCTTATTGTATCTTGCACCCGGTTGTGGTTATAAGACTGAAGAGTCAAATCTGCTGCCAGATCTACATTTATTTTCAGTACACAACTTAATTGTTATTGAAAAAGGTAAAATATAAATATCAATCAATAACTCTTACTTACCTGTAGTAGAATTAAATCTGGTATTAGGTGAATGACCAAGAGGCAGATAGACAGACAATATTTGAGACATACTACAACAACGTGGGTCTGTGCACATCCCGGGGGTCTCTGGTCAGACAAATAAAGAATATGATTACTGTTCCCTCATACATGGCGTAAACAGGCGACAAAGATGAGGTTAGGCCTGAGGCTGGCAACCTCACCACAAAAACATATTGCTGCAGAAACCACAGTTGTAAGAGCCTGCGAATGCTCAGTGCAAGTTTTGTGCGACGGGACCAGCTACAGATGTGGCTCCATGCTCCGTAAGGAACGTAAAGGAAATGATGATGACGACAACAACGTGGGCTCACAGTAGCCAGTGGCACACGTTTGGATCAAGAACCTGGGCTCACAGTTGCCGATGCTACACGTTTGGATCGAGAACGTGTGCTCACAGTAGCCAGTGTGACACGTTTGGATCAAGAACGTGGGCTTACATGAGCCAGTGCTACACGTTTGGATCAAGAACGTGGGCTCACAGTAGCCGGTGTCACACGTTTGTATCAAGAACGTGGGCTCACAGTAGCCGGTGTCACACGTTTGTATCAAGAACGTGGGCTCACAGTAGCCGGTGTCACACGTTTGTATCAAGAACGTGGGCTCACAGTAGCCGGTGTCACACGTTTGTATCAAGAACGTGGGCTCACAGTAGCCACTGTCACACGTTTGTATCAAGAACGTGGGCTCACAGTAGCCGGTGTCACACGTTTGTATCAAGAACGTGGGTTCACAGTAGCCAGTGTCACACGTTTGTATCAAGAACGTGGGCTCACAGTAGCCACTGTCACACGTTTGTATCAAGAACGTGGGCTCACAGTAGCCACTGTCACACGTTTGTATCAAGAACGTGGGCTCACAGTAGCCACTGTCACACGTTTGTATCAAGAACGTGGGCTCACAGTAGCCGGTGTCACACGTTTGTATCAAGAACGTGGGCTCACAGTAGCCGGTGTCACACGTTTGTATCAAGAACGTGGGCTCACAGTAGCCGGTGTCACACGTTTGTATCAAGAACGTGGGCTCACAGTAGCCGGTGTCACACGTTTGTATCAAGAACGTGGGCTCACAGTAGCCACTGTCACACGTTTGTATCAAGAACGTGGGCTCACAGTAGCCGGTGTCACACGTTTGTATCAAGAACGTGGGCTCACAGTAGCCGGTGTCACACGTTTGTATCAAGAACGTGGGCTCACAGTAGCCACTGTCACACGTTTGTATCAAGAACGTGGGCTCACAGTAGCCGGTGTCACACGTTTGTATCAAGAACGTGGGCTCACAGTAGCCGGTGTCACACGTTTGTATCAAGAACGTGGGCTCACAGTAGCCACTGTCACACGTTTGTATCAAGAACGTGGGCTCACAGTAGCCGGTGTCACACGTTTGTATCAAGAACGTGGTCTCAGTTGCCGGTGCTACCCGTTTGGATCAAGAACGTGGGCACACAATGGCCGGTGCTACACGTTTGGATCAAGAACGTGGGCTCACAGTTGCCGGTGCTACACGTTTGAATCAAGAACGTGGGCTCACAGTTATCGGTGCTACACGTTTGGATCAACAACGAAGCGCTTCAGTTCCAGACGGCGCTTCACGATAAAAGTGGGCCGGGCAGTAAAATCAAAAACTAATGTAAGTTACAGAAAAGAAAAGAAAACTATTGAAATGTCTCTTCTATACGTTCCTTGTTTTTATTATTACTCAACAGCCTCTCCCATCAGTAATGTTATAAAGCAACGAGTTATACAGCTCACAATCTTTCATTGATTCATACTTTTCTACTTAAATGGATGAATGCTGTTTCAGGCATGCCGATTGTATCTCATTTATCTTCCTTCATCATAGACTGTATGTCTCATGCATCTGTATTCATCTTCTGTGACTGAAGTTTGAATGTATTTGCGTTGAAGAATCTGCAAATGATTATTTCTGCTAATTGTAAATTCCCATCTGAGATTCGTGTTAAATTTTTTATTATTATTTTTCGTAATGTTTTTTAAAATTCTGTCGATTTTTACTGCAACCTGTATGCCTTCCTCATGCGGTCTATGAGGTAGCGGTATTATTTTTTGTTGGGTTGCTTTCTGACGGCTGTTTCATTTAGCTTCGGAGGAACTTTTTTGTACTGCCTTGTAGATCATAATCATTATTATTACCTGTCAGCTCGCTGTGGAGCACAGACCCTTGACAAATACACGCTAAGCCTCCCTGTTGAGTTATATCTACTCAAGATTAGAAAAAAACCTTCTTTATCTCTTTTAATAATAATTTGGTTTTCCGTGTCTTTTTTAATTTGTGTCCCCCTCTGTTTATATCCCCCTGGAGATGCCAGAACAAGGACTGACTTGTATAGGTTGGTTGTCTCATTATGTGTCCTATCATAAGCCAGCGTCATCTCTTGACATCATGTTCCAGTAGTATTTGCCTGCTAATTTAAATAAGCTCATCATTAGTAAGTAATCCTATTATTTCAGTTCAATATTTCTACCGTGAGCAAGCACCAATTTGTAAAAGTCTGTATCTTTTCTAATGGTAGAAGCCATTTAGCGAACTCTTAGCGCCATTCCCAGAATAGAGAGGGTTTTACCATTCTCGTTTATTTTACATTTGTCTCACTCACCTCTCGCTTTATTTTCTTTCTGTCTTAGTGTGTCTGTCCCTGACGAAGGCGTTATGGCCGCAACGTTGGTAGTTTTCTTTGTCCTTTGTCCTAGTAAGACGTATTATCATTATTCTTTTCCTTTAGATCATCATCATCTTCATCATCATTATCATCATCATCTTCATCATCATCATCTTCATCATCATCATCATCATCTTCATCATCATTATCATCATGATCATTTTCGTTTGTGTTCCCTTGGCAGCTTGGTACTACCAGTGCAGTTGTCTACCATTGCTGGACTACTACATAAAACTTGTACATGCTATTGCATCAGTGCTTGACGTAGCAATGTGTTTGACATAATGTGGTTATACTCATTATGCAGTTGTTCATCTCTTCTGTCGGCTGATGTTGAGTTGTCTATTAACTGATGGTACCTAGAAAAATAAAACTGTTCTTAAATTAGCTACAACCACGATTTTTTTATTACATACATACTATTTTGTTTTCTAAATGGCCAAATCATTTTCATACACAAAAATTAAAAGACTCAAGGAAAATAACATTATGATGATTGCGTGCCACAAACCATAGAAACTATTAATGAAGCGCTGGCATTAAATGTCGAAGTGAGCTAAAATCCTTCTCTGTGAAGTTCATGAGAACGAGACAGTTTTTTTCTATTGATTTTATGAAGAAATCACGAGCGAAATGAACTTAATTCTAAAATGTTGGAAATTGTGTATACTCTGGCTGGCCTAACTTTGTGAATTTTCTCTCTTATGTTTGTGCTGAGTTCTTTTAATTTGCTGCACGTATGTATATGTTGTACCCAGTCAGTCTCTCACTCATATGCATTTGATTTATCTCTTTATTTGCTGACATGCATATGTCTTTGTTGTAATTGATAAAGGTAGTCACTACATAACGGTAGTCAAGTGTTGTAAACTTCACTATCCTACGTCCAACTACATCAGGTGAAGGTGACTAGTTCCCTTCATTGCTGCCTGTGTCTTCCCTGTCTCTAGAGCAGAGTCAGGTATCCATTTACATCTGGGTATACTGGAGCGTGACGCTCTTGAACCCGGTTAATTTGCCTCGAGAGGCAAGTGCACTAACCACTTTGCCAGACTGACTATATGATGTATCTTTTCATTCTCTCTAACATGTTTGCTGTATTCTTTAAATCTTTTACGTATATGCATAATCTGCATCCTTCAAGTCTTTTACATGTATATATATATTGTGGTAAGTTGGGATTATATAAATATTTATAGGGGACTTAGTGTACTGACTGAGATCAGCTGTGAAGGTATCTGTATCTAATAAGTGTGGTGTGTTACAGATGACTTTACTTTGCTACCACATTTAGACCTCAATCAGACTTATTCTGGAATATTGTGATGACTACGTTAAATGTCTAGGGTTATGATAGTGATGGAGTGTAAGTTCACAACAACCAACAGACAGATAAACACTTTTATTAAGATCCACAACACTTTACAACACTATGACAGGCACATACATATAACACTCTAGAAGACTAGCTTAAGTAAGTCAAGTGTTAACTTTTAAATTATGTATTAATTCCTTTCAATAATAGATATCCTGATTCAACTACAGAGTGAATCAGGAATCACAATCAAATGTAAATACAATATTTATGTACAAATTTTATACAAAGGATCTTTGTCTTGACATATAATATTATTACAATATGAGTGTAGGGTTTTGATGTAGTACTATGAGGTAATACTGGCTTTTGAAGCTAGGTTGTTGTTTGTCATTACGACTTCATGTGTTTGTTACTGGTGGAAATAATATTGAAGGGTTCACAGTTCTCTTTATTTGTATAAGACTAACTGTCCCTCTTGATTTAGTATTACAGTCAATTTTAAGGTGGGTTATACAAGGGTGAGCTGCTCTGGCTGACAAAGTCTTAACTTATAGGTCGGCGGCAGGAAAACTGTCTCCTCTGTTCGCTTGCTTCTCAGTTATCTTGACATACACCACTGGTCGATATCTTGGACAAGGAGTCTGCTGCCAGCCCTCTGGATCCAGCAAAACTCAGACCAGGTGCTGCTCTAATACTTCAGTACCACGGTCCCTGAAATAAGAAGGTTGTACCTCCTTCTTCAGAACTAATATATAATATCTATTTCCACACTGAAGTACAGGACATTACAAACACAGAGTTCAGCGCTATAGGCCAACTGCTAGCTTCTCATGTGACAATATACACCAGTATTCCTCTCCCTAATGGTTACAACGCCTCTGCAATTCCAGCATTAATTCCTTCTATACAATAAGATAGGTGTCATGGTACTATGTGGCAATCCCATATCTGCACATGCAGTTATACTCCTCTCTGACAAGCTTTTACATGGTGGAGCAATATCTAGGCTTTGCCTTCTGTTTGCTACTGAACCACACACCTACAGACACATTTTGTCATGTCATATTCAATTTTCATATATATATATATATATATATATATATATATATATATATATATATATATATATATATATATATATATATATATATATATATATATATATATATATAGGAAATATGTCTAGCTTACCACAATTCAAGGAAATATACACAAGTAACGTTGACTGGCGATGAATTTTGGCACAATTTCGATCTGCCTTATCCCAGGCTTTTATTAGAAAAATATTAGCTTGTTCTCAACGCACTTGCTGCTTACAATATTTATTTTCAAAATTGGCCCTGAACTGACGCTTCTATTTGACTATATCGAAGGTTCTAACCAATAAGACCATGTTTACAAGAGCCTTTGAAAAATTGTTACCTTTCCTCACGTTGCCATTAGCCACAATACTAGTATTTACAGTTCAACTAATAATGTTTCGCCTTACATATTACTACAGCCAATCAAATCGTATCTAACTTGTTGGCCTCATTTCCCCTAAAGCAGTGTTTCAAACATATGCCATTATGAGCAAATATGATCTTGTGCTGTCAGACAACCCCGCCATAGTATTTTGGCTATAATTTGTTAATTACTAGACTCTTTGCGTAACACATAACATATTCTTTGTCAGCAAGTCCTAAGGCACACAAATATATAAGTTTAATGGGGCTAAGTGGCTTCGTTCAAAATATGTATTATTATAGGACAGTCGTGTATTTGTTTTTTACCACCCGTTCACTTCTATATCATAGGATGTCTTCTGTACTGTCAGGCTAATATCAGGAGCTTAGACATAAATCAGTAGAATGTCAGGTTTCCCAATAAGATTTTAAAACTGTTTTCAAAACCTAACCTCGTATCGGTAGTGTTTTTTATTTACTGTTTATTTGAAAAAAACAGGTCTTCATGCCTTTCGCGTGGGATTGGCGTTCACTTTTTAATCGCGAGACGACGTGGTTTTAGTGCATGCGTTCCTCCGTGCATCTCTCTCTCTCTCTCTCTTCTAAGCCCGTCTGTCTTTTAGGTTAACGTAGTGTATATAATGACATTAATGCTAGTATTATATCTAGGTCATTAAGCAGTTTGCGTATCTCAAGGTTTTCTAAGAAACACAGTACCAGTTTTATTTTTAGAAACGCGTGTAGTTTATGCAGACGGAGCAGAAAAAGGGGTTTTCTGGTTCAGCCATTATGGCGTTCTACAACACAGGCGTACGCTATTGTGACCGCACTGTTCTTTCACCATTCTTCTTCCTTTCTATTGAATTACTTCGTTAGGCTTTACATTTATTTTCTAATTTATATATGTGGATTAGAATTTTTCACGACATATATATATATATATATATATATATATATATATATATATATATATATATATATATATATATATATATATATATATATATATATATATATATATCATTGGTTATTGGACCGAAGGGCTGAAAGCCCAAGGGCCGCTGGTTTAAAAAAAAAATAATATATATATATATATATATATATATATATATATATATATATATATATATATATATATATATATATATATATATATATATATATATATATATATATATATGTTGTATCCTTTAATTATCTCAACATGTATATGTGTCAAAAAGTTGCACTCACTTGTACTTACGTATAATCCACAGCCATTAATTCTCTCATGCACATGTGGCTTCTGTATCCTTTCAATCTCTCATACGTATGTAATGATAAAGTATCATTCAATAAGAACATTGCTATCCTATTTTCCCAAGAATCTACTGCTTTACTTTCATAAATGCGTCCTTGGTGTAGAATATAACGATTGAAATAAGCATGTCAATGTGGGACATAACAAGTATCAAACACGTGCTAGAGGAACTAGAGAGATAGATAAGCAGAAGACATTGGCGATGGATAGAACACATACTGAGGAAATCTATTGATAGCTTTTACTAGACAGTCCTTGCTCTTGAAACCCCGAGACCAGAGAGGTAGACGGAGACCAAACACCTGGAGAAGAGAACTAGAGACAGAACTGACAGAGATCAGAAAGACCTTGGGCTAGTGGCACGGGATAGGAAAGCGCGGCATACGTTTGTTGAAGGCCTCTGCTCCTTGGCTGAGCTAAATCTTAACGATGATGGTGTCCCATGAAGCGGCGCATGAAGAGTTAATTGTTGATTTCGGATGTTCCTGTTGTGTATTGCTGCTAGTTTCTCTATTCCTCGTCAAAGGATAGATCCTGATCTACTGGTCGATTCAAGGGATTAATTTAGTTGATCTCTAGGTGACGAGGGAAAGCTCTACAAATTTTTGACTATGAAAGCTCGGAATCCGATAGAGCAGGGATCGGTACCCTGGAGCATTTGGGACCTACTTTAGTAGCATTGAGCCCTCTAAAGATGTACTCTCTCTGTATATATCTGTGTGTGTCTTCTTCTTTCTTTGACCCTTAGCCACCGACCGTCAAAGCAGTTAGTGGCCATCACGCCGGGTGGCGTCTTGTAGGGCAACAACAAATTGATTCCACTTTGCTCGGTCGGCGGCCATCCTTCGTACAGTGCCCCAACTCTGGTTCATTCTTTGCATCTCAGCCTCCACAGTCCTCCGCCAGGTTGTTTTTGGTCGGCCTCTCTTTCGTTTTCCTTCAGGGGTCCAAAGCATAGCTGTTCTTGTGATGGCATCGGGGTCTCTTCTGAGGACATGGCCAACCCAGCGCCAGCGTCTGCCAGCTATGATGGTGTGCATGTCCTCTTGCTTGCTCCGAGTAAGCAGATCTTGGTTGGTGATGGTATTCGGCCAAAAGATTCGGAGAATTTTTCTTAAGCATGTTGTGTGAAAAGATGACAATTCCGACATTTCCTTCTCTGTAACTCTCCAGCATTCCGCACCATCTGTGTGTGGGTGTGTATGTGTGTATTAAACGCGAAATTGGGGGGGGGGGGGGGGGGGGGGGGGGGGGGTGATGAACCTTACAAAGAAAAGATTGAGTTCCTATCTCATGCAGTTGACGAATATATTTTGGTAGACAGCTCCAGAGTTTTTGGTAGACAGCTCCAGAGTTTTTGGTAGACAGCTCCAGAGTTTTTGGTAGACAGCTCCAGAGTTTTTGGTAGACAGCTCCAGAGATTTTGGTAGATAGCTCCAGAGTTTTTGGTAGACAGCTCCAGAGTTTTTGGTAGACAGCTCCAGAGGTTTTGGTAGACAGCTCCAGAGTCTTTGGTAGACAGCTCCAGAGCTTTTGGTAGACAGCTCCAGAGTTTTTGGTCGACAGCTCCAGAGTTTTCCTTGGGAATGCGGAAAAACGCACCTTTGATCCCGGGGACACCAAGATTTTAAATGACGGCGGTAGACATTTTCCTAGTTTAAAAAATCTTTCTTTATTTCCGACAATCGCCTAAACATCTAACGAATCATCCAGTGGAATCTACCGGTAGATTGAGATCGACTCGTTGCCGACCCCTGCGATAAAGGAACTTGTTTCCGTGTTCCCAGCAAACACTCACAAGTTAGCTTACAAAACATCACCATGAACTGCATGAAATAAGAAAGCTATCTTTGCTGTCAAGTGACGAAAACATTCGGTTTTTTAATTTTTCCACAGCTCTGTTGATGGAATTGTACGAAGCACACCGTCAGGTACAGATAAAAGTTAGACGTATGCAGCACGTATTCCAATTTAAAAATACACTGACACGTGAAAAGAGACATGACTTTATTAAAGCATATTTTTATAAAGCACAGTGCTTCTAAAGTAGATTCCCACAGCTTCTGTGTTACCTGCTGGTATCTCTAAGGCTACATGTTTTTCTAATAGGAAACTTTGGCGACTGAGGTGGGGCTTATTTATAAATGATCTTCACAAAGTGTCCAAACTAATCTCTTCTTTGTTTCTTAATGTATTTTTTTCACTGGAACTTTTTTTTTTCCAACGGTACACTGATCTATACTCTTCAAGTAAAGGTCTTACCGTGTTTTATTAGATGGTTTTTCTGAGGAATGTTGCAGAGAGATAATTTGTTAGGGGAGACAAATATACAAGCAGAATATAGCAGAATGCACTTGTCAGATCGCTATGGTTTTAAAGTTAAAATATGTGTAACGGTTGCTACGATAGAATGAATGAGTGGAGTCATGTTTGTGCGATTAGCAAACTTTACAGAGGAGAGAGGAAAAATAATTGTGTTATGAACAACAAATCGTGAATTAGGGACAGGTATAAATGTATTGTATGTAAATGTATCCTGAATGAAGATAGATAAGGTATGGCTAAGATGATAACCTGCACAAGGTCAGAGCTAGTGAGCAGAGTATTGCCGGCTCTGGTAGCGTTCGAATCGAGTTTGAAGGTGAGTTCTGTGATAAAGAAGTATGAAGTTGTGTATACAACATTCGACTGCTTGAACTCCAGTTAAAATCAAGTTTTTCGTGTTTCTGGTCTTCAAATGAGTAAACGTCTATTATACCACTATCCTCTGAATGATTATGGGTCAAGGTTATTTGTGGAAAAACAGTTAGTCCACTTTTTTGTATTGATGCTTCTATATGACGGTACTAAACTCCTGCAAAAAAGGGGCATTATAATTGTCATCCCTATTTCTTTCTTTAAGTAAACTGAAGCAACCTTCGTAGTGAGCCTCACGCGAGAAGCCTCTCATAAAAAACTCAATACAGTAGAACTCCATTTATCCGAACCCCAATTATCCGAACATCCAATTATCCGAACACTTTTTCCAGAAAAAAAAAAAAATCAGATGCCACAGTCACGTTAGACTAAAATTCTGAATCTTTTGATGCGGCAAACTTCAAATGTGTGCGAACAATTTGTAGAGAATGGGATGGCTAATGGTCGGTCGCTTACGTACAGGAAGTCAGTTAGATCATAAAGTCAGTTAATATCTGGTTTAAAAATACAGTGTACGTGTGCGTTCTAGGTAGAACACTGGCTAAACAGACAGTTCAACTTAAAAATAATTGTGTCTGCTACTACAGCAGAATAATTTTGGCGTACAAGTATTTCTCTGTGCGATATGGCATCTTCCAGTAGGCCTAAAGCATATAAAAGGAACCGCAATGTTTTGTCAATTGAAACGAAAACAGAATTTATCAAGAGACTAGGACAAGGTGAAACTGTGTCTTCACTTGCGAGGATTTTCAATGTTGGGAAAGCTACCGTCTCTGACATTAAAAGTAACAAGGATAAAATTATGAGTTTTGCATCGAAATTTGATAGTGAAAATGGGTCGAAGAAACGTAAAACCATGAGAAATGCGAAAGATGTGAAATTGGAAGAGGCTTTGTATATATGGTTTGTGCAAAGAAGAAGCAAAGGAGAACCTATCTCTGGTTCTCTGTTGTGTGAAAAGGCACTTCAGTTCAACAATCAACTTGACGGTCCTCCTGACTTTAAGGCTAGCCAGGAATGGTTAAGAAACTTTAAATCTCGTCATGGCATACGAGAATTGGAGATTCAAGGGGAATCTTTATCTAGCGATGCAACTGCCGCTAAAAATTTTATAGAAACATTCTTGGCTTTTTTGGAAGAAGAAGGTTATTTACTCGAGGATGTGTATAATGCCGATGAGACTGGCTTATACTGGAAATCATTGCCTCAAAAATCACTTGCATCTCAGCGCGAAGCAGCTGCCCTGGGTTTAAAAAGTGCAAAGAGAGAGTAACAATTTTGGTAGCCGCGAATGCCAGTGGAAGTCATCGTTTACCGGTGCTAATGATCGGCAAAGCCAAAAAACCACGTTGTTTAAAGAATGTGACATGTCTCCCATTGTGTTACAAAGCACAGAAGAGTGCTTGGATGAATAGTGAAATATTTCTTGATTGGTATACAAATCAGTTCATCCCAAATGTGAAGAGGTTGGGAGAACAAGAAAAGAAAACTGGAAAAGTAATTCTTCTACTGGACAATGCACCATCTCATCCAGAGACGGATACATTGAATGCAGTTGATGCAAATTTTAAAGTAATTTTTCTGCCTCCCAATGTAACAGCACTGATTCAACCAATGGATCAGGGTGTTATAGCAAAGCTTAAAAAGATGTACAAGAAGGAAGTCCTGCGTCGTTTATTGTTGGCTGAAGATGAAGAAAGTGTGGTGGCGTTTTCCAAAAAGCTTAATCTCAAAGACTGCTGCTATATGTTAGCTGATGCTTGGACCACCCTGTCACAAGATAATCTCAACAAGGCTTGGAGTAGATTGCTTGGGAAAAAAGGAGGAAATGAAACTACTGCAGTGGACACAAATGATGATTGTATAAATGAAGTTGTGGAACTGTTTCAAGCAATGCCCGGATTTTCGGACTGTGACAAAGATGATGCACACATGTGGCTAGAAGATGATAATGATTCTGGTTTTCAGTTTTTGAATGACGAAGAAATTTTGTCTTTTGTGCAAGAAGAAAACCAAATACATGTAGTGACCGATGATGAAGACACCTCAGAAGTACATGATGTACTTGTAGATTATGAAGAAAAACCAAAACGTCGACCAAGTCCTGAAGAGGCCTTTATAGCACTAGAAACTGCGATGGCTTGGTACGAGCAAGAAGATGACAGCTGTCCTACACAGCTTCTGCTGTTGAAGAGAATTCGGGACTTAGCAGCCAAAAGGAGACTATCCAGTTTGGTGCAAAAGAGGATTCCTCATTATTTTAAACAGTGGGCTACATCTGTGCAAGTACATATATACGTAAGTTGCGCCTGGTTTTGAATCGTTTGTAATGTTATTTTGAAAACATTTCTCTTTCTTAACAAAAATAATTAATACAAGAAGTACATGCACTGCAGTGTAATAAAAGATTTTGGTGATACAGTGATCTAATACAGTGTGGGTATTATTATTACAGTACAAGTAAATATGTTTTATAGTGTATTTTCCTTGTGATGGTTAATTATTTTTAGAAATATGTGTACATGTACTCGATACATTATGTAATCCAATTATCCGAACATTTGATTATCCGAACGATGCTCGGTCCCATGGGGTTCGGATAAATGGAGTTCTACTGTATTTACTTGCAATGGTGGTTTAAGTAGCATTCTTGTCATGATGAGTCTTGTAGCCCATGTATAACTTCACATTGCTCTTTGTAGCCCATGTATAACTTCACATTTCTCCTTGTAGCCCATGTATAACTTCACATTGCTCCTGGTAGCCCATGTATAACTTCACATTGCTCCTGGTAGCCCATGTATAACTTCACATTGCTCCTGGTAGCCCCCTGGTATTTCTGATGAGGTCAGGAAAGAATATAACTCCTGCTCCCTCACGCATGTCGTAAAAGGCGACTAATGTGAGATTGGGTATAGGTGTGGCAACCTCATGGTGTAAATAAAATTCACTTAGAAATCAACGTCTCAAAATGTTATGATTACTTTGGTGCAAGCTTGCTATAACGGGGACATTTGCAGGATTTGCTCTATGCTGCATTAAAAGTGAAATGGGACATAATGAAGATAACCTCAAATTATTGTCTCTTTTACGGAATGCCTGACCGGAGCACGGGTCGTAATTTTGTTTGTCACTAAAAAGTGTAACATGAATACTGTAAAAGTACTATTACGTGTTCCGCATAGATGAGACAATAAAGTGATTAGTGAAGCAAATATTACCATCAATAACAACACACTGAGCAAAGAAATGTATCTATTATGTGAGAACTTCAAAGAAATATATAGATCAGGGGTTTACATATGGTAACGAATTAGGAACATTCTCTAAGTCTTCCACAATTATAAATTGTAGGCCAGTCGCGGTATCTGGTCGGAGTAACTTGTAAGTCACTGAAAATATCGGCCAGAGAAATCTGTGAATTATATTACGTGATGTGTTTCACAAACTTTACGAACATAAACTCGCGCTAATCTTATTTGTTTGATGTGATTTTCTTCTGTGCGGAAAATGTTGGCACTTGAATGGAGGATAGTTCTTTGTTTCTGCATCCGATAAATGCCAGATTTCTAGACTCACTATCAGATTCACACGCTCAGAAAGAGACATGGCTTCAATGAAAATAGAGAGAGAGAGTAGGTAATACTAAAACCTAGCTGCATAATAAAGGGTTTATATGTTTATCCTTTCACTGTCAAGTAAAAAAGCTGTTTTCGTTTTTTATATTATTACTCTGTAGTTTGTGAACACTTGTCAGTCCCTCTTCTTAGGCAAAAACCAGATAACATTCCTTCCATTCTGTTTGTATTTCTTCTGTCTTCCAGACTATACCAAGTAGTTTGTATAACATCTTTTTACAGGAGTCAATATCTGCTTTGATGAACTCTGCTTGAATGACACTTGGACTAGCTGCTTTGGTGAACTCTGTTTGAATGACACTTGGACTAGCTGCTTTGATGAACTCTGTTTGAATGACACTTGGACTAGCTGCTTTGTTGAACTCTGTTTGAATGACACTTGAAATAGCTGCTTTGGTGAACTCTGCTTGAATGACACTTGGACTAGCTGCTTTGATGAACTCTGTTTGAATGACACTTGGACTAGCTGCTTTGATTGTTTTAGAAAATGGTACAGTATTTGCTTTGTTCGTATATTTTGTCACGTAGGAATTTTCATTATTTGCACGATGCCAACTGTTTCAAGTATTCTTAATTTTTTTAAATATTAATATTTGGTACCATTATTATTATGATCATTATAATATAACATCCACACCGATGCCGCAATGAAGAAAACACTATCATTACCATGCGGTTCCCAGTGGAGAACCGATCTTCAACGAATACGTGCCAAGTTTTAATGTCGTGTTCAAAATCTTTCCTAGGATTTCTTATCCCATTCATGTCTGTTCCCAGTTCTCATGTCCGCGTATTTGTTTTTATTCTCCCTCTATTTTCTCTACCCCTGGTGACTCCAGAGCATGAGCTACCTTGTAATGCTTTCAACTGGTTTTCCCAAATGTGTGTCCTAT
Organism: Oreohelix idahoensis; assembly: GCA_024509875.1. Lineage (NCBI taxonomy): Eukaryota > Metazoa > Mollusca > Gastropoda > Stylommatophora > Oreohelicidae > Oreohelix > Oreohelix idahoensis. The sequence goes on from JAMPIV010020538.1 coordinate 414,890, forward strand.
CCAGCGTCTTCTATTGTATCTTGTTCCATTGGTATTCGGCTGGTTCTGTCCATCAGTGCCGCATTCAGGATCTTATCACACCATTTGAGACTACTATTCTACGCCTGCAACTATTGGTTGCCTTGTTTCATGAGCCGTAGTTTCTAGACTGAACATTTGTATTGTTCCTGTTAAACTTTGATGTCCATGTATTTTACAATGTCATGAAATCTTCTCTTGTTTTCTGTGTTCATACTTCGGTGTTTTTTTTTTTTGTTCCACCAGATTTATCTACATTGCTGCACATATTATATGTATGATTCCACATAGTTTACGGATGTATCTGCCAGTACAATCTAACTATCATTTGTCACAGGTAATCTCACTAATTTTACATTATTCCTCTGTATTTTGTGCACTCTTGTGAATCTCCCTTCTTAGGAAATTTAACCACATAGCGTTCCTTCTATATTGCTTCTATTTCTTCTGTCTTCCAGACGTTACCATATAGTTTTATAATATCTTTTTGAAAACAAAAACACTATCTCCCATCCGTTTTCATCTCCTTGCAGTTCACAGTTGAGCATAGGACTTCGCAGGTAATCTCATAATCTTTGTCTTTTCTCTGTGTAATTTCAAAGCCAATAACTGACATGTCTCATATCCAGGTCCTGGACATTATTTATGTCTTTTGGTGACTGGGAATAATCATCGTGGGTTGGACTTTACATTTATAAACTCGACTCATCATCGTTGATAATGTACTGCCGTGCACGAACTTAGAAATTTAATTGTATTTGTAGCTATCATACGCCCAAACAACCATCAGTACATTTTATGACTTGCGTGTCAGGAAACAATTGGTTCTAGACTTCACATATCCTCTATGCCGACAGGGATTCCGCTAACTCCGTGATGTGATTATACTGTCGCTAACAATCTAATTATATTTTACAGTTCTGTGTCCGTGTTTACCATCATCTACAAAAACTTGTATCTGTCAGTTAACGTCCTATAGTTAGTTTACTGCTCTGCTGAAATTTTTGGCTTGTTAAATACTTGATAATCTAACTGTTTTTATTTTTTAATGTATAACTTTTGCCACGGTTTGGCGAGGCGCGTCCTCTTCAACCTAGTCGGTTATATTAGGGCGCATGTCCATTTTTTTTCCTCGCATGAGGTCGCATATTTCTTCCTCGCATGAGGTCGCATTAACTCGCATGAGTCGCAATGGCACACGCCCAACACAAACGCATGTCCCTAAACAAAAAGACCCAATGACACACAAGTGTCACCAATGATCCTCTGTGTTTTCACAGAAAAGATCTAATGACACATAAGTGTCACTATACTGATCTTTTGTGCCGGGCACATGGTTATATTAGGGCGCATGTCCTTTTTTTTCTCCCTCGCATGAGGTCGCATTTTTTAAACTCGCAGTGGAACACGCCCAACATAAACGCATGTCCCAACACAAAAAGACCCAATGACAAACAAGTGTTACTGTAATGATCCTCTGTGTTTTCACACAAAAGATCTAATGACCCATAAGTGTCTTTTTTTTTTCCTGGCATGAGGTCGCATTTTTTTTCCTCACGCCCAACATAAACGCATGTCCCAACACAAAAAGTTTTTTTTTTTTTTCCCCTCGCATGAGGTCGCATATTTTTTCCTCGCATGAGGTCGCATTTAACTCGCATGAGTCGCATTGTAACACGCCCAACATAAACGCATGTCCCAACACAAAAAGACCAAATGACAAACAAGTGTCACTGTAATGATCCTCTGTGTTTTCACACAAAAGATATCTATTTTTTTTTTCCTCGCATGAGGTTGCATAATTTTTCCTCGCATGAGGTCGCATTAACTCGCATGAGTCGCTTTGGAACACGCCCAACATAAACGCATGTCCCAACACAAAAAGACCCAATGACACACAAGTGTCACCAATGATCCTCTGTGTTTTCACACAAAAGATCTAATGACACATAAGTGTCACTGTACTGATCTTTTGTGCCGGGCACATGGTTATATTAGGGCGCATGTCCAAATATAAAAGACTTTTAAGTCTTTGCATAATATATAATCAAACTGTGACTGGTAGCTTGGGACTTTAAGAATGAAAGAGATTACAGAATAAGGGTTTAAGAAAGTTAAATAGAGTTTTTAATAGACTATATGTCTTTGTTAAATGGGGGGGGGGGGGGGGGGAATAAAATGAGCAGAAGAGTGTTTTGAGGGAAGGGAGATAACTCTGTGAATTCCCTTTTGGGAGATGTAGCTTGGTGTATTGGGTTTAGTATATCATGTGAGTTCTGTATTATGGTGTAACTGATTTGCATAGTAATGTTTTAGTAATAAGATTAAAGAAGATTGTATGGTTTTTGAGCTTAATCAGCAAAGGGAGATGACTTTGAATTACGTCCCTTGAAATGTTTTGGTGAGTGATTAAAATATACACGCACGAGAAAGTTTTGGAAGGTGAACATATCTTAGCAGAGAACGGGGGAATGATAAAACGGGAGAAAGATTAAGACAGTCTGATTTTGAACGCGGAATAGCGAAGTAAGATAGGCCAGTGAAAGTTAAAGGAACCCGTTACACGCCCATTGAGGCATATTGGGAATATGGTGTTAGGCCCATATTATCTTGACCGTCGGCACACGAGGGGTGATGTGGTCGGCATCACGCCTGCCGCCTTAACCTTCCCAGAGTTGCTCTGGTACCCATTTGGGGCTGGGTCGACCCAGGAGCCGTTTGTGGCCTAAAAATTTCCCTCCTCATCTGGGGATCGAGCCATAGACATCTGAGCTAGGAAGCCAGTGCACTAACCACTATGCTACCGCGGCTCCCCAGTGAAAGTTATCGCTGTATTAAACCTTTTTTGTGTAGTGGTGAACGCTAGCTTGGATGGTGCACTTGGGCGAATAGGCACTGGAGGTGGTTGATTTCTGTAATGTGCAGAAAACTATGTTGTCCACCATCAAGCCGTTTCATTTAGCCACTTTGTTAGGTGTAGGGGCAGGTTTCTGCTATGGTGTTGGGTTATTCATTGGGAACAAGAAAGGCAGAGTTGCCTGTCAAGTATTTTGATGGTCAGCCCAAGGCAAGAATTTACAGGTATGTCAAAACTAGCAAGTAAATATACAATCGTGTAGACAAAGGTGAACTTTTATACAGTACAGAAGATAGGAGACTGAAGAGAATATTAGGAATCAGAGACTTGGTATAAACTGTCAGCCCTGGTATTAGACTAGTCTAATATAGATACCCCAAGCTACTCGAACAGAGTCTAACCAATGACATAACAGCTGGAAAACAAGAAGTAGCGACAGACGATTTAAAGGAGAGAAAGGAAAATGCCTGTATTATTAGGTACAGCAGTCATTATAGTAGAAAGGTGACACCAAGTGAAGGTCGGCCACCCAGTGTTGGGTTGAATTGACTCTTTATGTAAATAAAGCTTGATTTAGTTCAGCTGATGTTAGCGTGAAGTCGATACATCTGAATGTAATTCATCATCATCATCCTATGTATTCGTCAACACAGTGGAGAAGCATTAACTGGTAAAAAATTAACTCTACATGATCTAACTGACTGCCTACTGTCGGGTAGTGAAACGAACTATACGAAAATACAACACTCTCTCAATAATTACACAACCGCTGTACGGCTACAAAACATAAAAGAGCTGACTTTATTGTAACATAAAAACCTATTTATGGAAATATTTGTTTTTTCAGAACCAGTAGTCCTAATGAAGTCATACTCCCACCTGGTCTCCTGGGTAGTGAGATCAGATGTCCAGCCTTCTGGGATAAGGGCGAAAAAAATAGGAGGTCATCTGTGCAAGTTGCGCACGTTAAAAATCCCTCAGCAGTTGGAAATCGTAAAGAGTAGGCCTTAAGCCGCTACCATGTCAAAATCTACAAAATTAGGAAAATCTGCCCGCCACAAAAATATTTATAGAATGTGTGATACTTTTATACACCCATTGGGATCCTCACTGGTGCTACGGAGTTCGTTCACTGGGCTGAGATCCTCCTTGTGTGATCTAAGGGATGAGATCGCAGCAGTGATATTATGAATTTGTCCGTGTGCCATGAAAATGGTCCTCAAAATCAAACCAAGCCAATGTCAGTAAAGTTTGCTATTTTTTGAGCCGAGTGGCTGAGTTGGCTGCTGTGACCATGTGTTGTATGATCTCTTTAATATTGTCTATTCATCTGCCCCTAGCTCTTCACCGTGCCTTGAAACCAAATCTTCTATTGTTGTCCGATCATGGTGGTATTTCAAGGGGCTTCATTCTCATGAGATGGCCAAACCACTTAATTTTTTTGTCTGTCAATATACATGATGCAGGATGTAGTTCCTACACTTTTGCTGATGCCATCCGTTCTCATTCCATATTTCCTGGTAAAGTTAATGGCGTCTCTTAAGTGCTTCATCCCACAAGATGTGGTTTTCTTATCATGTAAGACAGACGTATATATATATGTATATATATGTATATATATATATATACATATATATATATATATATATATATATATATTATATATATATATTTATATATATATATATATATATATATATATATATATATATATGTATATTGTAACCGTCTGTTTTGTAACGGCCACCATAAATGTAACGTACTGTTTATGAGTGATGTGAAAGCTGGCAGAGTGAACGTGTCGTTTATAACTTGGACTGTGTAATGTTGCGGTGTCGATGTAGGTCACCAGAAATGTAACGGCCAGGAATGTAACGGCCACCAGAGTGAGGCACTGCCAGGGGTACTATGATCACTCACAGTAAACAGCGTACATGTTGTAGATCTGTGATATTGGTATTATGATGTGCTGAGTGTGGGTGTAGACGAAAACACGAATGCTTGAGGCTCTTAGTAAAGTCAGTAATGCACCCATACACTCACATGCAGTAGTCAATGATGAATTGAAGACTGCTGGCACGTTTCAAACATTTATTTACGAAACTGACAGTAGCATCAACAGGACAGTCAAATCGACGAGATCAAGGACTTCACATAGATAATAAATGACTATTAAATGTCTGGTAATCAAAAGCTTGCATCAGACATCAAACATCATCTGTCCTAATGTTACAATATGTAATGTAGCTTCCGTACCATTGACTCAGCGCGTCAGGTACTTATTTAGCTCTGTCGTTCAACAAACGAGCTCCTAAATTGCGTAGCAATAATACATAAGGCTGTTATTCAACTGGCATAGCTCGCCAGGTATATTTCCTCTTGCTGAAAATATTGGCCGTAATACAGGGCCTCAATATGTAAACAGCTGTGTATCCTTTGTTAGCAGGCACGATCTAACCATGCTAAACATATATATATATACCGCCAACCTGCGGCGTCCACAATAATTTATCATCATCATTAGGCTTCTGTTCACTTGAAAACATATAGTCTCATTTGGCTAGAACTAGAAGCATAGAAGAAATTCTGTCTCTCAAGATCTGTGAGCTTCACTCACCGATAGGTAACTTCCAATGTTCTGCAGCCAAAGGCATAGTAATAAGAATGTCATTTACCTTCATACAGAATCTTCCGGATACACCTTTAACAAACAATCACTGGGGAAAACATTGACATTTCAGTCATATCGAAACTTTCCAACCCCCATGATGATCTAGAGGAAAACACAACGGACATCGTCGTCCGACAGCCCAGATCACAATCTAGATGACGGAAGTCACATTTCGCGCTCAGAACTCTTCGCATGCCTAGACAGCATAAAACTGAGCATCGTTCAGACAGATCACAACAACGATTGAAAGAAAGAGAAGATAACCCTTTAAACAACCTGTCATAGAAGTTAATACCCAATTATCCAACTTTGACCAACAAAGTTTTACAACAAAAGTATTAAATAGATTTACCTATATGACTCCGTCAAAACGACAAAAGTATTAAATAGATTTACCCATTATGACTCCGTCAAAAACGACAGCAACAGACTACCGCACCCCCCGTATAAAAGAAATGACCCACTTTTTTAAAATACATCAATGAGCAACATACCACAAGCTCATGACACATGAATAATGTGCCAATGAAAGAATCAACCGGAGAGAATCAAATCATCTCACCAAATAATAGAAAATATCTTCTGGAAGGTACCATCAAAGAAACCTCAGTTGCTGGCGATACTAACAAAAATTACATAACTATCAAACAATTATGCAATAATATAATCATAGCAATGACCAATGACAATCTATCTCAAGAAGTCATATCAATATACAAATTACAATGTTATACCATTAATATATGTAATGGATGGACATGACCAATTTTGTTAAATTCCTTACACATTATCTAACAATAGAAGTATATTATATACAAATAAGTGCTGCGATTTCTTGAACAAAAGTAAGGTATGGCGTCATCATGGTTCTCACAAGCGCTCCGTACTTGGTACTAGTTTGCACTGAGAACAATATAAATGACATTAATTAGTAACATGCTATAATGCACTATAGTCATTACAAAATTATTTAAATATTATATGTGGCCATTTTAAAATTTTTCCTTTTCTTATTTTTTTTGGCCTTTATTTTATGTTAACCTTAACCTTCGACATTCCACCAAAAATAGTAATAGAGAAAGAAAACAATCAATTTACTAATCTAAGGTGAAACAAATGTATTAATGTATATTATGAACAGACATGAGTCTGGAAATGTATCATGAAATCTAGGACACAAGACTTAAGTGGGATCATGTGGGCATCTAGACAGTATGTCCGCCATCACATTATCCGTACCACGGATAGCCCGCACCGTGAAATGAAAAGGTTGAAGAGCAATCGCATATCGAGTAGATCTCGAGCTCTTCAAATCCTTGTTCTGCATAGCTGTAAGAGCTTTTTGGTCGGTTTCCATAATGAAATGCGCGCAGGGCCAGAAGGAATCTTTGTTGCTTAAGAATTGGCCCAGGACCATAGCTAACAATTCACGGTCTAGAACCAAAATAGTTCCTTTCTGCCGCATTTCAATTTCCTAGAGATATACATCACAGGATGCAGAGTTTCTGAATACTCCTGCATAAGTGCCGCCGCCCGATCCCAGTGGAAGAGAGTATTCACTACGAAGGACACAAAAGTCTTATCAATCGATGGAAGTCCCGTATTGTAAGATAGGACGGAGATGAGAGACACAAATTCTTATCTGATCCAATGAAGATTGGCATTCTTGGGACCAGCGCACCATATTAGGAGAACCTTTTTTAAATAAAGTTGAAAGACGGTGCCATAATGGAGGACAGAGATTCTTAATGAATCTTCCGTAGAATTGTATTAATCCCAAGAGATTACGTACTTGCTTTTTTGTTTTCGGAAAGGAGATATTTAATATCTGTCAAGAAATGTTTTTGGTCCTCTGTCTTCAATAGACCCAATGACCATAATAACGATGACCTATGGAAAGAGATTTCACTAAAAACCAAACAAAGGCTTTTTAGAGAGGTTTTGCAGTCAAATTATGCTCGTCCCGTCGTAGAGTTGACAGTAAACTCAATTTAAACCCACGATTAGTGTTCTTCCCATAGTATCGCTGAACTGGGGACAGATGTCGGCCAAGGTATGCGATGACGTCTGTTCGATATGGAAGAATTCGACGCATCATGCGTACGAAAGTAGCATGGGGGTTCTTCATCAGCCGAAAGGCATAAAAATTCCAATTTGATACAAACCCTAGGTGTTGAAAAAGCAGTGAAAGGTTTGGCGGTTCAGTTAACGGAATTGCCAATAGCTTTTGTGAAACAACGGATTTGTGTCAATATTGATGCTTAAAGAACAGGACTTAAATTCTGTTCTATTTCATGAGATCTAGACATGAGAGGTAAGTAGATTTACATTGTTTTTTTTGAGATCTACACATCACAACGAGATCTATCAAAGTTATTATAATCTGTTTGAGACACCAGCCACATTGCTTTTCATTTGCTTGGAAATCCACTTAGGGATAGGATAGTTATGACTGTTATTTCTCCTTCAGATGGATAAAAATATTTATTTGATGTTTGTTTTTTTTGGTCCTAGTGTGGAGCATTCAAGTACCAACCGTTACATTTAAGATTGTAGATAACATATTAATTGTTTTATAAGACTTTAGTGGAGTCAGTAAATTCTATTCTGTGACGTGGGTGGATCTAGGGACCAAATTGTATGTCTTTGTATGAGACAATTAAGGGGGTTGGGTGTCGAGGAAATAGGGGGTGAAATGGGGGGTGTCCTTTGATTCTAGGAAATTTTTACTTGAGGTTTTTATGCCTCATTATGAAAAATAGTTGACATGAAATTTTTTTAGATGGACTTTGTGCAAATTTTACTCGGAGAGTTGTTTTCGGTAATGGCGTGTTATTAGGTACAATCGTAGGGTATTATTATTAGCTGAATAGCCTTTAGCTTGAAAGATTGCTTTTATTTTTACGAGGCCTCCGAATCGCGTTCACGTGAAGAATTGTCATTGTCAATATTATGGCATGTTATTACGTTGTAGCCAGAATAGGCGTTAATAGGTTCGTACTGACTGATGCACGTTGGGGCTGCAAGAGAGCAGAGTACGAACTTGATGGATGTTTATTTGAAGTAAGTTTTTAAGAGTACTGTATTAGAGTTTTAGAAATTTTCTGTAAATTGTACCATTTTAATACTTATCAGAAACCGTTGGATACAAAAAGTACATTGTTGCACCTTAATTTACTTTTGTTGGCTGACACGGAATAATCCATTTTGCTGAGTAATCAGGTATGTCTGGCCAGTAAAGTTTAGCATATGATATAAGTTGAAGTTCAGTAGTCTCACCGTTTAAAAGTAGAGTATATATTGCCAAAAGACTCAGGTGAGACACTTAAGATTTGATTTTACCAGTTTTGTTAGTAATTAGTATGTTTGTTTAGAATGCAAAGACGGTAGAAATTCGATTAGTGCGGCCTAACTCGGACATTAGAGTGCAGTTTCGTTATTTCGTGGGAAAAGGAAACTATATTTGCTACGATTAAAGATTTGTTCACATATTGCTTAGTGTTTGACTATGATATTAGCTATTGAGTGTATGTGACTGGCTCTTTGCATTTAGCGAAACATGTTGACCACCTCAGGTATTTTTATGTTTAAATCCCTTCATCCTTAGTTAGTAGTAGACAACACGCTGTAAAGTGTTCTTAAAAACAATATCTAAGTTGATGGAACCAATTCATTCTGTTGGGAACATTTTTGCAATTTCTACTTTGCAACAGCTTTCTCTCTAACATTACAAGCTTTTATGAATTCTCTCATTAGGACTTTAACTGAAAGTCTGTTGCAATCTAATCTTAAGTCATCCAACTGTGAAGTTAGAGTCTTCCTCTTTAACCATCCTATCTTTAAGATCGTTTCCCAACTTCTCCTTTTGAGATGCATTTTGATGTATTTAGGTTCTAATTTCCTGCAGGTGAATTTGGTAAATATTCTCTATAATCTTAGCTCTCTCTTGAACAAGTTCAAGTTTGAGTGCTTCCATAAGCAACTATGATGAGTAGTCATTAGTTCATTCAACTTTCTCATCCTTTTCTTTCTTCTCTCTCAACTGTGTTAAACTAGGTCCAGTTGTAGTGCTCGAATCTCATTAATCTTGCTATCCTTAAATTCATTAATCTCCTCCCGAGATAACAAATTCTTCTTTATAGCAGTATTTTGCAAAAGATTCACCTCACTTCTTAACTCCAGAATGGTTTCTTCATAAGACTTCTTGTCTTGTCTGGCCTGAGCTTTTAATTTGCAACACATATCTTGCGCACTAGCAAGTTCCAAGTTTGCTTTAAGTAAGTCATTCTCCTGTCTCTTAGTTTCAATCTTTAATTTCTCATAGTCCATTTTGACTTGCTTTAGCTCACTAATAAGAGACTGTTCTTTACAAATATGATTGTTCTTCATTAAGCTCACTTCAACTTCTAACTCTTTTTTTCTGTTTAAGAGCAGAGTGACACAATTCCTTATTATTTTCCATTAATGCCGTCACTTCACTCTTCAATGTAGCATTTTCACAATTCATTGCTGATAACTTATCAGTAAGAGCTTTCTTATCACTTTGAAGCTCATTTATCGTTTTTTTCAGCTCCACAGCTAAGAGTCTCCCTTCGTTTTCCATTTCTTGTTTTTCCATCTCCAACTTCTGCATTCGCATTCTATCCTCAAATTCTCTCTCTAACCCTTTCTCTTCAGCCTTCTGAACCTTGTAATATTCGCCAGGTACAAATTCTTCTAATTTATCTCCAGTCATGCCAAGGGACTTCCCTTGCTCAATAAAGTAAGGTAATGTAGACATTATGTCTAACTATTTGAGATCAGACCTGACAAATTAAATAAATTACTTATCCCACTTTGATGGGAGACAAGTCTGTAATACTAGATACTTGTATACTCACTTCACTTTACTTCACTCTCTTTGATTATAGACAAAGTCTTAGTCAAAGACCTTGTATAGTTACCTTGTTTCTCTATAATATTATTCATTATAAGTAACTTTATTGAAAAGTGTATGATTTTATTATTTAATAACTAATAGTCAATGATCAAGTATATCTATAGACTGTATACAAACAATGTATTACACTAATAAATACAAAGACAAGAATACAAAACAACAACCGAAAACGTTCGCAGAAGTCAAATAATAAATAAAGCTTAATTGAATCTAATGTTGTAAAATTTTACAATGATAACTGCGAAAATTAAACAAATGACAACACTGTTATAAACAAAAAGGTGTATAGAAATAAATGAAAGTAAGGAAAGACGAACAGATACAAAAACAAAACAAATCGTAAATCAAAGAATGGAAAAAAAATAACGAAAAACAACACATTAACACATCTCGTCACTAGCTAAGAAAAAAAACTGAAATTAGCAACACAGGTTGCTCGCAAATTTCCACTGGGGAAATATGCGTAATCTACAGAAAACGCTCACGATAGGAACCTCTATCACGTGGTATTTTCTATCGGAGTCTCCTTACCCAACCGCCCGCTGAAATACACACTAAATAAACATGTAAACAAAACATGTATACACAAAACATGCATGGCATATATAAATACACAATATGTAGAATGTTTTTAGAGGAAGGCTCAGCTTTACACAAAAAAAAGGCACAGTTTACACACTAAAAACTGGCCACTTATCTTTTAGCACACTCCTCAATAGCCGCAAAGATGCAATATAATGCGGTACTACTGTCAAACAACAATGGGTAGACGATCCACCGTTGAAGGTCACGTAACTTCATAACAGGCAGTGGTCTCCCAAAGTGTAGCTACAAAAATCATACTCGACGACACCAGTTGAGACTAGAACTAAGAAATCCAACTTCGATATGTTTGTAGAATGTAATGTAAAACAACACAGGCGGTACTGTTTACGTTCTTAGGTTGACAGGTAACGATGTGACTTGATAGCTCAGAATGTAGTGTAAACAACCAGCGGTACTGTTTTACAATCTTAGGTCGACAGGTAATGATGTGACTTGATAGCTCAGATATATTACATCATCTTTTGTAGAACTCTCCAGAGAAAATGTATAAAAACAATGTCACTTCAATTCCGTAGCAGTTGTGGTCCATGTAGCAGTAAACACAAAAATGCCAACGCCAATGTTTATGTGAGTCATGCTCAGTTGTTGACCTATTTGCCACTGTCTTGAAAATGTAGAAAAACCACAAATCTGGCTCATACCACCATAAATGTAACCGTCTGTTTTTGTAACGGCCACCATAAATGTAAAACGTACTGTTTATGAGTGATGTGAAAGCTGGCAGAGTGAACGTGTCGTTTATCACCTGGACTGTGTAATGTCAATGCGGTGTCGATGTAGGTCAACAAAAATGTAACGGCCAGGAATGTAACGGCCACCAGAGTGAGGCACTGCCAGGGGTACTATGATCACTCACAGTAAACAGCGTACATGTTGTAGATCTGTGATATTGGTATTATGATGTGCTGAGTGTGGGTATAGACGAAAACACGAATGCTTGAGGCTCTTAGTAAAGTCAGTAATGCACCCATACACTCACATGCAGTAGTCAATGATGAATCGAAGACTGCTGGCACGTTTCAACATTTATTTACGAAACTGACAGTAGCATCAACAGGACAGTCAAATCGACGAGATCAAGGACTTCACATAGATAATAAATGACTGTTAAATGTCTGGTAATCAAAGGCTTGCATCATACATCAAACATCATCTGTCCTAATGTTACAATATGTAATGTAGCTTCCGTACCATTGACTCAGCGCGTCAGGTACTTAATTAGCTCTGTCGTTCAACAAATGAGCTCCTAAATTGCGTAGCAATAATACATAAGGCTGTTATTTAACTGGCATAGTTCGCTAGGTATATTTCCTCTTGCTGAAAATATTGGCCGTAATACAGGGCCTCAATGTGTAGACAGCTGTGTATCCTTTGTTAGCAGGCACGATCAAACCATGCTAAACATATATATATAACGCCAACCGGCGGCGTCCACAATAATTTATCATCATTATTAGGCTTCTGTTCACTTGAAAACATATAGTCTCATTCGGCTAGAACTAGAAGCAAAGAAGAAATTCTGTCTCTCGAGATCTGTGAGCTTCACTCACCGATAGGTAACTTCCAATGTTCTGCAGCCAAAGGCATAGTAATAAGAATGTCATTTACCTTCATACAGAATCTTCCGGATACACCTTTAACAAACAATCACTGGGGAAAACATTGACATTTCAGTCATATCGAAACTTTCGAATCCCCATGATGATCTAAAGGAAAACACAACGGACATCGTCGTCCGACAGCCCAGATCACAATCTAGATGACGGAAGTCACAGTTCGCGCTCAGAACTCTGCGCATGCCTAGACAGCATAAAACTGAGCATCGTTCAGACAGATCACGACAACGATTGAAAGAAAGAGAAGATAACCCTTTAAACAACCTGTTATAGAAGTTAATACCCAATTATCCAACTTTGACCAACAAAGTTTTACAACAAAAGTATTAAATAGATTTACCTATATGACTCCGTCAAAACGACAAAAGTATTAAATAGATTTACCCATTATGACTCCGTCAAAAACGACAGCAATTAATATTGTCTATTCAAATGCCCCTAGCTCTTCACCGTGCCTTGAAACCAAATCTTCTATTGTTGTCCGATCATGGTGGTATTTCAAGGGGCTTCATTCTCATGAGATGGCCAAACCACTTAATTTTTTTGTCTGTCAATATACATGATGCAGGATGTAGTTCCTACACTTTTGCTGATGCCATCCGTTCTCATTCCATATTTCCTGGTAAAGTTAATGGCGTCTCTTAAGTGCTTCATCCCACAAGATGTGGTTTTCTTATCATGTAAGACAGACGTATATATATATATATATATATATATATATATATATATATATATATATATATATATATATGATATATTTATTATTATCAATATATATATATACTATATATATATATTATATATATACAAACAAATATGTATCTATTATATATATGCACCTTATATTATATATATATATATTATATATATATATATATATTATATTATATCTTATATATATATTACTAATATATATATATATATATATATATATATATATATATATATATATATATACGTCTGTCTTACATGATAAGAAAATCACATCTTGTGGGGTGAAGCACTTAACTCTTTAAGCCCCAAGAGCCAGTATACTGTACTTCCCGCTAGACCCATTTGGCCCAAGAGGCAGTATACTGGCTTTCGTATCTCTTGATTCTTTCTAGGGCTGTTTTCTAATTTTGACAACTCAAAAACGCTATCTTCTTAAAGTATAGCCATCCATTATGGACTTTTGTTATTTATGAATATGAACATTTAAAAAAAATTATTTCCAAACAAAAACAATAAAAACATACTGGTATGGCCATTTTTGTTTGGGCCAAACCCACCTTTTTGCTTGGGACTGAAAGAATTAAGAGACGCCATTAACTTTACCAGGAAATATGGAATGAGAACGGATGGCATCAGCAAAAGTGTAGGAACTACATCCTGCATCATGTATATTGACAGACAAAAAAATTAAGTGGTTTGGCCATCTCATGAGAATGAAGCCCCTCTAAATACCACCATGATCGGACAACAATAGAAGATTTGGTTTCAAGGCACGGTGAAGAGCTAGGGGCATTTGAATAGACAATATTAATTGCTGTCGTTTTTGACGGAGTCATAATGGGTAAATCTATTTAATACTTTTGTCGTTTTGACGGAGTCATATAGGTAAATCTATTTAATACTTTTGTTGTAAAACTTTGTTGGTCAAAGTTGGATAATTGGGTATTAACTTCTATAACAGGTTGTTTAAAGGGTTATCTTCTCTTTCTTTCAATCGTTGTCGTGATCTGTCTGAACGATGCTCAGTTTTATGCTGTCTAGGCATGCGCAGAGTTCTGAGCGCGAACTGTGACTTCCGTCATCTAGATTGTGATCTGGGCTGTCGGACGACGATGTCCGTTGTGTTTTCCTTTAGATCATCATGGGGATTGGAAAGTTTCGATATGACTGAAATGTCAATGTTTTCCCCAGTGATTGTTTGTTAAAGGTGTATCCGGAAGATTCTGTATGAAGGTAAATGACATTCTTATTACTATGCCTTTGGCTGCAGAACATTGGAAGTTACCTATCGGTGAGTGAAGCTCACAGATCTTGAGAGACCAAGTGAACAGAAGCCTAATGATGATGATAAATTATTGTGGACGCCGAAGGTTGGCGGTATATATATATATATATATATATGTTTAGCATGGTTTGATCGTGCCTGCTAACAAAGGATACACAGCTGTCTACATATTGAGGCCCTGTATTACGGCCAATATTTTCAGCAAGAGAAAATATACCTGGCGAACTATGCCAGTTGAATAACAGCCTTATGTATTATTGCTACGCAATTTAGGAGCTCGTTTGTTGAACGACAGAGCTAATTAAGTACCTGACGCGCTGAGTCAATGGTACGGAAGCTACATTACATATTGTAACATTAGGACAGATGATGTTTGATGTATGATGCAAGCCTTTGATTACCAGACATTTAACAGACATTTATTATCTATGTGAAGTCCTTGATCTCGTCGATTTGACTGTCCTGTTGATGCTACTGTCAGTTTCGTAAATAAATGTTTGAAACGTGCCAGCAGTCTTCAATTCATCATTGACTACTGCATGTGAGTGTATGGGTGCATTACTGACTTTACTAAGAGCCTCAAGCATTCGTGTTTTCGTCTACACCCACACTCAGCACATCATAATACCAATATCACAGATCTACAACATGTACGCTGTTTACTGTGAGTGATCATAGTACCCCTGGCAGTGCCTCACTCTGGTGGCCGTTACATTCCTGGCCGTTACATTTCTGGTGACCTACATCGACACCGCAACATTACACAGTCCAGGTGATAAACGACACGTTCACTCTGCCAGCTTTCACATCACTCATAAACAGTACGTTACATTTATGGTGGCCGTTACAAAACAGACGGTTTCATTTATGGTGGACCAGATTTGTGGGTTTTCTACATTTTCAAGGCAGTGGCAAATAGGTCAACAACTGAGCTGACTCACATAAACACTAGCGTTGGCATTTTTGTGTTACTGCTACATGGACCACAACTGCTACGGAATTGAAGTGACATTGTTATACATTTCTGGAGTTCTACAAAAGATGTCAATATATCTGAGCTATCAAGTCACATCATTACCTGTCGACCTAAGATTGTAAACAGTACCGCTGGTTGTTTACACTACATTCTGAGCTATCAAGTCACATCGTTACCTGTCAACCTAAGAACGTAAACAGTACCGCCTGTTGTTTACACAACATTCTACAAACATATCGACGTTGGATTTTCTAATCTCAACTGGTGTCGAGTATGATTTTTGTAGCTACACTTTGGAGACCACTGCCTGTTATGAAGTTACGGTGACCTTCAACGGTGGATCGTCTACCATTGTTGTTGACAGTAGTACCGCATTATATTGCATCTTTGCGGCTATTGAGGAGTGTGCTAAAAGATAAGTGGCCAGTTTTAGTGTGTAAACTGTGCCTTTATTTTGTGTAAAGCTGAGCCTTCCTCTAAACACATTCTACATATTGTGTATTTATATATGCCATGCATGTTTTGTGTATACATGTTTTTGTTTACATGTTTATTTAGTGTGTATTTTAGCGGGCTGGTTGGGTAAGGAGACTCCGATAGAAAATACCACGTGATAGAGGTTCTATCGTGAGCGTTTTCTGTAGGATTACGCATATTTCCCCAGTGGAAATTGCGAGCAACCTGTGTTGCTACTTTTCAGTTTTTTTCTTAGCTGTGACGAGATGTGTTTGTGTTGTTTTCGTTATTTTTTCCATTCTTTGATTTACGATTTGTTTTGTTTGTATCTGCTCGTCTTTCCTTACTTTCATTTATTTCTATACTCTTCTTCTTCTTCTTCTTCCGTCCTTAGCCACCGACCGTCAAAGCAGTCAGTGGCCATTACGCCTAGTGGCGTCTTAGGGCAACAGCAGATAGGTTTTCTTTGCCATTGTTTCCCATCACGCCTAGTGGCGTCTTTAGGGCAACGGAAAATCAACCCATTTGCGGTTGTTTCCGTAATCGAAGTGACTGGCAAACGGGTGATCAGCCCGTTGGTTTATTTCTATACACCTATTTGTTTATAACAGTGTTGTCATTTGTTTAATTTTCGCAGTTATCATTGTAAAATTTTACAACATTAGATTCAATTAAGCTTTATTTATTATTTGACTTCTGCGAACGTTTTCGGTTGTTGTTTTGTATTCTTGTCTTTGTATTTATTATTGTAATACATTGTTGTCATACAGTCTATAGATATACTTGATCATTGACTATTAGTATTAATATCATACACTTTTCAGATAAAGGTTACTTATAATGATAATATTATAGAGAAACAAGGTAACTATACAAGGTCTTTGACTAAGACTTGTCTCTCAAAGAGAGTGAAATAAAGTGAAGTGAGTATACAAGTCTAGTATTACAGACTTGTCTCCCATCAAAGTGGGATAAGTAATTTATTACATTTTTCAGGTCTGATCTCACATAGTTAGACATAATGTCTACATTACCTTACCTTATTGAGCAAGGGAAGTCCCTTGGCATGACTGGAGATAAATTAAAAGAATTTGTACTTGGCGAATATTACAAGGCTCAGGAGGCTGAAGAGAAAGGGTTAGAGAGAGAATTTGAGGATAGAATGCGAATGCAGAAGTTGGAGATGGAAAAACAAGAAATGGAAAACGAAGGGTGACTCTTAGCCGTGGAGCTGAAAAAAAACGATAAATGAGCTTCAAAGTGATAAGAAAGCTCTTACTGATAAGTTATCAGCAATGAATTGTGAAAATGCTACATTGAAGAGTGAAGTGACGGCATTAATGGAAAATAATAAGGAATTGTGTCACTCTGCTCTTAAACAGAAAAAAGAGTTAGAAGTTGAAGTGAGCTTAATGAAGAACAATCATATTTGTAAAGAACAGTCTCTTATTAGTGAGCTAAAGCAAGTCAAAATGGACTATGAGAAATTAAAGATTGAAACTAAGAGACAGGAGAATGCCTTACATAAAGCAAACTTGGAACTTGCTAGTGCGCAAGATATGTGTTGCAAATTAAAAGCTCAGGCCAGACAAGACAAGAAGTCTTATGAAGAAACCATTCTGGAGTTAAGAAGTGAGGTGAATCTTTTGCAAAATACTGCTATAAAGAAGAATTTGTTATCTCGGGAGGAGATTAATGAATTTAAGGATAGCAAGATTAATGAGATTCAAGCATTACATCTGGAGTTAACACAGTTGAGAGAGAAGAAAGAAAAGGATGAGAAAGTTGATGAATTTATGACTATTCATCATAGTGTTATGGAAGCACTCAAACTTGAACTTGTTCAAGAGAGAGCTAAGACTATAGAGAATATCCAAATCCACCATCAGGAAATTAAGAACCTTAAATTGGAAAATGCATCTCAAAAGGAGAAGTTGGGAAACGATCTTAAAGATAGGATGGTTAAAGAGAAGACTCTAACTTCACAGTTGGATGACTTAAGATTAGATTGCAACAGACTTCATGTTAAAGTCAATGAGAGAATTCATAAAGCTGTTGGTACAGAGAAAGCTGTTGCAGAAGTAGAAATTGCAAAACTTCGCAACAGAATTGATGGTTTATTAGATATTGTTTTGAACAACAGGATGTTGTCTACTAATAAGGAGAAGGGATTTAAACATAAACCTGAGGGTCAACATGTTGCTAATGCAAAGAGCCAGTCACATGCACTCAATGCTCATAGTAACACTAAGCAATATGTGAACAAATCTTTTCGTGGCAAATTATTCCCTGCCTTCCCACGACTTCGTTTGTCATGGAGTTAAATAAACGCTCCAATCATATTTAAACAGCTCGGGTTATAGGGTAATTTCAAAATATGCCGACGTCGGATAATTTTGAACGTAAGGCAGAGGTCAACTCTCCCATATATGGTAATAAGATGTCCGATGCCGTTGTGTACAAAGTTACAGACAGATCGGTAAACTCATACAACAGCGTGTTCAAAATGTAACCATCATTACTTTATCAGAAAGTACCCTTGTCATAAAAAGTAGGACAGGAAACACTTATGTCATAAGTTTCCGCCGCATACACGAGATCTTGTGCTAATATTAGCCAAGCTGTGCCACTCCCTTGCGACTGCGAGTAATTATCTCAGCAAATCTGGGTAGCGTCAAGCAAATCGACAATACTCAAATATCTGCACTTAGCAGAAAAATAACGAAGAAAGAAAGAACAGTGCGATAATTGAGAGCACATAATATAAATCAGTACCACAAATGTACCGGTACTTCCGGAGTGAAACAAAGATCGATAGGGGCCGCCCCATTTTGTCACATCATGAAGACATGCAGCAGAAAAAGCACAGCTTAATTATTTCCTGTTATGTTGTATGTGGTTACTTACTCGTTATATGATATTTTCCTCTTCAGTTAAGTAACAAGACACATGTGTATTTCTTTTTCACTTCCCTGACTTTTTTTGCTAGCGTGAAAATTATGAGGGGCGAGGCTTCCTAAGATGTTTGTAAAGGGGTGCAGGACCTCTGAGAGGTTAAGAGGCATTGGTTAACACAGTTGTATTCAAACTATTATACCTGGCTGGCTGGAGTGCACGCTGTACTGTTTGGTGTGCAGTAGTGTCTTTCCTTGCAGAACTTCCAACTCGTTCATCATTACGTAAGGTAAGGTAGTCCTATAGCAGGTACAGCCGTAGGTGACTAAGGTGTTAGAGACTTCACTGTACCAGGTTTATAGGTGGAGTGACCAGTTCCCTTCCTCGCTGCCTTTCCCTCCCCTAACTCAAGTGCAAAGTCAGGTACCCATTTACAGATGGGTAGACTGGAGCGTGCCGTGTGTACCCACCATAAACAACATACACGCAAATGATCTCTTCCTTTATTTAATCTCAAGGAGCAAGGAGTAAGGAATGCAGTAAGCCGTACAAGACACATGCTCAAAGGCATGTTAAGCTCTTTTGAAGTGACGGTTTATGTAGGAATATGTTTTATGTGATACGATTGCAAGACTCATGAAATATCTTCGTTAGAATGACTTTACTGGATGCTTGGTGATGAACAGCTGTCCAATTCTTTGCTTCCAATACTGGATTAGGGGCACTCAGGAGACACGTTTGTATACATTTTCCAAATCAATGTTTGCATCTCCTCATATTCAGATTGTCTGTTTACGCTGATTCAAACTGACATTTTGTACTTTGTCCTACACAAGAAGCAATGGCTTCTTAGCTCGGTGGTCCATGATTCAATCCCCAGTTGAGGTGACATTTTTTAGACCGCAAACGGTTCCGCGGTCGACCTAGCCTCATGAGTTGGGTACCTGAGCAACTCTGGGAAGGTTAAGGCGGCCGGCGTGATGCTGACAACATTACCCCTAGTGCGCCGATGGTCAAGAAAATATGGGTCTAACATCATATTCCAAATATATGTTTCAGTGGGCGTGTAATGGGATCCTTTATGTTCCTTTCAAGAAAGACATGTTAAGACAAACACTCACCAACTACCATAAAAACGAAGGAGATAGTTCAACAGACAGTAACACAGAGTTGTCCCGTTCCTTGCTTCCAGTACTGGTTCCGGGACACACAAGAGACATGTTTCTATACATTTTCCAAATCTATTTTGCTTCTCCTCACATTGAGCATGTTTGTTTCTGCTAACTCAAATTGACGTGTTGAACTGTGTACTATAAACGAAAGACATGTTGACGTAAACATGCACCAACACCAGACAAACCAGGCAGACAGTACAACGGACAAACAAGTTCATATGACCTGAAATCAAATTCAAACAGACTGGCACAAAGATATGACACTCATCGACAGACATCGACAGACAAAATAGAAATGAAACATAAAATTGTGAACAGACACTGGGGTAGGAGATTGCATGGGAAACTATCGATCTTAAAAAGCTGACGTATAGCAAATATTGAAATGGAAGGAATTTTTTTATTTAATTTATTTTTAAAGTATGCAAAGACGGAATAACTCTTGTGGCTTCCTTGGATCTGTTGAGAGGCAAAGAAAGAATAGAACTATTGATGCATGTCGTATGAGGCGTTCAGCGTAACGTTTTAAAAAAAATAGAATTTACAACCCAACATATACAACTAATTGTTACAGAAACTACTACTGTAAGTGAGCCTAGAGTGCTTGGCTAAGGATGTGATCAGCAGCGATGGCTTCATGGTACTCAAAGAGCAGATAAGGAGAAAGAAAAAGAAAGAAAGACACAAAAAATACAAGAACAGTGGGGATGCTGCTGAAGGCTTTGGTTTTAAACCACGAATGATCAAAAGAAGAATAATTGTGATGAAAGTGCTCCTTGTGTAACTCGATTAAGAAAACTAATGCCCAGTGTGAGAGACATGGATGAGATCAGCGAGGGAGCGGGTTCTTTGTTAAAAAAAACAAAAAACAAAGAAATAATATTAATTTCTAATCCTTTGGACATGTCGTAAGAGGCAACTAATATCTGGTTGTGTATGAGGCTAGCAACGTCGTCATGTTAAACAAATTGCAACAAACTCCACCGCTTCAAGAGAATATGAAGGTTTTAATACAGACGAACAACTGCATGGGTGATGATATGTTTAATAAGGAAGGAAAGGGGAAATAATGATGATGATGTTCATGATGATGATGATGATGAGGATGATGATGATGTTGATGGTGATGATGATGATGAAGATGATAATGATGTTGATGATGATGATGATTATGATGATGATGATGATGATGATTATGAAGATGATAATGATGTTGATGATGGTGATGATGATGAGGATGATAATAATGTTAATGATGATGATGATGAGGATGATAATGATGTTAATGATGATGATGAAGATGATAATGATGTTGATGATGGTGATGATGATGATGATGATCATGATGATCATGATGATGATGCTAATGACGATGAAGAGGAGGAGGATGATGATGCAGTCCCTGATCTGGAATTCCGAGTGTGAGATAAATAGATGAGATTCAAAAAACAAAACACATTTAGTTAGACATAGAAATGAAGGGAATAAACTAGACATGGAAAGACTTTAAATTGATAGCTAATGACAGGAAGGCTTGGGGTGTGATTGTTGATGGCTTGCCTATGCTACATAGGGAGCTAGATGGTAATGACTGAATGTGAGAAGTTCTAATGGTTAAAAAAAATAAACAGGAGCAAATTAACATAAGACAATGAAGGATAAAAAATAAAATCACTAGAGAAAGAAACGAATTTTGGAAGTCACCGATGCGGAAAAAATGTAATGCGTTAGAGCTAAGTCAAAAGGTAAAGACAATATTTATTTTTCGTGAGTGGAAGTAAAGGACCTCAGATATTCAAGAACAAAGAACAACTCCAGCAGGTTTGTTATGTTGTACGTTTTGACTCGACAGTCATTTTGTTTCACCAATATAGCCTTTTTTAACAAACAAACAGCAAACAACAATATATTGAATTTCCGAGTTTCAGCAAACAGTAGCGATAATTAAGAATGTTGGGACTTTCATAACTCGATTTTGGCGCGTAATAGAAGGACTGAGATCATGTGACAGGATCGACAAGTGAAACTGATAGCAAGAATTCTGTATTTATTAGCTAAGCAGGATGAGAGGTAGAGTCAGTCGTCGTGGATACGATACAACCACATGTGCATTGATATATAACCACGTCAGTTCAAGAAAGTAATCAGCTCATATTTTTGCAAATATTCAAGTGTACTTTCCTAATAATCAGGAAGCGACTTTGTTATTTTTCGTGAGTACGTAGACAATTATTGTTACAACCTATGACATCGAACTTTCTGTCTTTGAACGTGTCTGGAAACGTGTTTTGAATATATCATACTTGCCACACTTGTTATTATCTCACTCGGGAGTGAACGCCTTAGTTTGTCCACCACATGGATATTATAGTCACATATGCCCTCGTCAGTTCTATGGATCATCCAATTGACACAGTGGTTAGAGCGTTGGTCTCCCGCGGCAAATGTGCCAGGTTCGATTCACGGTATCGACACGCTCCAGTCTACGCAGATGTAAATGAGTACTTGACTTTGCTCTTGAGTTAGAGAAGGAAATGTTAGCGAGGACGGCAATTCACCCCCACCTCTCGATGCTAAACCTTCTATAATGAAGTCTAACACTTTACTCCCCTCCGGCAGTATCTGCTACTGAACTAAAGAAGTTGTCTATGGCTTTACTCTTCTTCTTTTTTAAATGATAAGATGTGCTACAATATTTCATTCTTTCCTCATCCTTTTCCTACTCCTTTTCATTCTCACTCATTATGAATCATGTGACCACTATTGTTACTAGTCCTGCAGGAGACGGCACAAAGCGGTCACGTGCTTTTGTGTCTATGGCTTCTGTGGCTATTTGTTTTACACATTATGAATCATGTGACCACTATTGTTACTAGTCCCGCAAGAGACGGCACAAAGCAGTCACGTGCTTTTGTGTCTATGGCTTCTGTGGCTATTTGTTTTACATGTTATGAATCATGTGACCACTATTGTTACTAGTCCCGCAGGAGACGGCACAAAGCAGTCACGTGCTTTTGTATCTATGGCTTCTGTGGCTATTTGTTTGACACAATGAGGTTACCATACCCATGTGAAAACCTTTTGTTAGTTGCGGTGTACAAGACGCCTGAAGGTACAGTAGGCCTATTATTTATTTGTCTCTTCAGAGATACCCCCAGGAACTACATGGAGCAAAATATGAAATGGTAAAAGTCATATTAAAACCAAGAAGGAAAAAAAATCCACTTTGCGATCTCGTGATCTTCATCAATGTCTGATGTACAAAAACAGCAGCTTAAGTATTGATGTGACGAAACGGGGCGACCTTTATCGATCTTTGGTTCTCTCCAGCAGTATCGGTATATTTTTGGTACTGATTTTTATTAGATGCTGTCAATTATCGCACTTTTCTTTCTTTCTTTATTTGTCTGCTAAGTAGTGTCGTAAATTTAGATAGGTATAGAGAGTTATTTGGTCCCGTATGAATAGAACAGAAATAATGGGGTTATCTGAGAAAGAAAGTGTTAGAGTAGATTCCACGAGTGAATAGATTAAGGTGAAGATCTGTCTCTGGAATGATTGAATACTCTGGTCCAGCCTATTTATACGACTATCTTTAGAAGAAGACGATTTATCACATTTCCCTATTACGGTAATTATAAGTTATCTACACACACACACACAGACACAAAGTTATGTGACAACAAGACACACAAACGTGAAAACTATGGTAAATGGAGATTGCGCTGACCAACACAAGTAATTATGTTTTTTTGTTTAGTTTATTTTCCATAAACCTCTCACAACATCAAACATATATATATATATATATGAGTATTGGTTACAGACATAGGAAAATAACCCAATAAGTGCCCTTCCCTCTTGTTGAGACAAGATCCCGCAAGAAGTTAATAACCCCAAAAAGGTCAAAGATTAACACTATGGTATAGAATAGACAGTGTAGTAAAGGACAACGTTTTTACCAAAGCTATCCCAGTAAAATAATCAAGTTAGCGAACAAAAAAGAAGTGGTTACAATGATGATACAAAAAAAGGAAATATTCACTCCTCTTTCTCTCACTCTGTCAATCTGTGGCAAATACAATCTCGCTTACCTACTAGTTGGTTAACAACCTCTTGAACGAACACATCAATGAACAGGTATCAAAATCCAGTGTTGTACTTCTCCGAAGTGAGCCCCAGTTCCTCCACGAATAATTAATTTTCCTAATGGGGAACGCCTACTTTGGTAGTGAATTATTGGATATGAAAATGTCACATCAGATAGTTCAGGTAACAAAATATAAACCGCGATCTAGTGTTCACAGTAGATAGTAGACAGTACTCCCAATAGCTAAAGGAACATCGGGTTGGTAACTGTTACTAGAGATAATGATGATGATGAAGGTATATCCTATCGGTTTTTCTCTCTGGTGTTGAGTGCCGATTCTGAAACAATGTATTCTCCTGGGTAAATCCACTTGGGAACACAATTGTCATTAGTCGGAAAAATATGTGTATATATTTGGCCACAGCGGGCTGATAAACTGAATGCAAAAATTTGGGTATTTTGTGTGTCCAGTTACTTTACTCTTATTGTTTATGTTTTAGTCTCTCTCTGAGTGAAGCAAGAGGACCGAACAGGTCAACATCGAAGACCCGATAATAAATAAGAATTGTTACTGGTGCTATTTAGACAGCTGGTTTGTGACCCGTTCTAAAATAGGAAGAAAACAAACATTTTACCACAATATCAATATACTATCCTATCACGCGTAAAGGTAAGATCTCTTATCCTCTCTGTCGTTTAATTAAATTAAACGGCACACGTGTCTAAGTCTATCTTATCACGCTTTGCTCCACTGGTACGAGTTGGGGTTTAGGTATGCGCCTTTCCCCTCCCGCCCGGTAAAACACTCAGCGCACAATATCAGTGTTAATTTAATTATGACTATTTTACACATATCGCTTGTCATTACTAGCTATTTGTTTCACCACATGATATTACGCTAAACACTTATATAATTACACATAATGGACAGAAGTGAATTGAATTCCGTCCAGTATCAATCGCCTAGTGTATTATTTAGCCAATTAAAACATCTCTTTCTGAATGATAGCGGGTGATTAAATCTACATTACAACTGGAAAAATTAGCTTTATGTTATTTAATATGTTAGTCTTAGCACCTAGAAAAATCCCAGTGAATTATAATAATAAACTTTAACACATTAAATCTCCTAAATGCTAATATATATTACCGCAATCAGAAAATTTCCACGGGAATGCTATGACACACTTTTACAATGGCTCTAGTATAACGAGCTAGATTATCCAAATGTTTCTGAGCAACTGATAAATGGACTTTAAGCGGACGGAGTATTTGTACATAAATGGTTTTATTTCACTAACGGTTGCGATAAGTCGTGCCTTCGGCCGTATCAGGGAAAATCTACGGTTCGATTCCTGAAGTAAACGATTCTATGGTTCGCTCCCTCGCAACGCCGAAACGACATCAAAAAGACTTGGCCATGCTAGCAGGCCTTCTTTTATTTCGTCCCTCTGCCGTAGATCAATGAATTACGTCCCCTGGGATCACAGACCTCAAACAGTTACACTGCTAAATTTCTGCCCGTCTTTTCCCTCTTCAAATAATCTTAATTATCTCTACGCGCGCATCTGTCTGATCTGTTACTATCGATGAGTGACGTCTCAGCTCGCTCGAGAACTAGCCTACGACGAGCTGAGATAAGTTAGTCGCCGGCGCATCTAGAGTGAAACGCTCATAAAACGATATTACCGTCTGTGTGACACATGTGGGCAGACAAATGTGATGTAATTTCTTCCAGTCCTTGGTTAAAAAGTAATCATGGATTTATTACATTTTAGACAATACGAGTCTGCAAATGTGTGTGTGTGAGAGTGTATACAAGGCACCAGATGTCCATATATGGTAATACGTGACCTTTGCATGCACGCACCTTATTTCACGTCGGACTATTTTGAAATATCACAGCCTATCCTGTATGATTTGAAATTATTGGATCTTTCTGATTAGATTCATAACATCACTGGAGGGAATATAGGCTGACAATTTCACAGTTTTATTTCTCTGTGATTTGCACGCTCGCCAAGACATCAGACCTTCGCCAGAGGAAGAACTAGATTCATCATTCCTAATTGTTATCCGGACCTTTTATTGGAGAACCAGATAAGACTTATAAAGCACAGGAAATCTCTTTCAAATTATAATAAGGAACAACCGCGAATAGGAAATTGAAGAAACATGGAGTCAGAAGGGGCAATCTATGTTAAAAGCAAAAGAAATCCCAGACACGTGTTGTAAGAAAACGATTCGTCTCTTTTATTCATCTGTGCGACAATTCTGTAGCCAGGATTGGCGTAAGTTGGATTTATATTTCATATTTTATTACTAACATGTGAACTAACATATATATGTATATATTACCATGTGAATTTTATTGTGTGAAACTCGCTATTGGATGTCAAAGTCATTTGAGGCTGGCAACCTCAGCGTATTGAATGATGATTCATGAGCCACCACTGCACGGGCTGGTGATTGCTTTCTTGATAGCTTCGTAAAGAGCACTAACAGCATAAAGTAGTTCCAGGTTCCCTATGGAGCACGGAGGGAAAGATGAAAAGAAATGATGTCCATTCTAAGCATAAGACTTACATTTTCAAAGCAGTGTAAATGTCCCTATAAACATATTCATTTTAAAATTAATGTAAGGTTTCACGCTTTAAACCAGTGTAAATGTCCAAGGGAAAATATTCATTTTAATTAATAGAAGTTTCACACTTTTCCACAAGTGTAAACGTAAATGAAACACGAATGAATTTATATTGTGAACACTTTTCAAACAGTGGAGATGTAAATGTAAAACCTATTATATCTGTACGTTTAACCTTTTTCATTTAAATGCAATGTAAAGCTAAAGCAATTCAGTTTAAATGTAAATGACGTTTTATTCCAAGGTAAAAAAGGTAAAGGAACCCGTTACACGCAAGGGATTAAATTTAATTCTCATCGAGGGTAAACTGTGAGTTAAGTGGGATGGCGAAATAGAAAAGGAGGGACACATAACTGTGTCGGAGAACGCCATACTCAGAAGAGCGTTCTTTTCTATTCTTCTATCACAGTTATTGGTGGTACCAGCAGAGCGTACTATTTCTGCGTACTTAAAGACACAGGACACTGTGTAGAATGTCCTTGAAGATTCTGGGAGACGAGCTATACCTGACAACCTTGACCAGAGACGAGTGATCAGTGTAAAAAGACAGAACCGTCATTGGCAGCTAAGTTCAGATATATGCTGCCATCTGAACTTTCTAACCCTTTTTGCAATCCCCAAATACGAGGATGATAGCTTTTCTTTATCCATAACTATTCAAATTATTTTCAAACTGTCAAAACTAAAGTGATTATTAAATTTTGTTATTTGTAATGTTACAAAATTAGCTTCGATTTGATCATTTTAAAGTTACTGCATGTTTGTCTCAGTCAGTTACTACAAACATTCTAAACTGCGCTATACTTTAATAAGATAATTCCACTGAGTAATCAAGGGTGGGAGTTTAACGAGCAGATAAATAAGTGCTTAAATTCTGCACAAAAGTGGTCGGCAGGTTACAGAATTAACGTGCTTAGTGACAGCCAGCATTGTTTTCGCTTACCTGAATTTCTCGTGAAGACTCATGTGATAGAAGCTTTACTAATCTTCTATCTACACTTCTACCAGAGTAATCTTGTGTACAAATAGACTCCATTGAAGCCTATATTAGATACTCTTGAGTTTGGTCACTGTTGGACCACTACCGCAAAGCAAGGGAGGCAGTACCGTCACATTTGATAATGTTTTAATATGCAACAATGAACTTCCAGTTTAAAGTGAATGCTCATAACTCATGATTCGAATATAATTTATATAGTCATAATTGCAAAACAACAGTTTGGCGACCGCAGCTGAGATTCAAAGATGTGTGCAAGAGGTGAGGTCACTGGATATAAATCCAGCAACCTGGGAGGATGAAGCTGCCGATCGCACCAAGTAGCGCTGCTATCTACGGCGCCACCTCAGATTGGGCGAAAAGAAGCTCACACAAGAAGCAGAAGATAGGAGAAAACGTCGAAAGGAACACCAGGAAAATTAGCAGCTGATGGCTGTTACCTCAGGTTCGCATTCCCATAGTCAATTATAACTGAAAGGGGTATTATTAGTATATTATTATTATTTTTATTAGTCATAATGATATATTACTCCCATTCTGCTCCATAAGAATATGAAATAACAACAAATATTCGTGTATGACTCAGTTGAAAATATACTTGAGGAAACTTCTAACTTATCACAGTTGCATCTTCAATAACTTTATTCAAAACTAGGCTTCTTCACAAAAACTAGACGCGTTGTCAACGCTGACAATCATGCGGCCATAATGAAAGATGTATGCGTATTGAATGCCAATTACCAATCTGAACTCGAAACATGTCAACGTTCTGTCTAGTCTCGCCACTAATTCCTCACTTGTAATCTTGTCATACGCACCCAAAAAATATATTTGTCAAGCAAGAAAGCATTATTGTTCCTTTTTTTAAAATATTAATTCTTTGCATCAACAGTCTCAGTTTTCTCATCAATAATATTTGCCTGCTTCTTTGGATTCAATTGTCCCAGAATTTCACAGACCGGTGTCCTTTCCTTTCTAAGTTTATCAGACACTAATTGAAGCTTTCAACTCAAAGCGGACCTTGAAATCTCAATAAACGCATACACTTTCCTACTCTTCTCTGTCATATCTCGCTATCTACTTTTTCATTAATTAAGAGGTAGAATTCTTCCGATGATTCTATTCTTAGTCAGGAAAATGGCAGCGTCGTACCTCTAAATGAATGTTGTTTATTGGCTATCTAGATCTAGGGGCTTGCGACAGAACGTCTGAACATGCTCTTTTGTGTGATATCTCACACCTTCAGCCCTCCGGCAGCATCCCTTCTTTTTCTTCATTTTTCTCACTCATCGCTTTTATTTGGCATAAATCATGCCTTTTCATTCGTTATTTTCACTATTTTGCTTTATGCTGGACATAGCATGGTGAATTCTCTAACACGCCACTCACCTCTGTCAGTATTTGCTACGGAAGTAATGCGTATCTTATTATTTCACACTCCACGTCCATACTGTTGTTACGATTCGCCAGGTTTGGTGACCCGGCCAGCGATAATATTTTATCGCATAATCTGTCTGACCGCCTGTAGAAACGGGGCGGTCAAACATTTGACCCCATTGGAAAGCTGTTGATCATGTTGACACAAGCCGGTCTTGTGATACGATGAAAGAAGAACCCCCGGTTTGACCAGACATCTGTCTAGCTGAGGCACGCAGATACAGGTGATAAACAGAGGTGTGCCCTGCCATCACCGGTGTCAATACGTTGTCGAGGTATGGCGGCTTGCGTACCCTGATTACCCACAGAGCTATGCCAGCGAGAGTTTTACTCCTGGAAGGTTCTACCAAGCTGAACAGATTTGCGCGGGCAGGGATCAGACTAAAGCAGACACCCTGATCCTCCAGGTTGGGGGTTTTAGCATAGGGCTGACCCGCTGTCTATGTAAAAAAAAATGAAGTTACGGAAACAACAGCAAATGAACAAACTTTGCTTCGGGACGGACATCCGGAGTCTGAGGCTCGTATGACTGTCAGTGATGAACGCCGAAAGGAAGCCACTGACATGAAAACGGACGTCCTGACCGCAAAACATGACACAAGAATAGGATTTTGGAATGTCAGGACAATGAACGAGACGGGTAAACTAAAACAGGTCACGGCAGAAATGAGAAACTATAGGTTACACATTCTAGGGATAAGCGAGGGCAGATGGACAGGGGCAGGAAAAGATAAAACAGCAACAGGAGAAACAGTACTTTACTCTGGAAGAGAGGATGGACAGCACAATGAAGGCGTAGCCATTATTCTACAGAAAGGAATAGAAAGGACATTACTGGAATGGAAACCCATCAACAACAGACTGATAAGATTAAGATTGAGAGGGAGATTCACCAATACTACAATAACACAATGCTACGCACCAACAAATGATAGCGATGAAGAGGTCAAGGAAGAATTCTATCAACAACTGCAGGAAGAAATGGAAGACACGCCAAGATATGATCTTATTATAGTAATGGGAGACCTCAATGCGAAAGTTTGTACATACAATACATATAATGAAAGAGTAATGGGGAAATGCGGCAGCGGAACAGCAAACGAAAATAGGGATAAATTGATAAGTTTCTGTAGCATTAACAACCTGGTCAATGGAGGAACATTTTTCCCACATAAAGAAATTCACAAATTAACGTGGGAATTACCAAATGGTCGGGACAGAAACCAGATAGACCACATCATGATAAACGGAAGATGACACATGCATTACAAGATGTGAAGGTAAGAAGATGGGCAGATGTGGGAAGTGATCACCATTTAGTAGTAGCAAATCTGAAAGTGAAACTAAGAAGGGCTGGACCAACTGTAACTACACAGAAAAGGTTTGACTTCAGCAAACTGAAGGACCCCCTTACCAGAAAAGCTTTTGCAGCTGATATAAAGAAACTATCAATTTGCCAAATGTCAGGAAAAGACATTGACTGATGATATAGACCAGAAATGCAACACCATTTCAACAATATATAAGGAAAGGAGCAAATCATGCTTGGGATTCCAGGAAAGGAAGAAGCAAGACTGGATAACACCAGAAACAGTAAACACCATAACGACGAGAAAGGAAAAGAAAAGAAAGAAAACAGAAGCGAAGTCCCCCAGGTTATTAAAGCAACTATATAGCGTACAGTACAGTCAGCTGGACAAGGAAGTTAAACGCCAAACCCGAGACAACAAAAGGAATTTCCTAGACGATCTTGCAAGACAGGCAGAAGAGGCAGCACTGAGAAATGAACAAATCACAGTATACAAAATAACTAAAATCCTCAGCGGAAAACGAGGTGCAAACAATATAACATTAGTAAGAGATAAGCAAGGAAATCTCATCACAACAGCAGTGGGACATGAAACAAGATGGGCAGAGCATTTCAGAGAAATTCTGAACAAGGAACCACCAGAGACACAACTGAATGTTCCTGAGGCTGAAAACGATCTAGATGTTAATACAGACATTCCACGAAAAGACGAAATCATCACAGCAATGAAAGGGTTAAAGAATGGAAAAGCTCTGGCCATGATAACTTAAATGCAGAGCTATTTAAGACAGACCCTGGGTTAGCAGCAGAACTATTAGAACCACTATTTGCACCAGTCTGGAAAACAAGGACAACACCAACAGAGTGAAACAAAGGAATAATTGTCAAATTGCACAAGAAGGGAGATCTTGCAGACTGCAATAATTGGAGAGAAATCACTCTTCTCCCAGTTCCCAGCAAAATATAGGCAGGATAATTATACAGAGAATTTTAAAAGCAGTAGACCACAAACTGAGGAAAGAACAAGCAGGATTTAGAAAGAACAGAAGATGTGTAGATCATATATTTACTCTCAGGAACATTATAGAGCAGTGCTCAGAATGGCAAAGACAACTGTACATTAATTTCATTGATTTTGAAAAGGCTTTTGACAGTATACATAGGGACAGTTTATGGAAAATACTGAGGGCTTATGGAATTCCAAGCTGCATAGTGTCAATCATAAAAAGCCTTTATGCCAACTTTACGTGTAGCATTGGGCAGAGCAACCTAACCTTTGAAGTGAAGACAGGAGTACGACAGGGATGCCCCTTATCAACCACTCTATTTTTAACATCATAGACTGGGTGATGCGCCAGACAACAGAGGGCAGTCCAAGAGAATAAGATGGACTACATTTTCTACATTGGAAGATCTGGAATATGCAGATGACATTGCACTGCTAGCACATTCACATCAACACATCCAGGAAAAAACAGATAGACTTAATAAGTATAGCCAGCAGGTGGGCTTGAACATCAACCTAAAGAAGACAGAGGTCATGACGCTCAATGTGAGCAAACCTGAGCCCATATCAGTAAGGAATCAGCAACTGGAACAGACAGATGCCTTCACATACCTAGGATGCATAGTAACACCAGACGGCGGAGCAAGCAGAGACATCAATAACAGAATGAACAAAGCAAGAACAGCCTTTTTTAGTCTAAACAACATCTGGAAGTCCTCTCAGTACAGCACAAGCACAAAATTAGGATTATATCAGAGCTGTGTGCTTTCTGTGCTTCTCTATAGCGCGGAGAGCTGGAGAGTTACAGAGAAGGAAATGTCGAAATTGTCCTCTTTTCACACAACATGCCTAAGAAAAATTCTCCGAATCTTTTGGCCGAATACCATCACCAGCCAAAATCTGCTTACTCGGAGCAAGCAAGAGGACATGCACACCATCATAGCTGGCAGACGCTGGAGCTGGGTTGGCCATGTCTTCAGAAGAGACCCCGATGCCATCACAAGAACAGCTATGCTATGGACCCTCGAAGGAAAACGAAAGAGAGGCCGACCAAAAACAACTTGGCGGAGGACGGTGGAGGCTGCGATGCAAAGAATGAACCAGAGTTGGGGAACTGTACGGAGGATGGCCGCCGACCGAGCGGAGTGGAATCAATTTGTTGTTGCCCTACAAGACGCCACCAGGCGTAATGGCCACTGACTGCTTTGACGGTCGGCGGCTAAGGATCAAAGAAGAATTATAAGAGGGTATTCGTTGGATTACTCCAAGAGGGGGCTTGACAGGCCAGAATCATTGCATAAACCCTTCACAAAAGACGACGGACCAGATAATAAGTTAACAAATTTGCTCAGCCCTTAAGCAGCGTTTGTTCTTGACTTCTGGGAGTTTCTTGTGAAGGCTTCCCTAAAGTAGAAACGACATTCATCGTCTATCTATATCTTTGCCAAGAGTAATCTTGCGCGAAGATAGATGCATTGGACGACCTACTTTTAGATACGCTTGCGTGGTGACCGATAGTGGATTACTACTGCAAAGCAAGGGTAGGCAATCCCGTGACAGGGCCCACCACCAACAAGCACCTAAAACGTCCAATGAAATAAGTAGTTCTCGACTATTGTTCACGAATGATCCTGTCAGTAATTTTTTTTCTTGTTCAGGGTCGTACTAGATCGGTCACTGCAAACAATTAAACAGTTACTACAAACAGTAAAACAAACTACATCAATCAGGTCTCCCTATTTATTCAGATTGGCAGCATTCGTACAGGGCATCGCTGCTTAAGGAAGCCAGTTTCCAACATGTCAATCATCGTTAGAATTTTATTGACCCCGAAACTGGAGCGCATATTCAAACACTGGAAAGTTTGTCTGGAAGCGATAAAGTAGTTTTTGGGGTTAACGATAGAGAAATAATCAATAGATGTATAAACCAATGTAAGATCAGTAAGAGTAGAAGCGACAGGTGTTTACCAGTGACTAGATTATCAGTAGATTGTTAAGAAATTAATTGACTAGATAAAGTTTTACCTGAATCATCATCATCATTATTATTATCATGTTGTTTCTCGTTCCCTGTGGAGTATGGATCCACTACTGGAGCTGCCCCATTGCGGGAAGCCTGAGTAATACATTCACATGCTCTATCATTTGCAGCTTCTGTACAATTTTATTTAATGAAAATATTTCCAGGCCCATGCACAACATCCTATTAGTAGCCTAGTACGACATGTATGATGGAGCAGTAGTACTGTTCTTTGTTTGTCTCTGTGGCGAGATGCCAGTCTTCTTCTTCAAGTACCGTGTCTATGGAGCCGCGGTAGCGCAGTGGTTAGTGCACTGGTTCCTAGCTCGGTGGTCCATGGTTCGATCCCAGGTTGAGGTTTTATTTTTTAGACCGCAAACGGCTCCGGGGTCGACCCAGCCTCATGAATTGGGTACCAGAGCAACTCTGGGAAGGTTAAGGCGGCCGGCGTGATGCTGATCACATCACCACTAGTGCGCCGATTGTCAAGAAAATATGGGCCTAACACCATATTCCCATTACGCCTCAATGGGCGTGTAACGGGATCCTTTACCTCCTTCACCTTACCGTGTCTATAGGCGTAGGAGATCATGTCTCTCCACAACTTCCTGTCTCCAGTACAATTTATCAATTCTGCTGTTGACTTCACTTCTTTCCAAGCCACGATATCAAACTGTCGAGTATTTGCTCTCTTTGACTTCCCCTATCTCTTTTTCCTTCAATCTGACCTGTTGTTACGATATATTCCAGCTTTCCTCTTCTCACACCATGCCTAAAAAAAGTGGACAGCTTCGTTCTAACTTGTGAAATAAGTTGCATTTGTGTCGTAATTTTTGATAAGATAGGCCTGAGATATTTATGGTCCCGTCCTAGCAGAGGTGATAGTGATAGCTATGTGAGAAAAAGGTGTAAGAAAAGGTTTCGGTTTCACGAGGGGGGTGAGAGGGTAAGAGAAAGAACAGTCTTGGATTGTGTAATTGCTCTAATCAACTCTATCTCACGACAATATTTAACTTAGACGCCCTCTCTCTTCTTGAACAAAATTCCAATTTACACAACACTCACATACACACAATTTTGTGACAGAAATACGTACAGACGTGAAACACAACTATGGATAATATATATATATATATATATATATATATATATATATATATATATATATATATATATATATATATATATATATATATATATATATATATATATAGGGCAGGGATTTGACCAACACTATATATTAAGGTTTATTATGTTTATTGTTTCACTAGAAATATCACAACATCAAGAAAAAACATTTACATCAATCAAGTATGGTTTACAGACATAAAAAAAGAAAATGCGATTAACCCAATAGGCCCTCCCCTATTGTAAAGGAAAAACCCCAAAGTAGATCCCAGCAGAGGTAATTAACCCAAAGGATCAATAGAGTAATACTAGAGTATAGGAATAGACGATAAAGCAAAGAACAAAGTCTCTAATTAATCTATCCTGAAAAAAAAAGAAATAACAGTATTAGAGAACAAGACAGGACAGCAGTGAGTACTGTGATTATAGAAATTATGAAATATTCATTATTCTTTCGTACAATCTGTCAATCTGTGGCCACATTCATTCACGC
The DNA here is from genome assembly GCA_024509875.1 of Oreohelix idahoensis. Taxonomy (NCBI): domain Eukaryota; kingdom Metazoa; phylum Mollusca; class Gastropoda; order Stylommatophora; family Oreohelicidae; genus Oreohelix; species Oreohelix idahoensis. Next base: position 450,224 of record JAMPIV010020538.1, read on the forward strand.
TTACCTACTCCTCTTGAACGTAACATCAGTGTATAAGTAACATAGTCCAGGATGGTGCTTGTCCAAGTGGGCCCCAGTTCCTCAAAAAAATGATTAATTTTCCTAATGGGGAACGCCCGCTTAGATAGTGTTTATAAGCTATGATAAGGTACACGTCAGGTAGTTCATGTAGAAATTATAACCGCGATCAATTGTTCACAATGGACCGTACACAGTAGTCCCGATATTTAAAGAAAAAAAAAGTCTGGTGGGTAAACTGGTAGAACCCAATAGGTATAAGGAAAGGATCTCCTATCTGCTTTTATCTCTCTCTCTCTCTCTCTCTCTCTCTCTCTCTCTCTCTCTCTCTCTCTGGGTTGAGTGCGGGTTATGGACCCAAGTATTCTGGTTCTGGATAAATCCAGTCGAGAAAAAGAAAAACCACGATAGTCAGTATTCTGGAACATAAAGATATTTGGCCACTACAGGCTGATAGTATTTGATGTAAACAATCTGGGTAATTACTTGTCCAGTTATGATTTATTCTTAAAAAAGTATATATGTGGGAACTCTCTCTCTCTCTCTCTCTCTCTCTCTCTCTCTCTCTCTGGGAGAAACAAGAGGACCGCACAGGTCAAAATCTAAGACCCGATAATATACTGAGAATGTTTCTGGAGCTATTCCGACCGCTAGATCGCAGGGTTGATCAGCCTAGATTTTGTTGGAAACAAAACAAATATCAAAACAGTAATCATAATATAAATCATATTCTAACACATTACGCGTTTAGGTAAGACCTGTTAATCACTCCGGTATTTAATTATATATATTTAAAAAAAAGTGTTTAGTTTATCTTAACGGCTTTAAACGAGATATGTACACTAGTCGTTTATAAAATTACACATGATGTATTAGGAATGATTATACTTCATCGTTTATCAAACACCTAGCGTCTTATTAATTAATTGAAACATCTATTTCCTGGGGAATAGCTATTAATTAAATTGACGTTACACTGGAAAACTTAGCTATGGGTTATTTAATTACGCTAGTATTAGCACTTAGAAAAACAATCCCAGTGAATTATAAATGACGAATTTAACACACAGAATCCCTTGAATGCTAATATGTATTTTACAGCAAATCAGGAAACTGAAAATATCTCCACGTATTATAAGAAATCCAATTGAAAATAAGGCTCCAAAATGTGCGCTAGACCATTCAAAAAATCATGTAGCAACTGATAACAGACTTAGATGAGCATGACTATATATTTCGAAATGCCGGATTTTACCTCCTATATGCGGAAATTCGCACCTAGGGGAGATTCTGCGGTCAATTCCTGAATGAAAAGTTATTTTTACGCTTTCGCCGACCGCATATTCGTTTCGTTAGCGAGCGCCGTCTTTAGGTCCCTTCTCTCTGTGAGCAAACTGCGTCCCTTGGAGCGCGATCAAAGGGATGAAATCGGTAAAAGTGGTTAACGCCCCTTTATTCTGCAATATCCTTTTTCTCTTAGGGAGCTACAAAACCCGTTGCCTCCCCCCCCCCGTGTTTCATGGACAAGGCGCTGACGTGATGACGTAATCTGACAGCAGGTAGACCCCTCTTGCCGTTCCCCTTTTAAGGAAAGACAGTTAGAGATATAAATAGCTGTATTAATAGCGCTTGAAACAAAGACAGGTAGGCGTGGCTAAACTAGGAATCAGACAGTGGCGAAAGGCATGGCTTTTTCCGTGATCCCCCGTGCATGTTAATTAGGAAGCGAGGGAAACCACGTTGAGCGATTAGATTGAAAAAGAATGAGGGGTGCCGGTGAAAATAAAGTGGATCGATCAAGGTGCTCAATTTTCATCTGTCACACTTTGCGCATTGGCCTCTGTCACGGATTGCTACCCCTGCTTTGCAGTAGTGGTCCAACAGTGGCCAAAACTCAACAGTATCTAATTGGGTCGTCAAAGGTGTCTACCTTCTCACAAGATTACTCTTGGCAGAGATGTAGATAGAAGAGTAATGACGCTTCTGCCTTAAGGGAAGGTTCACAAGATATTTTCAGAAGTCAAGAGCAATGTTGCATTGGGCTGAACAATTATTAACTTATATCTGATCCGTCGCCTTTTGTGAAGGATTTAAGCGATGGTTGTTAGCCCGTTCAAGCCTTCAGCTGAGTTAATTCAGCGAATTTCATCTTATAATGATATAGCTCTGTTTAGAGGTAAATAAATGTCTAGATGTATATACTATTAAATATACTGGCTCATACGTTTGCTTTCATACATGTAATAACTGAATCAAGCATGTTTGTTTAGTTTTAAAATAATATGTAACAAATTTAATATTGAATTGGTCTTTAACAAGTTATAATAAATATGGAAATATTCGTGACATTTTAGATGAAAGCGTCTTCATAGAGACTTAATAGGGAACTGATAAAAGTCTCTTTTGCTGATGCCATTTTTACAAGAACTTAGCTCTAGGTGAGTCCTGCCGCCGTGGTTTCCGTCATTTCTTTTTGGTGGTGAATGCACTTCTCCCCATAACTCGTCCAATGCAGGCGGTCAGTGTTGATGTTCTTCTCTCACACTAACGGCGTAGTTACGTTTGTTCTTCTATCTGTCTGATAGCTTGTAACCACGAACATGATATGGTATACTTGAGGAACATGTGATGTAATCATCATCCATCACTGCTCCAATAGGAGTCTGGGGTCACCTCTGCTGCCGGTTTTCCGCACTACAAGCACGAAACAAACATCAGAGCTTGCTGTAGTGGTTCATGAATACACTATTGTAATATTTTGAGGTTGCCAGCCTCCTATATAACCACTAAGCACGAAAAATATGTAAAATTCACATTTGTAAAAAAAAAATGATAAAAGGTAAAGGATCCCGTTACAAGCCCATTGAAGCATATTGGGAATATGGTGTTAGGCCCATATTTTCTTGACCATCGTCACACTAGTGGTGATGTTGTCAGCATCACGCCGGCCACTTTAACCTTCCCAGAGTTTCTCTAGTACCCAGTTGGGGCTGGGTCAACCCAGGAGCCGTTTGAGGTCTAAAAAAATCCCACCTCATCTTGGAATCGAACCATAGACCACTGAGCTAGAAAGCCAGTGCACTAACCACTATGCTACCGCGGCTCCCGGTAAAATAAATGTCACACTTACCCCAAAAAGTTGGGAATCTACAATCTCCTCGCACAGGTTTGAGTGGACTCGAGCAATTTAAGTTATATGCTCTCAAACCACTTGGCCTGGAAATTTTAGTAATTATTCTTATGACGGTTGTTCTGCAAATCACTTGGTCTTGGACATATTATGATTCCTCATATGACGGGTGTTCTGTGAATCACTTGATCTGGGAAACTTTCTAATTCCTTTTATGACGGGTGATCTGATTCCTTAGGTATCCAGACTTCGTATTTAAAATGCGGGTTTACTTTTTTAAGTTTTAAGTTGCCCACATACTTTCTATATGTCACTTTTAAGTTTGGAATCCTTTGTCCGATCCTTCTCTTTCTGGATTTTGGGAGTTGCTAGCTTGAAGTTGCGAAGCTGTCTGATCTGTGACTTCGCTTTTCGCTATATTATATTCTCAGTTTCCAGTTCAAATCTCGGATAGTACTTCCGCCGAATTTTCCAATGAGATTCCTTTTTTTATTTCCGGCTTCTCAAATCAAACCAATGGTTAGCTCTTTAGCACTGGGTTGGGGTGTTTTAATTCATAATCTGCCCCGAGTGTTTTAAAATATTACATTAACATTCCAACGCGTGACCTCTTTATAATAAGACGTGATATTTCTGCCAACTCATAAACAAATCTATGAACTCTTTTGATGTCCAGATGTTACCTTCAAATATTGTCTTTCCCAGACAGATTAACTGTGATAATGATACCGAGTCGTGCCCAGCGGAAACGATTATCTCATTATCACCTGTGTGTGTGAATCCTCCAGACTGATTTCTCAGACGGACAATACGGTATTCTATTGAATCGATCGGCACGACCAGGTAAACAGGGACCGTCGCTATCAAAAGGTGGTCAGAATGATTCAAAGAGATAAACGTATTACTGCTGATCGGTGTAATGAATGGGTATTGTTACGATAATACCACAGTTCACCTGGAGAAACGTAAATATGTCTGAGGAGTGGTCACAGCAAAAGAATGTAACTGCAATAAATATGCCAAATAATAGGACGATGAGTGAGAAAAATGAAGAAATGAAGAGATACTGCCAGAGTGAATGAGTTATAAAAATTGCACGACTAATTTCGTCACAACCTCTTTCTGGACATTTGCATTACTCTTTTTGGCTATCCATGGTATTTTTAACATTCTTCTGTAAAACCACATCTCTGTTACCCCTAGTGCCTTCCTTATTTGTTTACTAATTGTCCATGACTCACTCCAACGAAGAACTCTCATTCTTACTTCCAATGACAAAGAATTGTTGCATAAAATACTCTTCATTTTATAGAATGCTACTTTTGCCTGAGCTATTCTGCTCTTCACTTCTAAGATGCATCTTCCATCCGTTTTTCTTAATGTTCCAAGGTATATGAATTTATTGACTTGTTTTAAAACGGTTCCATTTGCATTGATAGTGCATTCTTGGGAAGCCCTTCTCTTTGAGATGTTAATTACTTATGTCTTTTTGCTGTTAAGTCTAAAACCTATAATTTCACTTTCTACCCCTTTTGTATCTGTCACGGATTGCCTCCCCTGCTTTGCATAGGGGTCTTGTTGGGTCGAGTAATTTGAAAATATTCCGACATGGAATAATTTTCCGCGTAATGCAAAGGTTACGTCTCCCATATATGGCAATCAAACATCCGATGCCTTGTGTACAAATTCACAAACACATCGGTAAACTCTTTCAGCAATGTGTGTAAGATGTAACATCTTATTATTTTATCTAAAGTAAGCTTGTCATTCCTGACTGTCCATAAGGTGTCTTTCCGTATTATCAGCTTTGCGACGAGCGCAGTCTGGCCTTATCAGCGAGTAAGGGGATTTGAAGGGTTGATCTGTAGTCTGATGTCGGCTGCACCGGCGATTACCCAACATGGTTGTCGTTAATATTGTATCAGCCGCTCCTTGCAAAGCAAGGAGAAATTGGTAACAAACAGACATGACGACCTATCTGTAAAGGGCAATTTTTACTATCTTGCAATATAATACATTTATATTCTTATTATGTTCGCAAATATTTTGTAAGCAAAGTATTTCCTTTTTAAGTGCTTAAGGAGAAGTCATTTTTGGGTTGCTTCCCTTGAAAATAGTTCTGTCATCTTCGATCGGACTCCGCAGACGACTCTAGGCCTACTGCGATTTATTCTGTGGCTGGGTAGGAATAGATTGTTCTTGCTTCAGTATATCTATGGCCTGAATTTATACGTAGTGTTTGTATGAGTAGGACGAGTCTGTCTTATATATGGATATCTTTGCATTTCTAAGTCGAACTAATTTGGTTGTCGCTAGAAAAGGTCAAAGGCTATGCAGCGGAAGTATCGCTAGCAAAGGGTGTGATCCATGGCTGTCATCCTGTGAGGATGCCGAGTTTTGTTGTAGCAGGCTTTTTGCCGAAATAGTTCTCTATATATGGATGGGGAAAAGTGATAATCATTTAGACATGTTGTATGTACTTTACCCCAGTGTTTATTCTCTTTTGCCAAGGAATGGCAAAGTTATATTTCGCATAAAAAGGTAAAACCACAATTTATTATGAACTTGGGCTTCGCCATCGTTGTTGATAAGCAGATGCACAGTGGTACTTTTAAAAAGAATATCCATTCAAAGGAAGAAGACATTCCTATGTATCAGCACTGGATTGTATGATATTATTCAATTACCTCTATGAGAGAACCTATGAAGAAATGAGGACATTTAATGAATGACTAATTTTGGTCTATATTCTATAGTGAGTGAAGCTCACGAGAGAGAGAACAGCCATGTTGAAATTCATATACTTTGTATTTATCGAGTGAGAAAAAGGGATGCCTGTACTATCGCTCGATGAACCAAGAGATCACTGCTACATGTGAGAACCCATGTCTGGGATTCCTATATTATGAAATATATATATATTGAACTTTACGTGAAGGAATATTCACTAGACGAGGTTAGGTAGGTCTAGGAGCCTTCCTATGTATTGGTTATGGTCTGACGTGCCCAGTCAGTAAAGCCAGATGATTTACATGATGGAACGCTGAATGCTTATTTACGAATGCTCCATTATGATATTTGCCAAGCATGAATGCTAACTTAAGATGATATTCCTGTGATCAACATTATGCTGTCTATGTCGACATTTGTTCCTGTAACCATACACGTACTGTCCAAGTGTGCGTCCCATTAAATGTTATAAAAAGACCACCGTAGTTCCAGTACTTCTTGAATTCGAACAGTGTGAGTATGAGTGATGTACTACCAACCTGTCAACTCTATCGAATCATTCTACCATTCGCGTACTGACATTCAGATACACACTCATTGTTTACACTCACATTCTTGTCGGAGCCTCATCACGTTCCAGGACAAGATGACCTGTATGACCAAAACTGTGCTGGGTTTGATGAGTTGACAATCGTTACACTTTACTACACCAGTCCCAACATCTACATTTATCCACTGGTGGACATTCACATCATTTAGCAAATAAAGCATGATTCAACAACTAGTAGCCAGTATGAGTTAACAACTACACACAAAGAAAGAGTTTAACACTATCCCTGAGAGGAGTGAAAGAATGTAGTTACAAAATATATACTATGCAACAGAGAAAGAAAAAGTACTGACCCTGGAAAAGCACACAATTAGTCAGTACAACAATGTAAGTGATTACTGCCGTAGTGAAAGAGAGATTGAGAAGAGGTCGCCTCAAATCCATCTCGTGACAGTATCAACCGTTTCCTGCAGATACGTTTCACTTTTTGCTATTAAGACTGTATCATCATCGTATCTCAAGTTGTTTATATTATGTCCGCCGAATGATATTCCTAGCATGTCCTCTAGAGATCTCATTATATTTTCACTTTACATATTGAACAGATCTGGTGACAGCACACATCCCTGCCTGACAACGTTTTTTCCTACTGAAACGCTCCTATTTGGCTGCTAATTCTTACAGCTGCTGGTTGTTACCAGTATATCTTCTTTATTATCCTCAAGTCTTTTCCATCAATGTTGATGTTTTCTAACACTTTGATAATTTCTCATGTTTCACTTTGTCAAATGCCTTAGTGTAATCTATAAAGCACATGTACAGATCTGTCTTCACCTATATGGCTCTTTCTGTTAATGTTCTTATACTATATCTGGCATTGTTTGTGCCTTTACCTTCTACAAATCCACAATGTTCATCACTGATTTCTGGTTTAATTTTATATCTCACTCTTCTCGTGAAAATTTGTAATAATAATTTGGTCGCATGACTCATAGGACTAATGGTGCAATGTTAGAATGTACATTATTTGTTTATCTTTTCCTCCCTGTACTATGTGGAATCTGGGACTATTTTATGCTTTTAGTTCTCTTTACGAAACTAGCAATAAAAGCAATCACCAGCCCTTGGCAGTGGTGGTTCGTGAAATCATCTTTCTATACGCTGAGGTCTCTCCACACCTAAGCCTACCTTGCCGTTGGTTGGAGAGCTTGAGTGCCTCAATGATCCTGGGAGCTATGCCGGCGGGAGTTTTACTCCTAGCAGGGTCACCCAAGCCGGACAGGTCCTTGGTGAGGGGCCAGACAAAAGGGCTGTGGAGTTGGTGGAACCCTATAGGTGTAGATGCAGAACCCACCGGCGAGTGGTACAAGCTCTGGTCTGCACCAATCCACCCCCACTTCATGGGTTAAATGCTTTCTTGCCTCATTCTTCGCTGTTTGTCTCCTATCCAATAATCCCCATGGATGACGAAGAGATGCAGGCCAGCGGACATTGCACCTTTGTCCCTCTGTGACAGCCTCCTAGGTGGCGGGGAACGCCAGATATACCATCACTGCAGAAGGGTTGGCAAAGCTGACTGAAGAATGATGAATTAGCTGACCCAGATGTATATGCTATTTTTCTGGCAGGACGTGACGATCCTGGGATACTGATACACTGGACTGCCTCCCTTCGGGGATACTGAAAAATGCATCCATACCCCCCTGAAATCATGAACATGCCTCTAAGACAACAGACTCTATACGAGCTCGGGTGTCGCCTCGGTTATCAAGGCCCGCGCTGCCCTTCGGTACCTGGGGAGGGTAGTGAAAAGTATACTACCAGTAATAATAATAATATATGTAACACAGACTCACTACGCATCCTCCAACTCAACACATATCAGGAAATCCGAAACAAAATACTTGAAACTAACCAAGCTTCTACTGGACCTAAAAATCCATGTTGCAGTTATCCAAGAAGCAATGCTACTAAAAGACACCTCCTTCCATATCACAGGCTATACAGTGTACCAGTGCAAGTGTATAAAATGTCAAGGATTAGTGACACTTATCCGGAATGATACACAGGCTGAGGTTTCTGCTCTTGAAACCAATGACGAAACAGATCTACAGGAAGTGATAGTCTGGAGTGGTGGAAAGCCATTGATAGTCATTAACATTTACAACACGCCAGAAACACACCTTGCTCTGAAGCCTTTCCAGACCACGGACTTGAGGAGAATGATCATTGCTGGTGACATGAATGGTCATTCACCTCTGTGGGGCTACACAGACAGGAACCCAACAGGAATAGCTATAGAGAAACTCACTAACACTACCACACTCATCCTACTGCAGAATGCTCACACCCCACCGACATTGCTCCACCGCGCCAGTGGAACAAAAAGCAGACCAGATCTCACCCTAGTAATAGCAGATATCCACCCACATTGCTCAGTTAGAGTGCTCGACGACATCGGAAGTGACCACAGACCCATCCTCCTTGAGATCACAAACACCAGGGAAATAAAAAGAAATTGCTTAACATCACCCCCATGGAACTACAAAAAGGCAGACTGGCATTTCTTCAGGAGACAAGTACGACAACGATTCGAGGCCATCGACATGACGCTAGACATAGACAAGGTATATAGTAAAATCACTACAGCACTACTGCAGTCTGCTAAAGAAGCCATTCCACGAGGATGTAGGAGAAAGTTTAAACCTTACTGGAGTACAGAACTGGAGGCTGCTGTAAACGAGAGGAAAAAAGCAAGACGGCAAGCTGAGAAACACCCAACCCCCCGCCAACAAAGCAAATTATAACCGCCTAACTGCAAAAGTTAAACGTCTGAGCAAAAAAGCAAAAAGAGAAACATGGGTTAAGAAATGTGGAGAGTTAAACTTGCGGAAAGACGGAAAGAAAGCATGGTGCCTCATATCAAATCTCTCAGGAATTAAAAGAAAGAAAAACCCTGAACCCATCATTACAAGCACTGAACCACCACTAACAAGGGATGCACAGAAAGCAGAAGCCTTCAATAAGCACTTTGCTAACGTAAACAAAAAACAACCACGCAAGAGACTTGACAGTGCTATCAGATCACTCACTAAAATGTTGGAGAAACAACCAACAGCTAGCTGTGAGGTCTTTGAAAAGAACTTCACTCTTTCAGAACTCAAGATGGCCCTAAAAAAAATGCAAGAAAGGAAAAGCTGCTGGACCTGATCGGCTCACTAACGAGATGATCTCAAACCTCTCAAATTATGAACTCTCCACCATCCTTGACCTCATTAACAAGACCTGGAGAGAAGGCAAGTTACCAACAGAATGGAGAAAAGCCAATATCATCCCAGTCCTTAAGAAGGACAAACAATCCAATGAAGTAACAAGCTATCGACCGATCTCCTTGACATCAAACCTAGGCAAGATCACTGAAAGGATGATAAATGAAAGGCTATATTGGTGGCTAGAAAGCAATAAGATCTTAAACACCAATCAGTCAGGTTTTAGAAGAAACAAACAGACAATGGATCAGTTGATACGATTCACCCAAGAGATAGGTGATGCCTTCCAAGAAAAAAGAAATGTGCTTGCAACATTTATTGATCTTAGACAAGCCTATGATCGAGTCTGGAGGATAGGCCTCCTCTTCAAAATGCGAAGAATGGGAATATCAGGGCGAATGTACAACTGGTTAAAAGGTTTCTTCCACAACAGAACAATCCAAACAACATTCAGTGGAGCAACATCAAAACAAAGAACCCTGGAGGAAGGACTGCCTCAGGGATCAGCACTAAGTTGTACACTGTTTCTTATATTTATAAATGACCTCCCAGATGTCATCACCTGCCAAAAAGCACTATTTGCTGATGACCTAGTCATCTGGACAAAATGAAAATACCTCCAAACCATCACCAAAAATATGAACAAAAACCTGGCAACCATCTCTGCATACTGCCAGTTTTGGAAACTTGAAATCAATGTAGAGAAAACTGTGTATGGCCTGTTCAGTCTAAACAAGAGAGTTAATGAGAACAACATCGAGGTCTGGATGAATGGAGAGAAATTAGCATATGAAGAATGCCCGAGATATCTTGGAGTCGAGCTCGACCGTAGACTTACCATGAGACCCCACATAGACAAGCTGATTGAGAAAGCATCCACAAGACTCAGGCTCATTAAGCACCTTTCTTCCTGTGGGTGGGGAGCAGACCAGCACTCATTACGCTAACTCTATACTGGATATGTGCGCCCAGTAATTGACTACTCGCTCCCCCTCCAAACTATTGCAAGTAAAAGCCTCTTACAAAAGCTAGACAAAGTCCAAAATCACGCTCTACGGTTTATAAGTGGTGCCATGAAGACAACGCCGACAGATGCATGCGAAATCAACACCAATATTGAACCCTTAAACCTAAGAAGAGAACGTCCAGCTGTGAAAACATACGAAAGGTATCTGAGAATGGACACACAGGAGGAGAATAGGAAAATGATAGAGCAGTGGCACCAAAAAACACAGAATACAAAAGACATCTTTTCTTAAAAATGCAAAAGAAGCTAGCATCAAACACCACCTACCAGCAGTTAGAAAGCCGATGGTAACTGTCAATAATGAACCACCTTGTTGGCAGGCAACTACTCCCATAGTAAGAACTGAACTCTCTGACCCCTCAGCAGACAAGAACACTCTAGGACCACTACTGAAAACCATCGCTTTAGAAACTATAGATTCATATCCACAAGACATCATCCATGTCTACACAGATGGATCTGCATTTAAAGCTACCATCAATGCTGGATATGGCGCAGTGATAAAATACCCCAACCAGCACCCAGAAGACCACCCTTGCATCTTTGGCCCTTGCGGAGAAATTTGTTCCAGCTATGATGCAGAAATAACAGCACTAGAAAAAGCATTGTGCCGGATAATCTCAGACTTTGAAAGTGGCATCACTCCACCTGAGGATATTGTTATATTCTCAGACTCAAAATCAGCACTCCAAGCCCTAGAAAGCAAAATGTCCCCTAACATTAATAACATCTGTAGATTTATTGACCAACTGTTCACTTCCTATTGCGTCGAAGTTACACTCCAGTGGATCCCAGGGCATGTCGGAGTCCCAGGAAATGAAAAAGCCGACAAACTATCCAAAAGAGGAGCAGCACTGCCCCAGTTCCCATCAAGTACCACACTGCAAACCTGCCAACAGATCCTGAGAAACAATTATAGGGAAGAATGGCTAAACCAATGGGCTTCCTCCCAGACAGGGCGGCTATTCTTCAAACATCAAGCTAAACCAAACCCTCAAGATCCAGTTAAACAACTGAAAAGAAGAGATCAGAGTCTAATTTTCCAGCTGAGAACAGGCCATGCCCCTGTCAATAAACATTTAAATAGAATAGACCCACTACGTGAACCAAACTGTAGGCACTGCCACCACCATGAGGAATCAGTTGAACACCTACTGTTACAGTGCCCAAGACTAACAGACCTGCGACGCCAACTACTCCCATCGCACCCAACCATCCACAATACACTCTACACATCATCACAGCAACTGAGGAAGACTTGCACCTTTGTCAGAGAGGCAATGGGCTGTCAAGAGCTACCTGCTCACAGCTAAAGGGATTATATCATCATCATCATCATCATCATACGCTGAGGTTGCCAGCGTCAAATAACTAGCGATTTTCACATATTAATAGTCACATGGTAAATGCAGTACCACGCAGCAGTTTCTTCTACAGCAGATGTTGGAAATGTCCACCATGGGCCTCAAGACATGTCTGAACATGCTTCTTCATATTGTCGAAGACCTTCTGCAGGGTAGAACAGACAACTCTCACATCAAAACCGCTACTCTGGTCTGCCGTATATTCAAGTACACAGTAACTTTTAGGACACCCTGTATATATATGTTAGTTCACAAGTTAGTAATATAGAATGTAAAATGACAACTTACGTCAATCCTGCCTCACACACTTTTTTGCTCAGATTGATAAATTAAGGCACTGGGTTAGGCCTCTTACACGTGTACTTGGGATCGTTAACTTAGCATTAAAACTCCCTCTTTGACTTTGTGTGTTCAGTTTTCTCAGAGTCCGGTTCCTTATAAAAATGGATTTCCTGGGCTGTATTAAGTCTTACAAGGTGTTCCTATAAAAATCCGCTCTGCTAAATGAAAATCCTGAATTTTTTTCTGGCAGGTCTGGTTATACTTGGCAAGCGTAAATTTTCATAGTGAAGGAACATTGAACAAACGACAGGTTATATTCACTGTCCTATCCCGCTCTGTTTGTTATGGAGTTCAAATGATCAGCCAATCTGATTTGAATATTTTGCATGACTCATCTAGTGCAAAATTTAAAACATTTTTTTTTATGAAAATGGGCTGTAAACATCCGATTGCCCCGTGTAAGAACTCACAAACATGTCGTTAAACTCATACGACGACGTGCGTCAGGTGTAACACTTATTACTTTCTCTAAAGTAATGTCTTATCTGTTGCTTGAGCACACAGAAAATCCGTCGCTTACTGTCTTGGCAACGACGCACACTTGTTTTATCAGTACTTAAGCAGATTGCACTGGCGATTTTCGTGTTAATCTGCCGTGGCCAAGCTGTGGTAGACGAGAATTGTATCAGCCGCTCTTTGCAACGAAGGGAGAAATAGATAACAAGCAACCATGGTGACTAATCTCTGGGAGGGGTGTACGAAGGAAAATACATAATATCTGCTATACATAGCAGAGAAAAGAAAGAAAGAAAGAAAGTGCGACAATTGAAAGCACGCAATAAAAATCAGTACAAAAATGAAACTGATACTGCCGTATTGAAACAGAGATCGAGAGGGGTCACCCCATTCTGTCACACTTGCATCCATCAGTTTTAAAATGCCATCTGCCATCCACTTCTTCTTTGCAGTCCTCTTTACTTCTAGTACGATTTCTTTTGATTTTCGATGTATTGATTCCTTTAGCATTTCCCACTGTTCATTTATACTCAGTATTTTTTCTATTGCATTTTACCTATTCTGTATTGTAATGTTGTATCTTTCACTCATTTCCTTATCTGATTTAAGTATAGGCTAAGTTTAACGTGATGTTGGTTGAAGCTCGCTTTACTTTCTTCAATTTTATTCTACGTTTTCCTATAACTGGTAGATGATCGCTGTTGCAGTCTGCCCCTGGACTATGTAGTCAATCTGATTATGAACATTGTTCCATGGACTTTTCCACGTCCAAAGGCGTCTAGGATGCTGCTTAAACCAGGTGTTTCTGACTATAGTATCATGTGTTCTTGCCCACACTATCAGTCAGTCACCTCTCTCATTTCTTTCTCTCAGTTCATAATCACCAGTCACATCATCAACTTTTTCATTTCCAACTTTTGCATTGAGGTCTCCAAGTATAACAGTTGTCTTATGAAATTTACACTGAGTCATTGCCATATCAAGTTCATTGTAAAATGTGGCTATTTCTTTTTCTGTACTTTCTGCTGTTGGGGATATAATTGTAAAAAAAATGATATCAATTAGTCTGCCACTCAGTTTCAGGACTCGATCTGATATTGCCCAAAATCCCTTTACTGTCCTTGCCCTTTCTGCATCTAATATTATGGCCATTCCTCTTTCATGTTTCTTTCCTCCAGAATAAATTATTTTGTAATTTTCAGAATACATGTTACCTGTTCCGGTATATCGCATTTCACATAGCACTAATACATTTACATTCATTCTTTCCATTTTCATCTTGATGTTATCTAATTTTCCAGTCTGCATTAGTGTCCTGACATTCCAAGTTCCAATGTTTAAGTTATCTTTAATTTTAATATTGCTAACACTGGCTTCCTGGCTCAGTGGTCTATGGTTCGATCCCCAGATGAGGTGGGATTTTTTTAGGCCGCAAACAGCTCCTGGGTCGACCCAGCCCCAACAGGGTACCAGAGCAACTCTGGGAAGGTTAAGGCAGCCGGCGTGATGTTGACCACGTCACCCCTAGTGTGCCGATGGTCAAGAAAATATGGGTTTAACACCATATTCCCAATATGCCTCAATGGGTGTGTAACAGGATCCTCTACCTTTTTTACCTAACAGTAGCTTTATGAAGATCAAGTATCACCTGTATCACGTGATGCTCCCTACAAGACGAGATGATTCTTCTGGAATCCCCCTTAACGTTGTTTTCTTTTACTAGGAAGTTGTTTTGATTCATGATTGTACAAATGATAATACGACGGTAGTTTCCCGTTGCTTGCCGTAGGTTTGTGTACGGTTGTCTCCCCTAGCCTTTGACTTAAAGGTCAATCCCACAAGGCAGTGGGGAGGAAGAGGTTAAAGTTTTTTTACTTGCCTCCATCTCGCTGATTGTCACATCATAAAGCTTCAGAGGTGATTGTGGCGAGATTGAGATTAGATAATAAAATAGTTCTCAAAAATGGAGAAGACAGCTAGTGAACTAAAAGTAGGAATGGTACAGGACAAATCAGGTAGCTAACATCACAGTTTTAGATCGTAGCTATAAAAGAGAGCTGTGAAATCGAGTCACCTTCTCGCTAGACCTATCCATTGCTCCAAGGGTGTCTCTAGTAATACGTGATGTGATTGCTGCTCGTAAATAAAACTCCCTACCAGTTTAAATATCAAATACTCTTTTGAATTGCACACACACGAATGTGACGGTATTTGCCTCCCCTTCTTTGCAGTAGTTTTCCAACAGTGGCCAAAACTCAAGAGCAACTATTATAGGGTTCAATGGAGTCTATTTTTATATACAAGATTACTCTTGGCAGAAAAGTAGATAGACGAGTAGTAAAGCTTCTATCACATAGGAGTCTTCATAAGGTATTCAGGTTAGAGAAAACAATGCTGGCTGTCGCTGAGCACGTTAATTCTATAATCTGCCGACACTTTCATGAAGAATTTAACAATGGTTTATTCTAGCTCGTTAAGCCCCCACCGCTGAGTTAATCAGTGGAATTATTAGTAAGATATATATATATATATATATATATATATATTATATATATATATATATATATATATCTATATATATATATATATATATATATATATATATATATAGCTCTGTTTAGAGTGTGTGTTTAGTAACTTTGACTGAGACAAAGAAGTAGTAAATTTAGAAGGATTGAATCGAAGTTAAATTTGTAACATTACAAATAACAAAATGTAATAATCACTTTAAGTTTTAACAGTTGGAATATAATTTGAATATTTATGGAAAAGGTTTCATCACTTGGATGGGATTTAACGGAATAAAGGAAGTCACTTTGGCAGCGGATATTTTCACTTAGCTACCATTCCTGGTTTCTTCTCCCGCTGGGTCAGTTCCTTTCCACTCTGCTCTCGCTCGTCTCTGGTCGAAGTTCAGGCGCAGCACGTTCCAAGAACGTCGAGGAGTAACAGCTAAGTTGGTTCTGCGTATGTCTATAAGACCCTCTTATGATGGCGTCTCACAAAACGTCAGTCCACTTCTACCTTAACTTGGTTCCAGAGATAGTACTTTCTGTTGGTACCACCAATAACTGGTAATAGAAATAGAAACGACACGCTCTTCTGAGTATGGCGTTTTCTGACACAGTTATGTGCCTTCCCCCCCCCCCCCCCCCTGCTCTTCTATTCTACCATCCCATGTTAGAATTTACCCTCGATGAGAATTAAATTTAATCCCTCGGGATAAAACTTCCTTTACATTTAAACTGAATAGCTTTAGCTTTACATTACATTTAAATGAAAAGACTAAACGTACAGATATAATATGTTTTGCATTTACATCTCCACGGTTTGAAAAGTGTTCGCAATATAAATTCATTTTTGTTCCATTTAGATTGACACTTATGGAAACGTTTTAAACTTCTATTTATTTAAAATGAATATTTTCACAAAGACATTTACACTTGTTTACAGCTTGAAACATTACATTAATTTTAAAGTGAATATTTTTATAGGGATATTTACACTGCTTTGAAAATGTAAGTATTATTCTTAGAATGTACATCATTTCTTTCATCTTTCCCTCCCTGCTCCATAGGGAACCTGGAACTACTTTATGCTTTTAGTTCTCTTTACAAAACTATTAATAAAGCATTCACCAGCCCTTGCAGTGGTTGTTCATAAATCATCATTCTAGATACTGAGGTTGCCAGCCTCAAATTACTTTAACATCCAATAGCGAGCTTCACACATTAAACTTCTCATGGTAATATATACATATATATGTTCACATGTTCGTAATATAATTTGAAATGTAAATCACAACTTACGCCAATCCTGGCTACATACTTGTTTGCTCAGATGAATAAAAGAGACGAATTGTTCTCTTACACGCGTCTGGGATGTTTTTAATTTTGCAATAGATTCCCTTCTGAATCCGTGTTTCTTCAGTTTTCTAGTCCCGGTGTTCCTTATTAAAATGTCCTTTTCCTTTTTTTAAGTCTTATCTGATTCTCAAATAAAAGATCCAATTAACAAATAGGAATTATGAATCTATTCTTCACTTTGGCGAGGTCTGATGTCTTGGCGAGCTTGAAATTTACAGTGAGATAAAACTGCGACATGGTCAGCCTATATTCCCCCTCAATGTTGTTACGAATCTAATCAGAAAGACCCACTCATTTCAAACATGTCGGGTGTGGCATTTTCAAAATATTTCCTACATGGAAAAATTTTCCAAAAGGTCACGTCTCCCATATATGGTAATATGTTGTCTTGCATACACTCTCATTAACACATTTGTAGACTCTTATTGTCTAATAAATTCATGATTACTTTTAACCAAGTGACCGGAAGCGATTATATCACTCTTGTCCGCCAACATGTGTCACACAGACAATAATCTCGTTATATGTCGTATGAGTACGCAAAGTCCATGTCTTATCGGTGATTTCAGCCGATAGCGCTGACCGATGTCCGTTTTAATCTGCCGCGCCTATAACCACAAATCTGGGTATCGCTCCTTGCAAATGTGATATTTATCACCTACATGGTGATTTAATAAAATCAAATATCTGCTACTTAGCAGAAAAATTACGAAGAAAGAAAGAAAGACAAGAACGCAAATTGCGATAATTGACAGCACATAATAAAAATCAGTACCACAAATGTACCGATACTGCCGGAGAGAACCAAAGATCGATAGAGGTCGTCCATTTCGTCACAACGAAGACGCATTAGAAATTATAACTGGAATCAAATCAATAACTGCAGCTTATAAATTTATCAATACACTTTAATAATTAATGTTTGTATAGTTAATGCTTGTAGATGAATATATACGAGGGGCGTTCAGAAAGTAATGCACCACATCGTTTTTCTCAGCTAATAATGAAGATAAAAGCAACAAATTTTTCTCACTTCAAATATGGCATGTGCCAATTGTGTGCACAAATTGCACTGCAACCGGCTAAATAATACGGCTGCCCTAAACCGTTGAAATGGAGCGTGTCAGCAACTTGCGTTATAAGGAGCGAAATTGTGATAGAATTTCTCGTTGCAGAGAAGGAAACTGTTGTGAACATTCACAAGCGTCTATGTGATGTGTATGGAAGTTTTGCAGTCGACAGGAGTACAGTCAGTCGCTGGGTTCAGAGAATCAAAGAATCAGGAAGTGGAGATACGGAGCTGCTTGATCGGCCGCGCTGTGGACGTCCTGCCACAGCCACCAACGCAGAAATGTTGAAATGCGCTGAGGGCATTATTCTTAATGATAGGCGAATCACTACTCAACAATTGGCCTTACAGCTGGCAGTCAGCATTGGTAGTGCAAATGCAGTTATAAAACTCTCGGATTTTCTAAGTTTTGCGCAAGATGTGTTCCTCGAAGTCTCACAAATGACCACCGATTGCAAAGAAAAGCAATTTCTTCTGAATTGTTGGAGCGTTTCAATGCTGATGGAGAGAAGTTTTTGGCTAAGATCGTTACAGGTGACGAAACCTGGGCACATCATTTTGAACCTGAGACAAAAAGACAGTCAATGGAGTGGCATCATCCGCAATCACCAAGAAGAAAGAAATTAAAGACAATTCCTTCAGCTGGAAAGGTCATGATCACTGTCTTTTGGGACATTGAAGGTGTGATTCTTGTGGACGTTATGCCAAGAGGAGAGACAATCAATTCGCAAGCTTACATTAAGACATTGAAAAAAACTCAATCAACGTTTTCGCGGAGTTCGGCCGCACAAGAATCCAGCAGACCTGCTTCTCCTTCACGACAATGCGCGACCTCACACAAGTCTGGCAACACGGGAAGCAATCACCAAATTGGGTTGGACTGTACTACTCCATCCACCCTATAGTCCCGATTTGGCACCCTCTGATTTTCATCTATTTGGTCCACTTAAAGATGCACTCCGTGGGACACGATTTGAAGATGATGAAGGAGTGATTCTTGCAGCGAAGAAATGGTTACATGATCAAGACAAAATCTGGTACGGGCTAGGAATACATGCACTTGTTTCGCGCTGGCATAAAGCCGTACAAATTGATGGGGATTACGTTGAATAATACCCATGTTTACATGACATATCCATGTATATTGTGTATAAATTTCATGCTTTTTGAATAAACAGCTCCTGAGAAAAACGATGTGGTGCATTACTTTCTGAACGCCCCTCGTATATATATATATATATATATATATATATATATATATATATATATATATATATATATATATATATATATATATATATATATATATATATTGATGCGTGATGCCATATGATGATGGATGGCATCCGCATGTCTGGTTTTGTGTAGTGTGTAGATGTGTTCAGTCAAAATAATGTTCATGCAACAATAACAGGGCAATCCACATAGGACGTCAGTAAACTCACGACGTATAAAGTCAATGAGTCTTGAAACAGCCGTTGACGTTTTACTTCATTATTTATTGTGGACGCCACAGTGACAAAATGGTTACGCAAATGTGTAGGCACATCAAACAGTCATTATCACAGCAACATTCAATACAGCAATAAACGGTAGACAGCATTACAATGATGAGTCAGATGCATGTTATATTTCAAAGTGCTGTAAATGTAGTCAGGTGAACAACTCCATCCTTTTCTATAACAGCCAGGAGATAACCAGATGTATGAGATCAGTTCACTCTCCTTAGTTTGACTTCAGCAAGACAGACACGTCTGCCGAAGTATAAATAATGTCCTCAAGAATATCCTCTAGATAATAAAGGTTTTCTAAACCTAGTTCATTTAACAAAGTAGCAAGTAATGGTCCTTGGTACATGCATCAACCGATGCAGTACAATGCAGCGACATGTGAGCTGGGAAGAACATCTCGTGACGACGACTTTCGGAGACAGGCTATGAATCGAAATCGCTCACGACCCAAAATCGATAGAGTTAATGAAAAAGTCAATTTACCTTGCTTTCATGAAATACACAGAAATATCACGCCTCCCGACATGTGGGAAAACACTAGAGGTATTATCTCGACTAAACGAAATATCCATAAGAGGACTACACATCCCTGACAGAACAAAAATAGCGGAGATCCCCTCTTCAACGAGGCATCTCTTTCGCCATTCCAAATCGCTCACTCCCATTAGTGGTGGGCGGAAACCGATCGACCAAACAACAAGACAAGTCATGCGCAGTCCAGCGCAAAAATGACCACAGCTCAAAAGTTAACTGCATTCGATACTAACGCGAGAAGACAAATGCTTACCGAGAAAAGTGACTATAAATTTCAAGCAGTTGTTGCCCTTGCGTTATAAAACAGATATTGAAATAAAACGATGTTGCGAGAATTTATCACGCAACATATATATATATATATATATATATATATATATATATATATATATATATATATATATATATATATATATATATATATATATATATATATATATATATATATATATATATCATATCCAGTTCAGTCATAATTGACTATGGGAATGCGCCTCTGAGTTGACAGCCCTCAGCTGCTTATTTTATTGGTGTTCATTTGGACGTTCTCCCCTCTCTTCAGCTTGCCGTGAGAGCTTTTTTTCGCCCAATCAGATGTGGCGAAGTACAGATCATCGTCCCTTAGTGCGATCGGCAGCTTCACCCTCCCAGGTTCAGTGCCATTATATCTTTCTTGTACACATCTTTTAACCTCTGGTGCGGTCGCTTAACTGTTCTTTTGCCATCTACCAGTTGACCATAGAAAATATCTTTCGGGAAGCGACCATCTTCCAGTCGGCGGTCATGGAAGACAAGACCAAAACAATATATATATATATATATATATATATATATATATATATATATATATATATATATATATATATATATATATATATATATATATATATATATATATATATATATATATATATATATATATATATATATATATATATATATATATATATATATATATATATATATAATAGTTTTCACAAATTCACACAAAAATTATACAACAAAAAATGGTGTAACTGTCAAGTCTGTTTTCATGACGGTCGTGGAGACGTTTAGGTTTGTGTCTTGATACAAATGTCAACTTATCTTTCTTCAGTTTCTTTCTCTTCAGTCACTTCTGTAACTTGATACTCTGTATACTTCCCGGGGACTTTATTCACCTGGACAGGTAGCATGATACTGCTGCCAGACATGCAGCGTTGATCTTTGACTCACACTGCATTCTGTTATTCACTTCACCAGAAGCTATGTTTTTGCATCCCACTCTGGTATCGGAATCTGCAATATATCAACCAGGCTATAGTATCTACAACTAAGACGCTCCTCCGATGATGACTGGCCACTATCGTTCAGAATTATCATTTTGATAACATTTTTATAAGACTGTAATCATGTCAGTCAAAGGGGTACGTCATACAAACAATAAAATGCATCAAAAGACTGCAGGCATCAGTTTAACATTTTTATAAATTCTATCAAAGTAATACCCGTTGATATTTAGGTATGCCAAAGTTGTTTCCCTTTATAAAAATGTGTAATACGCTATTAACGAAAGGTAACGAACAAGAATTAGAAAACAGAACTCTGAGCGCACATCATTTAAAAGCTAAGCCATAAAAAGAACTATAAGATGTTATTGCTAGCATTGTCTAGTCCTGACAAAGATTCGCTTAGCCGAGTCAACACCGTTTTGGATTGTTTCAGGTTATATTCAGTTGAAAACCAACTTCAGTGTCAGGGTAGTTTTAGGAGTACCAGGTCAAGACACAAGCATGTAAATCAAAGTCAATCATAACATTAATTTTTAAATATACATCAATTTACATGAGATATTTGACGATCAATACATTTTTAACATGCCCTTCAGACACAATATTACAGATCTGAGCTCTTTACTACGCAAGTCGGCTCACAAATCAAGTCATCTTGACTTTTGTCAGTTATAGGCTGTGGCTTGTGGCTTCTTACAAGTGCGGGTCAGTGCTCTGGACGCCTTCTCAGCTATAAGATCTTGAAGTGAATTTCGGAAGTCCAGAATTGGGTCTGAAAAGCCTTTATACACCCTTTATTTGCAGTGCTTGTCATGACATCGATGCTGTTAGAGGCCCACTTTTCAGCCACTAATATTGTTCCATTGTGACTTCCTACCAATAACGCTAAAGCAGACTTCATGTGATTTACTTTTACTGATATAAACTCCAGTTCGATTTGAAATTCCATTGTGTAAAAACTCCAACAGAATCGTAATTTCCCGTCAGATTTCAAAGATAATTAATCTCACGGATAAAATTACTTGAGAATGGTAATTCCAGTCCAAATCTTAAAAGTAATATCTTTGATTGCGTAATTCCCAGAATGATTTCTGCTCTATTTGCTGAAGAGACCACCGGAAGCTACAGTCTTACCTGAATGTGAGAAATTTGATGATTTGAAGAAAGAATGAAGTAAGATTGTTTGCTCGACGCATGAGTCTGTCGTTAAGAGTTCATCATCTTTTTTTTTTGTCTCATAAGAGACCACTAGTAACCACACGTTTTACTTAAATATTAGAGAGAAACTTAATAAAGAAAGATGGTTGTGTTCGACGCTTGAGCCTGTTGCTAAGTGTTATATTACCGAAAAATAAATGCAAGAATGGTATCACGTCAGATAGCCTTTCGGGCGGAAGGCTCGGTAGACTGTAAGTAGAAGAATCTGAGCAGATTCAATGAACAGACTGTTTACCCTAAAATATTACGTTTTTGTGCAGGCGAATGCTGAAGAATTAAGTTATTGAATTACTGTAAATTCTTCAACAGTAGTTGAATTGTTTATTCTTGGGGCACATGTTGTGAATTGCGATAATATCCTTTTTCTGATACGACTGCCCAGAAATGAGATATGGAGAATTTGACTTCTTTGTCTTTTGGCAAGTTTAGAGTGAGACATGCGTTATAGAACTGCGCAGCCCAAACTCTCTGAGACTAACGATCATGGCGACTACCAATTGTTCTTATTACTATGAAAGGAGAAAAATAAATAATCAGAAAGAGTGAGAGAAACTGCACAGTTACAGACTTCCATAAATGCGGGCCTGCACAGATGGGAAAAATTAAAACTGTACGACACGATCACTAATGTGGACCTGAAGGTATGCACCAGATAAATGCCAGTGAAACGAGATGTTGAGGAGCGTCGCTGGCGTTGGCTGACACGCGCACTGAGAAAGTCAGTGGATATCATTACAAGGCGAGTCCATGTTTTCGAATCTTCAGAGTAAGAGACATCTAAAACATTTCTTCTTCTATTTCGTCGTTCGCTCTTAAATACTATCTCTCTTATCTAGCTGGCGGTCCGTCTCAGGCTTCTGTCGTCGCCATACATTTTCTTCTTCAACTGGGTTGGCTAATGCCTCGCGGCCACCTTCCTTCTCTCATGGAGTAGACAGTCTTGGAGCACGTGTTCTACTGTTTGTTTGTCCTCCCCACGGGCACATATCTGTGTCTGATTTTCACTTTGTTGAACACATGGTATTTGTAATGGCTGGTTGTCAGCCTGAAAATTATCACTTGGGCTCGTCTTGGTAATGTATAGTATGGTTCTGCAGTATCGGAGTCTTGGTAATGTATAGTATGGTTCTGCAGTATCGGAGTCTGGGTGTTCGTTATACAATTTTTCTCTATTTGTATTTCTGATTATTGCTTTTATCTCTGCATATGCAGCCAAGTCTGCGAACATGATTAATAAGGCTTTCATGAAAGTGGCCAGATCGCTATGGTATCTTCTTACTCATATTAGAAGGAAGCAAGCCACTTGTTGTAGTGGGAGAGGAAAGGGGGAGAATAGCACAGAGAAAAGCTGGAATATATAGTGACAACAGGAGCACTAGAGTGAGAGAATATATTGGGTAGTTTTACTTCGTGGCATGGAAAGAATTCAACATCAGAACTAATAAACAGTGATGAATATACGAAGTTTTCAAGAACGAGATCATCTACACCAGATGGTATGGTACATGAAAAACTTAAAGATATATATTTTTATTTACATTCGTTTAGTCTATATTTTTGGCATCCTGTGTGACCTTTTCATAGTTTCATCCAACTTGCAATTTACTTTTTAAACTTTTATATCACCAAGGCTCAATTACCCATCTTCAAAGGTCCTGACACCCCCGTCTCCGTTCTGTTTACATCGTCTTGCCCTAGTTTTCTGAGAATGACATAACAAGCTCTTAGGTAAACACATTCCAGATTTGACGACCTTAAGGAAAGTTGAAAATGGAAGGGGGGATATCAGAGTACAGGCAGATGAGCAAACAGAGCTGAAATAAGAAAGTATCGTCACTGTATTCTAACGTCAGGAATACGGCTTTGCGCTGGTAATCGATTACGGAAAGTGTAATTTTTTTTTAAATGTACAAAAATCGTTATCTAGAAGTCGTTTTCATCTTTTAATATAAGTCAACAATAGCAAAAACATCAGCCCAGGACAATTTATGATTTCACTCATTCCCGTGATCATAGATGAAGCTTCTCAGCTTTTGTGCCACTGTTTCTGTGCTTCCTATTTCTGAAGTAAAACAGAAATGAATGAAATGAGCATGGCAAAATTAAGTGACGTCATCAGGGCATGCAGCAGGAAGAGCGTAACATAATTGTTTCCCACCATATTTTAGCGGATGACTTACTCGTGTGTGTGTGTGTGTGTGTGTATGTATATATATATATATATATATATATATATATATATATATATATATATATATATATATATATATATATATATATCTCCCGTATGGCGCCAATCGCCCCAGCACCGGCCCTGGTGAAAGGATAAATTAAAGGGCCTCCATTTATCCTGTCATAACGCTTCCTGTGTGATTTATGTAAATTTTCAGCATCCGATTGACACATTGGTTAGAGCGTTGGTGTTAAGTTATTTTATATTAATAGAGGGGGAGTTAAATGTTTGAGATCCTCACATGACACGTTTGCAATGCTTAAGCTGTTCAATTTATCTACACACTTGCTATATACATTAGGTATAGCCTCCTTATCGTAGAGTAGCGCAATCATTCGCCTGCTATATATTTTATGCGCATAGCTATTTATTATGATACTCTACTTAGTACTTATTAGTTTAAATAGTCTACCTAGTGTTTATTCACATCATACTACTTTAGACTGTGTTGCTTTCTTCTAGTGTTTTTTTTTTTTTGGGGGGGGGGGGGGGGGGGGGAAATTGATTTCAGTTTCATTTCGTTTTCCACACTTGCGTTTTACACACGAACGATACGCCTCTCATTTGTTTACAATGTTGACATGATTTATCATCTTTGTTGATTTATCTTAATTTTTTCACCATTTATAATCGTTCTCATATTTCATTTCATTTCCTTTGTTCTTTTCACTTATCATTTCATATTTAGTACATAGTTGAATATGTCTCTTTACCTTTCAACTTTTGTTTGCATTTGGTCTTTTATTCTCATTCTACATATTATGTCCTTCTATTATTACTTTCTGTCTTCATAATTACACATGATGTTAATGATAGTTGTCTACTGCTTAGCTTGATGGAACTTGACTGACCTCACTATTATTAAACAACAACAAAATCTTCGATTTTTTTTCGCGGGGGTCGATGTCAACTGTTAAGTTATTTTATATTCATAGAGGTAGAGTTAAATATTTGAGATCCTCACATGCACGTCTAGTATTTTGTAGACGCACATTTGAGCGCATCTAGGATAATTGTATGTTATATTATTTGCGTACGACCGTGCACCATTATTAAACGGGTATGGCGCGGTATGTCGCGGTGATTTGTTGCTATACGGGCAACGTACTTGAGGCAGATCCAGATAACTAGCATCGGGTATAGACGTGAATGATTATGGGGTTATTACCCAAGTAAAGGGAAGACACGAATATGTAGCAATTATGATCATCTGAAAGATGAATACACTCTTCTTGAGGGAGCTATGCCAAGAAGCTTGTAGTTTGAATATTTAGCCAAAAACGGCTCGTTTTAAGTATCTTTCCTCCGATACTTGGTCTCCTGTAACGTTATGGCAGAGCTTCAACTTGACCAGATATGTCAAGCTGCTAGTGCGTCCCACTAACGCTAGGAGCTGATTGAAGCGTAAAAAAATATAGATAACTACGTTAAGAATATTAACATGGTCACTTCGTCAGAACCATGTATACTACCAATCCGTTAACCTTGATGTGGTACCGGTTAGTGCAGTCAGTCAACGTCTCTGGTGAATGTACTTTTGCTATGTACATTTGTGCTATGTCTACGCTATTGAAGATGTTTTGAACTACTGTTATTTGAACTACTGTTATAAGTCTCGTCAAGAATAAAATATGTTATCGTTCATAACGCTTCCACCGAGTGCAGAGTTTATACGTTACCAGTTGATCACGCTGTGTTGACCCATCCATAGTTACCGGGTTCCATCATTATTATTCAGATCATCAACATACGCCAAAGTTAAACGGCGCACATCATATTCGCGTTACCAAGAAGTACGTCGGCCATATTGTGTAAGCCCGACAGCCCTGACAACATTATTGTCAATCCAGTAAAGAAAAACTGTGGCCGTATAACCCACCACCATCAGCATTTATTCATGCTAGAGCCCAGTTATTAACATAAATGTAAAATTACCATTTTGTTGAAATCGACAAATGGATTCTAAACTAAAATAAAAATTAATTAACCGAAGCATTGAGATAATGGGAAATGGAAGGTATATTTCATTAGGTCAGCGTTAGTAAGAATGCACGGTATCTACCCGTAAGTTGTTATGGTAATAATAAAAATGGAGGTTAAAAGTAGCAACGTCACGTGATGATTATCCAATGAGAGTGTGATTAGCCCAAGCTGACCTAAGCCTTTGCCGGCAAGAATAATTAGTTAGGCAGTCTAGAAGTATTGTGCCCAGGGGAAAGACGTACAATGTCTATCCATCTCACAGTTGAGGAATTCAACTAAATGATGTTAATCATTTATTTATGTGCAGTTGTGCACTACAACGTTTTTGATTCAGTTTTTCAATGAACAGTAAGTACTTCGCTCGCCTCTCGTTTTTAACTTTTCAGCATGTGTATTGAAAATGATGAAAACCTTATAAAACTGGAGAGATAGAATAAAAATGGAGGATTTGAAAAGGAAAATAATTCTGGAGGCTATCGAAACAAAACTGCTGAAGGAACACGATTGCATGAATATAATCGCACAGGATATAAGGAAAGATTGCATTATTGGATAATAATGTTAACACACATCCTGGATTTTGTATGTATGTTTCGAAGAGGAGATTATCCAAATGTTTGATATGTGGTACCTAAGGACATATTTTCTGTACAAATTCATTGTCATTTGTATGACCAACTTGATGTAAATAAAACTTCATCTTATTGGAAAACAGGCCGTTGGAAATTTATTTACCTTTGGATAATGTAGATGTATATGACAGTGTTCATAGTATCACGACTACACTTGCTCAAAACACCATAACACCAGCAGTAGAAGGAAAATGGAACGATACCTGAACCTACAGATAGAGTGTGAGAAAATTAAGACCTCTGGCGAGCTTTAAGCCAGTTCAAACAACTATCACGTAGATTGGGAACAAATAACTATCACCCAACAGAAGGCACCCCTGCCACATGTAAGATAATTGGTGCCTTTGGCCCAGTCCTTCCCTTACCCGGCTACATAAGTGATAATTAGTACCGTGCCCAGTCCCACAAGGAATCACACTGGGTGGGACGGCTACAAAACCACCGGTAACAGTTGGCCTCTCGCGACAGAGATACCGGGTTCGAAACACTGGCATCACGCTCTAGTCTACCAAGCTGTAAAAGGTTGCCTAACTCTAATTTTCAGTTAGGGAAGGGAAATGCAGTAATGAAGGGAACTGGTCAACCCTACCTTACAAAGCTTAATCAACTATAGTAAACTCTTCACTCCCATGTGGCAGTATCTGATATTGGACTACCTAAATAAATATTAGGCGAACATAAAGGTATGTTTTCAATCACTCGTAAGAAATAAAGAAGTAGAAAACTAGACAACAGAAAAACAACAGACGTGAGTGGCTTACCCAGGACTCGAACCCAGGACCTTCCTTGCGACAACCCCGCCTAGCTATGCAAGCGAATCACACTATCCTCCCTGCCATCTAGGCATCATCAAAAAATGACCCGCAACACGTAACACCGGAAGTTTACCATGGGCAGTCCAGCCTATTAATGACACAATCACTTCTGTTGTTTTCCTATTATACAGTATAGGTCAGTCCACACAAGACAAAGATCTTAATACCTTATGTGTTATAAATATTGGACTACCTCTACGTTTCAGACAGATGCCTTCACATACCTAGGATGCATAGTAACACCAGACGGCGGAGCAAGCAAAGACATCAACAACAGAATGAACAAAGCAAGAACAGCCTTTTTTAGTCTAAACAACATCTGGAAGTCCTCTCAGTACAGCACAAGCACAAAATTAGGATTATATCAGAGCTGTGAGCTTTCTGTGCTTCTCTATGGCGCGGAGAGCTGGAGAGTTACAGAGAAGAAAATGTCGAAATTGTCTCTTTTCACACAACATGCCTAAGAAAAATTCTCCGAATCTTTTGGCTGAAGACATGCACACCATCATAGTTGGCAAGGACGCTGGAGCTGGGCTGGCCATGTCTCTCTGACCAGAGACCGATGCCCATCACATGAAACAGCTTGCATGGACCCCTGAAGGAAAACGAAAGAGACGCCCGGACCAAAAAAACAACTTTGGGGAGGGGACTGTGGAGGCTCAAAGAAGAAGAAGAATGACGTTGGGGGATCAATATGGGCGCAAGGACAAGTGGAATCAATTTGTTGTTCACGTAGGAGTTTTTGCCTTCCAA
This sequence comes from Oreohelix idahoensis, assembly GCA_024509875.1. Taxonomy (NCBI): domain Eukaryota; kingdom Metazoa; phylum Mollusca; class Gastropoda; order Stylommatophora; family Oreohelicidae; genus Oreohelix; species Oreohelix idahoensis. The sequence goes on from JAMPIV010020538.1 coordinate 478,995, forward strand.
TGAACCTGCTTTTTCGGCGGATTAAAGACCGCCAGACCTCTATGGTAACATTTTAGTTACCCTCAACTCTTTAAGTCCCAAAAGCACGAGTAACTGTAATCATTAAAACATTTTGAAATCAAAAGTTTTTGTTAATTACACTTCTTATCAGGCTGACACATTTCTTTGAAACATCAAATCCACGCTATTTCACAAAAGATAGCGATGTCAACAAAGAACTTTTTTATATTGAATTTGAACATTTTTAAAAATATTTTTAAAACAATATATTAACATGGTGTTGCCATTTTTTATTTACTACAATCCGTCATTTTTGACTTGGGTTGAAATGCTAGAGTACAAATCGATATATTTCAGGACACCCTTCATCCACACGCCACCTGCCCTGTGATGTTGGGCGATTTCTCGTAGGCGATCTGGAAGACCTTTGTTCCATAAGATGACGGCGTGACAGTAAGTAAGATTCCCTCAAATATTAATCTCTTCACCTCGTCCAAGAAGCTGGCCCTCTTACGTATATCGCCAGTTCCTGTGAAATTGTACTTGACACTCATAAATTCTACTCTTCCTATCACTGAGAAGGAAGTTTGTCCTGTCGCCTCACCGATTCTCAGGACTCTCTTTTCTTAAACAACTCGTTAACTCGAGGGTTTCGGACAGTTCCCTCCTCTTCCTATAATTCTCTTCGCTAACACGTTTGTTTCAGTGATCTCTAATGCAAACTCTCTGCCTCGTTTTCGAGCTCTCTACCTCTCTCTCTCGTTCGTCCTGAAAAGACTCTGGTTTGCGTTGTCTCTGTTTCTATCTTTCGGCCGAACACATCTAGACTATCATCTACGAGGACATTTCTTGGGACGCTAACATTGAAACTAGAAGTTTATCCTACCTTTGCCATCTGCATGAAAAACTGTTTATCCCTACTAGGACGTGGAGTTAATATGTTCAGCTCTAGTTCAATCAGACTCCCACGCACTGCAGTGTCTTCATCCATTTCCCAGGACTGCATTTCTCACTTCCTGAACCTCGGTAAGTCTCTTGACCATAACTCTAGTCAAGGACCCTTTGAACGGAAGCAGAAGAAGAAGATGTCCCAGCATGTATTAGAGATCCCTCAAGTCTAAAGAAGAATAGATAACAAGCCTCAAGTGGCAATTCCCTAAACAGACGTTAGAAGGACAACAAAATTTTGCCAGATTATCTATGAATGTCCTCCTCTCTCACGAAAAAGTGTGCATGGTTTGAGATGTAACACTTTACGCAATAAAATGACTCTTTTTTGTCCTCGCTTTACCGCCCCTCTCTCTCTAATTGACGTGAAAACATCGTAAACATTTAAAAATATCTCTCAGCAGTTTCAAACTAGATCACAATTAAAATGGGGTCACTAAATATCAGTCTCTGCAAGAATGAAAACTGTGATGTGTTCCCAAATAACCGTCATATTTCTAATATTTCATAGAAAAATGAGATTCTATTAGCAGACAGAACGTTCATGTGGAAACTTTTGTCTTGCATCCTCAACTGAATTTAATGATCTCTTCATTTTACTTTTTCTGCCTCATGCCTTTATTTCAAGGGCTGTCAGTGGCACTGTCATCATCGCCTGCGGCAACTTTGTCATTTTGTAACAATGTCTGTCATGCTCTGATCCCATTTTTACACGGTTGAGTCGAACTGGTCCTCTTTCGGGGAGGATAAAACGAAAAACAAAACAATTTAAGCGAGTGGATATTATAGACTCGAGCTTGCATATAATCATTTTTTAGGAATTAACGCAATGCGAAAAGCTGGTGAAACATGCTGGAAGAGTGAAAAAGGAGTGACAGAGATAGAAGCTTTGAGAAAGAGAGAGAGTGGACGACCAAGAGAGGAGAAATGAGAAGATCAAAGAGGAGTTGAATGATGAGAGAGAAAGATGTCAACAGAATTGATTGCTGGAGAGAGTAAGCGAGAAAGGTTGGAGTCTAGGAGTTAGGACAGAACATTGGCTTTCGCGCAAAGTGTTTAGAAAAGGGAGGCGTTGCTCATTCTTGAGGCGTTAAACAAATAAATGAGGTGTGTACACCGTAGATTAATCAATATGTTATGTTCGCTGCAACTGTAATGATTTCATGTAAACTGAATTCAAAATAAACGGATTTCTGCTTCTATGGAGGAAGCTCCCTTACTAAAATCCTTAAAAGATTTCCGTCTCTTACTGTCTTCCTCTCATTTTTGTTCGTCGACGACGTAGAATCTATAGAAGACCTGATTCTTTTGTTTTTTTGCACTCTGTGTTAGATTAAAATTAATTTTTCTTCCTTTCCTTACTTACTTTGCTGGTCCATCTCATAGTAGTGTTTACTAAGGTGCTCAAAGTGTTGAAAACTGTCTTATGTATCTGATCTTCTTTGCAATTTTTGCTCACGAAATCCTTTCTGAGTTGTCATTATCTATCACACACCATTTTGCAAATAGGTATCGCTGAACATTATTTACCGGATGTCTGTCAATTCCACACTTTTAAACACTTTCAATCTTGTATTTACGCAGTACTATGCAAACGTTACACAGGTCACTGAGCAGAAGCCACTATTTTACATTAGACGTTGGTAAGTGTTGTCAAACACCTTCAAACATGCCCCGGTGTTAACCAATTAGGCATTTACATCGAAAAATATTTATAGCTTTTTTTCTTCAATTGGACTTGCGCCAAAGTTCTTCTTCTAGCATTCTCGAAGCGGAAAACTCTCCTCTCTCAATCTCTCTCTATAAAATCTAAACGTACGCTTTTTTTACAACAAGTGGTATCAATATGACATATACTAGAAAAATATTTGGATCAAGTGTTGTAGATGACATAGTATTCCTAGATAGATATCAGCAAATAATGAGATTATTAGCATTCAAGTACCTTATGATGGCGTACCGATGGGGTCATGGCGGACATTTTCGGCAGTTACAGACAGTACTTTCCTCTTGAGCACAATAGCTGGATAGATTAGGGATCAACTTTTACCTCAGAAGGACAGACACGCTCAGTGGTTGACAGATTCCAGTCTACAGACAGTATTTTCCAGTGAAGATGTAAAATGGATGATAGACTATAATAGATAGACTTCAGAAGGCAAAAGATCACGAGGAAGTGAGCTGGTCACTTACTTACTAGAATTTCATAAAGTCAGGTGTAGATATTATATACTAGAAGACAGACAGATAGGACAGACACCTTCACTATCCTATACGCAGTATTCCCGCTAAAGGACTTTCTATATAGACGCTTGGTTATTCAGAACGTGTAAAATGATGACATGAAAAATAAGATAACTATTTACCACTTCCAAACGGGCCGTAAGACATTGGCTTCACCCAGACCTAGGCAGAGGATAGTCCATAATCTAAGACATCATCATACTGACATACAGCGCTGCAGGACATGGTTCTTAGGGGAACATAGTGGCCACAAAAAGAAGTTAGACATACCGTTTACCCCACAGGACCTCCTATTCAAAACGATAGATAGATTAGGAGCGGAATTCAGTATTATAGGATCAAAAATGCTGATAGAATTGATTCAATATGCCAACGAATGGAAAACCACACGTTGTTTAGTTTAGCAATTTAATATTAAATAATTTATAATAGTCCAATTTATACCAAGTCTTTTTATGGATCCAGATAATAATGAGCGATTGGCGTACAATTGGATAAATCCATAAATCTGACTTGGGTGGCTCCCTTCTGAATAGCTTGAAATGAGAGAGAGTCCCATTGTGAATTAGTAAACAATAGAATTTCCACACAGTTGAGATGTTAGACTGTGGTATAGAGGCTGTCTCTGAAAGCGAAAAAAGTATTCTTCCCTCCCTCTCACCTATCCTCTACGACGACTTTTACAGAGTCCGACAGTCTATTCCACATATATATTTCATATATTTCTATCTACTCACGGGCACGCACATACACGTGACGACAGTTAAACACACAGACTTGGAAAATCTATAACAATGCTTATACAGATAATTGGGATCGAGCTGACCAACGCACTGGTTTTTATGTTCAAGAGAGATATTTTAATTATCATATCAAAATTTCTCACAACACCAAAAAATACATAAAGGAAAAACATATAAAAATAGTCATAGAATTCAAGGAAAATGCTACAAGGATGATAGCCCGTTAGTATCTTACTCTAGGTTTAGCCCACAGCCCCGTTAAGAGAACAGATGATGGCTCAAAGAGTTATAGATACATAGGGTTGAGTCTAAGAGGTTTCTTTCTTTCTCGTAAATGTATGAACAGAGTTGGATAAATCTGATTTAACCTAAGAAAAAAACAGAAACTCTAGCATTTTGTAACAAATTCTGCAGGTAAAAAAAACTTAAGACAGCAAATGGGTGACAATAATACACCGGAAAAATAACACTCAGACCTGTGTACTCTCATTCATTCAGCCATGGCCTTTCTTGCACATATATACTCACAACTTTGCTCGCTGCCTCTGGGAACATAATAATTCTAGGACCTTCACACAGACCCGAAAATGCAGTCATCGGCCAAGAAATCCCCAGTTCCAAAAGACGTGCTAAACTCTCAGGGAACGATTCCTTGGGTGTTCTAATTTTTCGAATGTCTGATTAAGTCACATAAAATTTGTCCAGGCACGAAAGTTAGCAGAGCACAATGTCATTAGCTTTGGATTTTAGAATTAAGGAATGTCAGATCGGTGTCTACTTCCAGGAAAGTACTATATTTGGTCACCACAATACTAGTCACAATCTCTTGCGGAATGTTAATGTTATTCTTGTAATATTTTCGCCGCCAGGCAGCATGTACATTTAAATTTGTGGAGCAATATGAACTGGCTCAAAAGCCCAATATATATTTCTAGTCTTTAGAAACCGTTAGTGGGATTGCTATTACTGTCTCACTCTGATGGCATATGCACTGTCAGATCCAGTGTTACTTGAAACAAACAAAAAACCCCACGTGGTTAAAGATAGGAACTGTCTATGCTTCACACAAATATGTCTCTCAGGCTACTAAACGCTGGCAAGTTGGGTACCACCGTTTCACTATATAAAAGAAAGAACACATATCAAATAATTTACATATATGTACTCAATATAACTTACATTTAAAACAGCAAGCCTACAGCTTGACTTATTATTTAAACTTCCGGTGAAATAAGTTATATAAAATCGATCATCAGGAATTAGGAATATGGTGCGTATTCCGTCACTATTCACTGATGTCGCATCTAGCATTTTATAAGTTTGATATAAAATATTATCGACTGAGTATTAGCCGTTAAATTAAATTCCTTATAGCTACTAGTTTTAGTAAGCTAAGATATAATTTATTATGTATTTCCACTGTAACTCGTCGACTTAGAGAATATAACAAACTATAAATTAAGCACTCTGTTCAAAAGAAACTAGTTAAAATGAAATGAGCGATTTAACGCTTTAACCACTTTCCAAAATACTAGATATCTATTTTTACCTCAAACACAGCACTACAGGATATCGCACAATTAAGAATTATGCGCTTATATTTATGGAAGTCTAGAAGTTCGACAACTTGTCGCAACAAACTAAGAAACTTCGCTTATACAGCTCTACTCTTCGCGAACCACCTGTCTACTGCGAATATTGAGAAAGAATGAAAATAAAGTTTCAAACTAGGTTTAATATCTGAAACAGACAAAGGATGAACTATCTCCCCCGCCCCGATCTCTCCCCCCTTCTCATAACAGCTACGTTTAACTTAGAGGCGTGTCGTAACTGCCACCAGGGCGATTACGCACCTGCGTTGACAAACTGACCGGGAAAAGCGCGTGTCAGTTGCAAATCTCAGACAACCGTCTGCCGTGCCACGAGTAATCTCACCCTTCGTTTAACAAACTGACCGAGAAACGTGCGTGTCAATTTCAAAGGTAGACAACTTGTCTGAAAGGCAGGGCAGTTTTCACACTACAAGCTGACCATGGCCCATGGAGCATGAGTGTCATATGCGAAAAACCAGACCCTCTGTCTGCCTGCCCGTTCCGGCGGAGTGAATTTTCACACTACGGCCCAGAACTCGGCCGAAGAAAACACTGTCCCCGGGGGAACAGCAGACAGCTGTCGGCTCTCCCGGTCTGACGGAATGCATTATAACGCTTCTCGTCTGACTGACATCCACGTAATACCATCTAGTGCGATACTCAGTTTTGAGAATCAAAACAGGTAAAGTTTAAGAATACTGAAGAAAATATTTTTCGCAACCGAGTGATGCGAAAAATACAGGAAACACAAGTATGGAAAGATAATAAAATAAAAGGATGCGCGTGAGAGAATAGGAAGAAGATCTAGGTAATTTAATGACCATAACCTATGTGACACTGGTGTTATCTGTGAGCTCCATCCTCTATCTGGTGTTATTTGTGAGCTCTAGCCTCTATATGGTGTTGTGAGCAGCTCTGGCCTCTGGTGTTTTTTGTGAGCTTTAGTTTCTACCTGGTGTTGTTTGTGAGCTCCAACCACTATCTGGTGTTATTTGTGAGCTTTAGTTTCTACCAGGTGTTATTTGTGAGCTGCAACCTCTATCTGGTGTCATTTGTGAGCTTTAGTTTCTACTTGGTGTTATTTGTGAGCTCCAATTTCTATCTGGTGTTATTTGTGAGCTCTAGCCTCTATATGGTGTTATTTGTGAGCAGCTCTGGCCTCTGTCTGATGTTATTTGTGAGCTCTAGCTTCTATCTGGTGTTATTTGTTAGCTCCAACCTCTATCTGGTGTTATTTGTGAGCGCTAGAACCTATATGATGTTATTTGTGAGCTCTAGCCTCTATATGGTGTTATCTGTGAGCTGTAGCCTGTATGTGGTGTTACACGTGAATTCTAGGCTCTAATTGGTGTTATTTGTGAGCTCTACGCTCTACATGGTGTTATGTGTGACCTCTAGCCTCTATATGGTGTTATTTGTGAGCTCTAGCCTGTATCTGGTGTTACAAGTGATCTCTAGGCTCTATCTAGTGTTATTTGTGAGCTCTATCCTCTATCTGTTGTTATTTGTGACCTCTAGCCTCTATATGGTGTTATTTGTGAGCTCTAGCCTGTATCTGGAGTTGTTTGTCACCTCTAGCCTTTATATGGTGTTATTTGTGAGCAGCTCTGGCCTATTTCTGATGTTATTTGTGAGCTCTAGCTTCTATTTGGTGTTATTTGTGAGCTCTAGAATCTATACGGTGTTATTTGTGAGCGCTAGTCTCTACTGTATATCGTGTTATTTGTGAGCTCTAGCCTGTATCTTGTGTTATTTGTTAGCTCAAACCTCTATCTGGTGTTATTTGTGATCTCTATAACCTATATGGTGTTATCTGTGAGCTGTAGCCTGTATCTGGTGTTACACGTGAATTCTAGGCTCTATTTGGTGTTATTTGTGAGCTCTACCCTCTGCATGGTGTTATGTGTGACCTCTAGCCTCTATATGGTGTTATTTGTGAGCTCTAGCCTGCATCTGGTGTTACAAGTGAGCTCTAGACTCTATCTAGTGTTATTTGTGAGCTATATCCTCTATCTGGTGTTATTTGGGACCTCTAGCCTCTATATGGTGTTATTTGTGAGCTTTGGCCTGTATCTGGTGTTATTTGTCACCTCTAGCCTTTATATGGTGTTATTTGTGAGCAGCTCTGGCCTCTGTCTGATGTTATTTGTTAGCTCTAGCTTCTATCTGCTGTTATTTGTGAGCTCCAACCTCTATCTGGTGTTATTTGTGCACTCTAGAATCTATATAGTGTTATTTGTGAGCTCTAGCCTCTATATGGTGTTATTTGTGAGCTCTAGCCTGTATCTGGTGTTACTTGTGAACTCTAGGCTCTATTTGATGTTATTTGTGAGCAGCTCTGGCCCCTGTCTGATGTTATTTCTGAGCTCTAGCTTCTATCTGGTGTTTTTGTGAGCTCTAGAATCTATACGGTGTTATTTGTGAGCTCTAGCCTCTACTGTATATCGTGTTATTTGTGAGCTCTAGCCTGTATCTTATGTTATTTGTTAGCTCAAACCTCTATCTGGTGTTATTTGTGCTCTCTATAACCTATATGGTGTTATTGTGAGCTCTAGCCTCTATATGGTGTTATCTGTGAGCTCTAGCCTGTATCTGGTGTTACATGTGAATTCTAGGCTCTATTTGGTGTTATTTGTGAGCTCTACCCTCTACATGGTGTTATGTGTGACCTCTAGCCTCTATATGGTGTTATTTGTGAGCTCTAGCCTGTACCTTGTGTTACATGTGAGCTCTAGGCTCTATCTATTGTTATTTGTGAGCTCTATCTTCTATCTGGTGTTACGTGGGAGCTCTAGCCTCTATCTGGTGTTATTTGTGAGCTCTAACCTGTATCTGGTGTTACATGTGAGCTCTAGCTTCTTACCGGTGTTATTTGTGACCCCTATCCTCTATATGGTGTTATTTGTGTGCTCTAGCCTGTATCTGGTGTTATTTGTCAGCTCTAGCCTCTAAACGGTGTTATTTGTGAGCAGCTCTGGCCTCTGTCTGATGTTATTTGTGAGCTCTAGCTTCTATCTGGTGTTATTTGTGAGCTCCAACCTCTATCTGGTGTTATTTGTGAGCTCTAGCCTCTATATGATGTTATTTGTGAGCTCTACCCTGTACCTGGTGTTACATGTGAACTCTATGCTCTATTTGGTGTTATTTGCTAGCTATACCCTCTACATGGTGTTATTTGTCACCTCTAGCTTTTTTCTGGTGTTATATATGAGCTCTTGCCTCTATCTGGTATCATTTCTGAGCTCTAGCCTTTATCTGGTGTTATTTGTGAGCTCTTGACTCTATCTGGTGTTACATTTGAACTCTTGCATATATCTGGTGTTACATGTGAGCTATAGCCTCTATCTGGTGTTACATGTAAGCTCTTGCTTCTTTCTGGTATTACATGGGAACTCTAGCCTTTATATGGTGTTACGTGTGAGCTCTAGCCTCTATCTGTTGTTATTTATTAACTCTAGCCTCTATATGGTGTTGCATGTGAGCTCTAGCCTCTTTCTGAGTTTACATGTGAGCTCTTGCCTCTTTCTAGCGTTATTTTTGAGCTCTATCCTCTATCTGGTGTTAAATGTGAGCTCTTGCCTCTATCTGGTTTTACATGTGAACTCTTGCCTTTGTCTGGTGTTACATGTGAGCTCATGCCTCTATCTGGTGTTACATGTGAGCTCTTGCCTCTATCTGGTGTTACACGTGAACACTTGCCTCTGACTGGTGTTAAATGTGAGCTCTTGCCTCTATCTGGTGTTAAATGTGAGCTCGTGCCTTTTTCTGGTGTTACATGTGAACTCTAGCCTCTATCTGGTGTTACATATGAACTTTAGCCTCTATATGGTGTTACATGTGAGCTCTTGCCTCTATCTGGTGTTACATGTGAGCTCTAGCTTCCGTGTGTTACATGTGCGCTCTAGCCTCTATCTGGTGTTATGTCACAAGTGGTGGTAGAGAGTCTTTGTGACAAGACAAAAGTCTGAGGGAGGAGTAGAAAACAGAGGAAGTCTGAAATAGCGAATGTTAATGTTGAGTGGGAGCGTGACATTCAGGCGTACAAAGACGATAAACAACCTTTGACCCTGCCACTCGGACTTATTTATATGTCAACTCCACTCACCCTCTCTTTCTCACCTATCGACAGATGAATTGATATATGAAGTAAGAGACTGATACACCAAGTGGTTTTCACATTCAACAATCACAGATGTACAGGTAGAAGGCAATTATGATCATCAGCAAATTAGTTTTCTATGTTTATTAAGATATATATATATATATCTGATTCTACATGAAATTAACTTCTGCTTTATACTTCATTACACACTTATGGATAAAATATATGATAAGCGCCCCAGGCTTTTTGCCAATTTGATGTTACATTTTTTGACTGCAAGCTATAAACTCCTTGAAAAATTATTTGTGGCTTTTTAGCGCATTAAAAGCCTGTGTTTAAAATATGTTTTTTTATGTTCTTCTTTTTAGTGTTATTTTTTTGGTTGTTTTTCAATTTAAGTCAAATGTAATCGATCCGCTAATGACATTATCAGTTTGCGATAAACGAGTCCAGAGCACAGGAGCCGGATTTCATTATTCAGTATATTACACGGAAAGTTAATTTTTTTGTTTGTTTTATTTTTAAAAAAGTTTTTGATAAAAGTTGTAAATTACATTTTTTGAAATGTAGTTGTGAGTTGTGTGTATGTCTGTGAACACGCGTGCGATAGTGTGTGTGTGAAAGATAGGGGGGTGGGGAGAATTTTCAATATTTCTAAGATTAAGAGAGACGATCTTGTTGGAAAGAATACACCTAGATTATTTGCAGTTATCGCCCATTTCACTGATGATACAATTTCCCCCAAATAATATGTTAATTTTAATTTTATTAATTTTATTATTGTTAATGACTGATTATTGTATTGTCTTGTGGAATACACAACTATGCCAAATTTCAGAGCTATTGCTTATCTGGAAGTGATTGAAAAATCCATTGCAAGATTTGAAGGTGACAAGAGAGTGACAAGAGAGTGACATATGTTGCAAGTTAAAGAAAAGCTTGTAAAAGGACCCACAATGGGTACTAGAAATAATAATCTGTGTCTCCGTCTGACAATCCCGAACCTCAAGTAGAGGCGACTAGGCTACACAAACACACAAAAAAGTAAACACCCCACAGCAAAAGAACACACCCTCCAAAAACCACCCAAAAAATTCCCGACAATAATGCCGAGAAGAAAACACAATCTTCTAGCCCCACCAGTACTTAAACAATTAATTAATGTCCGCTACACGTCTTTAAGCAATGGCTTCCTAGCTCAGTGGTCTATGTATGGTTCGATCCCCAGATGAGGTGGGATTTTTTTAGGCCGCAAACGGCTCCTTGGTCGACCCAGCCCAAACTGGGTACCAGAGCAACTCTGGGAAGGTTAAGGCGGCTGACGTGATGCTGACCACATCACCCTTAGTGTGCCGATGGTCAAGATATGGGCCTAACACCATATTCCCAATATGCCTCAATGAGCGTGTCACGGGATGCTTTACCTTTTTTTACACGTCTTTAAGATAACATCCCTTGTCTGTCAGTGCATTAGTATCCTGCACGCTTGACCCAATTACTTGCAAATTCTGTGCCTTTCCGACGAGGAGAGAATTTAATTAAATCCACGATTGACAAGGTCAGATTGAAATATCCTTCCAGTGTGACTCAGTGATAATGAACCCATATATCCTGTGGGTTAAAATGAGTCCGAACTCGGGTTTGCGCAAGCGATGCACCTTAATATACCCGAGAGACGCGGCCAGTTCAATTGTGACTAGACTTATAAAGAAAGGGCCCACCGGTCTATAACTTAGGACGTGATGGGCGCGCTATTCTGAAGATTAGTGAGCTTGAATATTAATGGTGTCAGAGGTTAAGCAGCTCCAGTTTGGGCACCGAACTCTGCTTTCCGGGAACTGGGTTTAAGGATTTAACCACTAGTCCCCACTCGAGAACTCGATCCAGGCCATGATATCAGACCTGTGACTAAATGCTGGGTCCCGGTTTGTCCTCTGAGACGTGTTTCGCGGACGAAAACCGAGCTAAAAAAGAGAGACCTCCATTTCCAGCTTAATTGGTTCTACCCGTGGGCACGCGACAGGCGAGGGCTTTCCCTTGTGTCATGGCCAGGGAATGTTGGCCGTTCGTCTCCCAGAAACCGAGTACCAGGTTTTAGCTCGTGGTCAAAGAACTCAGAGAAAGATGCCGCCTGCCGCGATAGAGAGTCCAGGACGCGTGAAAAATTTCTCCTGCCAACATTAAAGAACAAGGGGAGTAAACCTGTCCGATTTAAAATGACAGGCCAGTTACCCCACATTACAGTTACAGGAGACCGAAAAGAGATGAGATGGGCGAGCCAAAAAATCCAAAGAATTTAGGGGGTTAATTAGGTCCACCATCGGGCCAATGTTTTAAACCTAGCGTTACATGTTACATGTGAGCTCTAGCCTCTATCTGGTGTTATACGAGCTCTTTTCTCTTTCTGGTGTTACATGTGCGCTATTGCTTCTCTCTGGTGTTACATGGGAACTCTAGCCTCTATATGGTGTAACATGTGGGCCTTAGTCTCTATATGATGTTACATGTGACCTGTTACCTCTATCTGGTGTTATGTATGAGCCCTAGCGTCTATGTGGTGTTAAATGTGACCTGTTGCCTCTATCTGTTGTTGTTTACGACCTCTAGCCTCTATGTTGTGTTACATGTGAGTTCTATCCTTTATCTGGTGTTGCTTGTGAGCACAAGGCTCTATCTAGTGTTACATGTGAACTCTAGCCTCAATTTGGTGTTATTTGTAAGCTGTAGCCTCTAAATGGTGTTGCATGTGAGCTCTTGCGTCTTTCGGTGTTACATGTGAGCTCTAGTTTCTATCTGGTGTTACATGGGAACTCTAGTCTCTATATGGTGTTATATGTGAGCTATAGCCCCTATCTAGTGTTACATGTGAGCTCTTGTCTCTATCTGATGTTACATGTGAGCTCTTGCCTCATGCTGGTGTTACATGTAAACTCTAGCCTCTGTCCGGTGTTACATGTGAACTTTAGCCTTTTATATGCTGTTACAAGTGAGCTCTTGCATCTATCTGGTGTTACATGTGAACTCTAATACTTATCGGGTGCTACATGTGAGCTCTAGTCTCTATCTCGTGTTATATGTGAGCTCTAGCCTCTATGTGGTGTTACATGTGACCTCTTGCTTCTATCTGGTGTTACTTGTGAGCTCTAGCCTCTATGTGGTGTTACATGTGACCTGTTGCCTCTATCTGATGTCATTTGTAAGCTCTAGCCTCTATGTGATATTACATGTGAGCTCTAGTCTCTATCTGGTGTAACATGTGAGCTCTTGCTTCTGTCTGGTGTTACATGTGAATTCTAGCCTCTATATGGTGTTACACGAGAGCTCTAGCCTCTATCTGGTATTACATATTAACTCTGACCTCTATCTGGTATTACATGTAAGCTCTTGTTTCTATCGTGTGTTATTTGTGAGCACTAGCCTCTATCTAGTGTTACATGTGAGCTCTTGCCCCTTTCTGGTGCTACAAGTGGGCTCTTGACCACATCTGGTATTATGTGTGAACCTTAGCTTTTATATGGTGTTGCATGTCAGCTCTAACCTCAGTCTTATGTTATATGTGAGCTCTTGCCTCTATCTGGCGTTATTTGTGAGTTCCAGCCTCTATCTGGTGTTATTTGTTAGCTCTAGCTTCTATCTGGTGTTACATGTGAGCTCTTGCCTCTTTATGGTGTTACATGTAAGCTCTAGTTTCTATCTGGTGTTACATGTGAACTCTAGTCTCTTTATGGTGTTACATGTGAGCTCTTTCCTCTTTCTGGTGTTACATGTGAGCTCTTGTTTCTATCTGGTGTTACATGTGAACTCTAGCCTCTATATGATTTTACATGTGAGGTCTAGCCTCTAACTAGAGTTACATGTGAGCTCTTGTCTCTTTCTGGTGTTACATGTGAGCTCTAGCCTCTATCTGGTGTTGCATATGAGCTCTTGCCTATATCTGGGGTTAAATGTGAGCCCTAGCCTCTATATGGTGTTATATGTGAGCTCTAGCCCATCTGGTGTTATTTGTGAGCTCTTACCTCTATCTGGTGTTCTTTGTGTGGGTAGATATTTCGGTTTGCAGATTCCCCTATTTACGAAAATACATAATTATTATGATGCTGTGTCTTATATAGCATATTGTCCTTCTGGTATTAAGGCTAATGCCAAATTGTATATATAATATGTAAAGTACATACAATAAATGATGAACAGCTCAGACAGAGGGAAGTGACGACAAAAGATAATGGACAAATCGAATAAGACTGGTGCTCCAGGGTGTAGACTGAGGATATGGCGAGGGTCGATTAACAATGTGAAGGGGTGAAGAAAGATTAAATTTACATAACACATGAAGGTGGATAAGAACTGGAAGAGAGCAAAGAAGTAGAGTAACAAGGGAAGAAGATGAAAAGGAAGGAGAAATAGAAGTAGAGTAACAAGGGAAGAAGATGAAAAGGAAGGAGAAATAGAAGAAGAATAAGAAGGGGAAGATTGTGGAGAGAGATAGAAAACGGGGGGGAGGACCAGGACAAAGAATAAAAGAGGAATGACAAAAAAGAAGTTGAAAGAAATAGAAAGGGGAAGCATAAGAAGACGAAATAAGAATAAAAAATAAAATAGTTTAATCAAAAAGAGAGAAGACAGGAGCATTAAACAAAGAAAGAAAAGAAGGCAGAAGAAGGAGATAAGAGGAACAAGAAAGATAAGAAGATGCAGAAACAAGAAGAAGAAACAAGAAGTCAAAAGCAACACACACAAAATTATTATATACAACATTTCCCTATTAGTCTATAAACAATCACATGTTTATAGAGATTCACTGCTACTATTGCTTCTAACGTGTTCCATCTTGTATTTTCAGCATTCTATTTTGGTCAAGGTGCTGACTGGACGGACCATATCCGGTAAGTAATAGAAATATAACCTGTCGTATTACGTATGGCAATGTCGAATATTACGTATGGCAATGTCGTATATTACAATGTTGTTTTAGTCAGCAGAAAATCAGGCAAATGTTACGAATGCAGTGAGAGAAGATCGTTAAATTGTTACAGTTTTTACAGTTCACTGTTTTCGTTGTCTTGATTATCCCCAGATTATATTTTTAGAGATCAGATCAGAGAGTTGGCTGATCACTGTTTTTTTTCCTCGCTGTAGAATATACTGTCTGGCAACAATTTAGAAAGACATAGATCCTAGTCTTCGGCTAGAGTTCAGATAGTTTATTGACAATATAATTAGCTACGGCTCACAACTGCTATGTTTGGTCTATATTTCACCCAGTTCACAGAATATATCGTCTGGCAACGGTTCCCATAACCCAGTCTCCGTCATCGTGTTCAGATAGTTCTCATGAAGTATTCCCTTACTGCAGTTCTACACTGTGGTTGAAAATATCACTTCCTATTTTAAATTTTCACATTTTCACTTGCATGTATGTATGTATGTATGTATGTATGTATGTATGTATGTATGTATGTATGCAGTGGATTGTTGACACCCAGCGACTGTCACCTCGGCAAAAAGGATCATTGCCAAGAAATGGTCTTCAAGAACATGTCTTCACCTTAAAAACAGCAGTTAGTGACTTTCTACATTCATCAGGAAAGGCCTATCTGTGCTTTATTGATATTAAAGATGCATTTGGCAGCATTGACCACGAGTTTATGATAAGGGAGCTAAGCGAATCAGGCTACCCGGACGTCTTTGTCAACATCACCAAAGATATATACAGTGGCTTCTCATATCAAGTTAAAAACGCCAATACTATCACAGACCGGATCGAGCGTAAGAAAGGTATTATTCAGGGGTGCCCATGGAGTGTCATTGTATTTCGTTGATCAATGGCGACTGGATACTGTCACCCCTCATCGTGAATCAAAAGATCACATACGAATCCTCATTCAAATATGTGGATGACGTTTGCTCAGCGCCACCAACATACACGACTTACAACCATGGCACAGAAGACAACAGTATTTGGAGACCAGCGGAATGGAGTTTCTGTTAAGCCACAAAAGTGTGCGTGTTCAGCGGTCACCGAAGCTGGAAACTTTTTGGGTCAACTCTCGTAACTGATGGACGAATTAATATCCAAGGTCATGAAATCCCCTCTTCTGATCCTGGGCGTTCCTACAGATACTTGCGGACATCTAATTACAATTGATATACATCGGACCAGTTTCAAGCAAGCAGTTATATTAAGAATTTTTTTAGATCAAATTTAACCAATTCTGATTAAGCTGTGCCCATGCTACCAACATCAGCAAAGATCTCATTAATTAACCCGAATTATCGGAACATCTCATGTTTTATTTTCTAACATACACTTCACAGAAAAAAAAAAAAAAAATCAGATGCCACAGTCACGTTAGACTAAAATTCTGAATCTTTTGATGCGGCAAACTTCAAATGTGTGCGAACAATTTGTAGAGAATGGGATGGCTAATGGTCGGTCGCTTACGTACACTCTCGAAGTCAGTTAGATGCTCAATTGTCAGTTAATAGTCTTGTAAAATGCAGCGATAAATTCGTTTAGATAGACATATGAAAAGACGTTAAAATAGACCAAGTAGATGCTACTGATAGCAGAATAACTTTGCAAGTTACGAGTTAAATATGGCACCTTCCATCTAGGCTAAAAGATAAAAGGTGAATTGGCAAAATCATTTTGGGTAATTGAAACTGAATGAAGAAATGCGCGCGTGAAGGAGTGAGTGTGAAAGTGGTGACAGTGTGCCATTCACTTGTACATTTTAGATGTAGATGAAATGTGAGTCTCTAACATACAAGTCAGCAAATGCTTTTTATTCTGGATTTTCACATCGAATTCTAATGTGATAGTGAAAAAAGTGGGTCGAACTAAACCAAAACGTAAAAAAACCATGAGAAATGCGAAAGATGTGAACTTGGAAGAGGCTTTGTATCTATGGTTTGTGCAAAGAAGAAGCAAAGGGGAACCTATCTCTGGTTCTCAGTTGTGGAATGCGAAAGGCACTTCAGTTCAACAGAATCGAAACTGTGATATGTCCTCCTGACTTTAAGGCTATTGAAGGGATGTACCAAATTTCAAACATTTTAAATCTCAACAAAGGCACAGAATTGCTGTAGACATTATTTATGGGAATCTTTATCTCATACGATGCAACTGGTGACTAACAATTTTAAAGAGATAAAGTTAAACCTTCTTTTTTGGCAGAAGCAGGTTATTCACTCGATGATGTAAGTACACATGCCGTAAAACCTGATTTATACGATAATCATTCCTCAACAAATCAGCTTGCATAGTAGAGGCAGCAATAGCATATGACGCCCATTTAGATAAATGTGCAACCAACATAACAATTTTGATAAGCCGCGAATGCCATTGGAAGCATCGTTTATCGAACTAGGCTATCGCAACGCCGTAAAAAAACCACGTTGTTTAAAGTGGAAACTTCGATGTAAAAAGATGTGACATGTCTCCCATGTGTGTTACAAAGCACAGAAGAGTGCTTGGATGAATGAAATAGTGTAAAATATTTCTTGATTGGTATACAAATCAGTTCATCCCAAATGTGAAGAAACTTGAGAGAAAAAAAAGAAAACTGTTAAATTGCTGAAAATTCTCCCTACTGGACAATTGTGCACCATCTCATCCAGAGACGGATACATTGAATGCAGTTGATGCAAATTTTAAAGTAATTTTTTTTCTGCAAACCCAATGTAAAACCCCCATGTAAATTCAACCATATGGATCACTTGAATGTTATAGCACAACATTTTGCTTAAATTTCAATAATGTACAAGCAGGTTATATCCTATCGTTTTATGCCAATTGTTGGCTGAAAGCTGAAAAAGTGTGGTTATGTATTTCCAACACAAAGCTTCGATCTCAAAACTGCTGCTATATGTTACTTTGATGCTAGGACCACACTGTCAAAAGATAACCTTAGAAAGGCCTGGAGTAGATTGCTTGGGAAAAAAGGAGGAAATGAAACTACTGCAGTGGACAAAATGATGATTGTATAAATGAAGTTGTGGAACTGTTTCAAGCAATGCCCGGATGTTTCGGACTGTGACAAAGATGATGCACACATGTGGCTAGAAGTATGATGTAATGATTCTGGTTTTCAGTTTTTGAATGACGAAGAAATTTTGTCTATGTGTGCAAGAAGAAAACCAAAGCATGTAGTGTGACTATATGAATTTTGTGCAATCCTCAGAAGTAGCACGAAAAGAGACTTGTAGATTATGAAGAAAAGCCAAAACGTCGACCAAGTCCTGAAGAGGCCTTAATAGCGACTAGAAACACCCGATGGCTACTTGGTATCAGTGAAAAAGAAGATGACAGCTGTCCTACAAGCATTTTTATTTGTAAAGAATAATGCGGGTTTGTGAAGCAGCCAAAAGGAGACTATCCAGTTTGTTATCAATGGACTGGATATTCCTCCTTATTTTAAATAGTGGGCTACATCTGTGCAAGTACATGTATACGTAAGTTGCGCCTGGTTTTGAATCGTTTGTAATGTTATTTTGAAAACATTTCTCTTTCTTAACAAAAATAATTAATACAAGTAGTACATGCACTGCAGTGTAATAAAAGATTTTGGTGATGCTCCAGTGTCTAATACACGGTAACTGAAGGCTGGAGTATTTTGATGTCACAGTAAAGTACGAAATGAATTTTTATAGTGTATTTGAACCTTGTGATGGTTGTTTCCTGGGCGATTTTTAGAAACTGTGTACATGACTCTATATGATTATCCGTAATCCAATTATCCGAACATTTGATTATCCGAACGATGCTCGGTCCCATGGGGTTTGGATAAAATGATTCTGTTTATGTATATATATATATATATATATATATATATATATATATATATATATATATATATATATATATATATATATATATATATATATATATATATATATATATATATATACATATACATACATGAAACAAATGCCAAACCAAGTTAGCAATAAATAACATTTGACTAAAAGTGATATGTAGATTTTTGTTTTGTTAAGGAAGCAAAGTGTAATCTACAGCGGCCAATAAACAGACTTTACAACAGACAGCAAAACGTACTGCTCACTATTACGTCACTATGACGTATTGTGTTGAATAGGCGGGATCTAATGTTAATGTAAAAAGTTAATGTAATAGAGTATTTACGTAGAAAATTGTCATCTATATCTTGACGCTTAGTTCATATACAGTAGTTGGACGGGAGTATCAAAGTAACACTTTACAAATAGGAAGGGACGCTTCAATCACACTGTAATTCATACAATTCACAAAACATGTTCTCTGACCACTTTTCACAGGTCCTAGTCTCCGTCTTTAGTTCAGACAGTTCACAAGACATATTTCCCAAGTACATCCCTTCGGCTGTTGTCAAGACTATTCACTTGCTATATTTCCTGGCTACTTTTTTTCATATCTCTATGGTTGCAGTTCAGACATGTTCTCAGATGATAAACCTAGGCTCAGTTCACAGATCCCATTCTGTTACAAAATTATAAATTTAACAAACTTCACAAACGGCGCTATTTAGCTAGCTACATGCCATAATTTTAAGATATTTTTGTATTGAAGTTAATAATAGAGTTTACAAATTTAGTTTACTTGCTACTGACAACGAGGACCATTATAAACTGTCCACACAAAATATCCTTGTTTATTTGTGTTAACGCTTTTTGCTGTAATATGTTAACATAATTATCCTTGTTCAACCACTGTTCGCCGTTCTTGCTGTGAACTGTCAACACTACTATCATTATTTAGCGTTCACAGATTTCATTTTAAATGTAAGTACAATTGTTCTTTATTTAGCTAATATCCACGTTTTTCATCAGGAACTGTGCATACATATGTCCTTGTGTAGTTGTTGATCACAGACTTTATCGTAAACTGTGCGTACATATATCCTTGATTTGCTATCACTGACAGATTTTACCAGAAACTGTGCTTACAGAAACCGTTGTTTAGCCATTTGTGGTAAAGTGGGATGATATAAATATTTATAGGGGACTTAGTGTGCTGACTGAGATCAGCTGTGAAGGTATCTGTATCTAATAAGTGTGATGTATTACAGGTGACCTTACTTGCTACCACATTTATATCTCAGTCAGAATTATTCTGGAATATTGTGATGACTACGTTGAATGTCTAGGGTTATGCAAATGATGAAGTGTAAGTCACAACAACAACAGACACATAAACAATTTAATTTATTTCACAGCACTTTACAACACTGTGACAATCACACACATGTAACACTCTATAAGATCATCTTAACTGAGTCAGTTTTAAAAGTCAAATATATCTATGTATTAATTCCTTTACATAGAGATATCCTGATTCAACTACACAGTGAACCAGGAATCACAATCAATTATAATTACAAGTAGTATGTACACAGTTTATCAATATAATCTTGGTATTGACATATTTTATTATTCTTATCTTATGTGTGTGTAAGTTGTGAAGTAGTAATATGAGTTAATACTGGTTTTGTTTTTTCAAGCTAGAGTGTTGTTTGTCATCATGACTTCAAGTGTTTGATCCTTGTGGAAATATTATTGGGAAAAATTCACAGTTCCTGTCAATTTTAAACAGTTTATAGGCCCTCTTTATTTACTGTCAATTTTAGAGGTGGGGGGGGGGGGGGGGGGGGGGGGGGGGGGGGGGGGGGGGGGCACATAATGTTGAGCTCCTTTGTCCACAACTTCTTAACTTTCGTGATGACTGCAGGAAAAGACTCCTCTGCTCGATTACTTCAATGAGTTCTGGAGCCACCTCACTGGTCGCTATCTGGACCAAGGAGTATGCTGTCAGCCTCAGGATTCAGCACAACTCAGGCCAAATGCTGCCTCAATGACTTAGGACCACCGTCCCTGAAACAAGAAGGTTGTACCTCCTACTTCAGAACTAATTTATACTCTATTTCTACACTGAGCACAATACATAACAAACACTTGCGTTCAGTGCTGTAGGCCACTGCTACCTTCATCTGAAACAATTTACACCAGTATACTCCTCCCTAATGGTTACTACGCCTCTGCAATTCCAGCATTATTTCTTTCTAGTCCATAAGATAGGTGTCAGTGTACTGTTTGGCAATCCCATGCAGTTTTACTTTTTTCCGACACCTCCTATTCAGGTTGGAGCAATATTTAGGCTATTCTCATGTTGGCCACTGAACCACACACATAGATAGACATAAATTATCAATTCACATTCAATTTTCATTAAAAAGATATCAAATATTTCAAGCTTACCACAATTCATGGAAAAATAAACAGTTTCGTTGACTGGCAATGAATAGGCACAACTTCCGATCTGCCTCTGTCCCAGGCTTTTATTTAGAAAAAATATGCACTGGTGCTCAACGCACTGTTTCTTAGTAGGTTTATTACAAGATGTGGCCCGGAACAGACGCCCTGAATTGAGTATATTGGCAGCTCTAACCAATCATGCCATGTTTTACCTACTTTTCAAAAAATATTACCCTTCTCACGTTTCCCCTAACAACTAAACTAGTATTTGCAGTCCAACTAATCGTGTTTAGTCTTACATCTCATTCCCGCCAATCAAATAGGAGTTAACATGGTAGGCTATTTCCGTAACGTAATGTTTTTCAAACACGTTATAAAAAAATTTTATGAGCAGAAATGATTCCATGCTGTCAGGCACCCCCACTATTGTATTTTGGCCATAACTATTTTATTAACAGACTAAAGGCGTAACACATAACATATTCTTGGTTAGCAAGTCCGGCCGTACAATAATATACAAGTTAAAGTGAGCTACATGGCGGCGTTCAAAATATGTGTTTTCCAAAGATAGTCGTATATTTGTTCTTTATTCCTTTTCGTTGTTTAGAACCGCCACCTGTCCTGCCTTTTCCACTGTTATGTCATACTAAAGTCAGGAGCTTAGATGTAAATCGGTAGAATTTCATATTTCCTAATAAGCATTTTTCATGTTTTTTAAACCTGATTCTTGTAGTAGTAGTGTTTTTTATCACTGACTATTTGAAAAAAAAGTTAGTGCTTCATGCCTTACGCATGGGTTTTGCGTTCACTTTTGATCGCGAAACGCGTGTTAGTGTTGCATGCTTCCTGCCTTCAGTCGTCCCTCTCTCTCTATCCTACTTTCATCTGTCTTTTAGTTACGCCGTGTATAGAATGGAATGAATGAAATAGTAAATCTAGGTCATCACTCAGCGCCTATCTCAAGGTTTTTCTAAGAAATGCAGTACCCGTTTTATTTTTTGAAACGCGTGTAGTGATGCAGTAGGCTTTTACTATCAACGTGAAAACGTTACGATTTGCAGACGAAGCAGAAAAAGGGGGATTTTTGTACGCCATTGTGACAGCACTGTTCTCTTTTACCTTTTCTCTTTCCTGTTATTGAAGTAATTCGTTAGGGGTTTCATTTACTTTTTAATTTATATATGGGTATTTAGAATGTCTCACGACACCATTGTTCACAAATACATCGTAAATTCAGCATACAAGTATCACCGTTTAGTTTAATTTTATTCAGCTCCAAAATCTCGTCGGAAAATGTACATTCAGATATCCTTTTTAGCCAGATTTGATAATAAACTGTAACCTTGTTTAGTAAATGTTCACATATTTCATTGTAAACTGTTCAAACAGATACGGTTGTTTAGTTTCTGTTTACTTAGCGCAAAGATCTCATTGTACACTGTACAAACAAATATCATTGTTTAGTCAACTTTCCCAGAGTTCTTCGCAAACTGTTCATACAGATATCATTGTTTACTTTCTGTCTACTCAGCGCCGAGATCTCTTTATTAATTGTACGCACCTAATTTAGATCATCCTCATCATCATGTGACGTATTCTTTCCAGAACGTTGTCTCCATTACAGCTGCTCTGAACGCATCACGATTCTGGGCAAGTCGACCTGCATCAGCCAAAGACAAGTTCAGACTCTCTGTGATGTCCTGGGTCCACCGTCGTCTAGGTCGACCCCTTCCCCTTTTTCCAGGGACCATGCCTTCCATCGCTGTTTTTTCCAGACTATTATGTCTTTTTATATGACCGAAAAATTTCAGCTTCCTTATTGCGATGGTATTTAGGAGCCAATGTTCCTGTACGTTTAGTGAGTGCAGTACTTCTCTGTTGGTCTTTTTCTCTGTCCAGGGTATTCTCAACATCCTTCTGTAGCATTTCATTTCGAATGATGTAATCGTTTTTGCAACTGTTTTATTGAGTGTCCAAGTCTCGCAGCCGTATGTTGCTACTGGGAATATACATGCTCTGATCAGTTGTAACTTTGTTTCTTTGCTTGTGCCTTGCCATAGGTTTTTCATCTGTATTAGTTTATGTGAAGCAATTGCAAGTCTTCTTTTAATTTCTACTGCACAGTCGCCAGAGCTGTTGATGATTGATCCCAAGTATTCGAATTCATTAACACTTTCCAGTTCTTCGTTATCAATTTCAATTTCTGGTTTGGTCTTTACTTTGTCTGTTGTCAATACTTTGGTCTTCTTGGTGTTTAGGTATAGATTCTGGGCCTCGCTGTGTTTTTTGGTTCAACGTTGGTACACCTTCTATAGCGTTGTGAGGCTCTTCATAATGTACAGTGATTAGCTGGTGTGGGTGATCATGTATGGCCACAACTTTCTGTCTCCAGTGCTGTTTCTCAATAATTCTATTGTTGATGTTTTGTCATACCACGACATTGAACCGTTAAGTCTCATTCGTCTTTGTCGACCTCTGTACTCTTTTTCCTTCAATATTTCCTATTGCCTTAGTATATTTCAGGTTTCCTCTTGTCATGGCATGCACAAACAAAAAAATGGACTGCTGTTTTTAATAATGTCAGTAATAGGCTTCCATTGAGCGTTCTCCTCTGTCAGAAACAGTAGAGTTAAACCAATTGACTGATGAGGGAAACCTCTTATGATTAAATCTCCTTCTGTTGAAATATTCGGTATATATTCCAATTCCCATTAAACTGTTTACATCTATACCTTTTTCAGCTACTGACAAAACGTTACGATATTTCGTTGTCAATACAACTGATTTTCAGACACAGTCATTGAAGATTTGTTTCATATATTATCACCTACTACGACATCTCGTACTATAAGCTCCTATATCACAATGGTAATGAAATGAAAATCGATAAATAGTATAGTCTTACCAAATCTGTGCTATCACTGTTGAAAGTAATCATTGACGAGAGCACAGGAGAGGAAAATTACATCATGCTAAATGAAACGCTTACAAAGAGCCATTAATGATACAAGGAGAGATAGAATGAGAAATGATGACGTCAGAGAAATTGTAGGAAGTATATCCTGCTTTAAGTACATAGAGAGACAGAAGATAAAATGGTGTGGCCAGAATAGAGCCCGATCAATTACCATTAAGTGCTTGCAACAGTAAAAAGTCTGGTTTTAGAGTGCGAGGAAGACCAAAAGGCAGATGGACAGATTACAGATATCCTGCATCAACACGGGCTCACACCAGCCAATGTGACACGCTTGGTTGAAGAAACAAAACTTCAGCTCCCAACAAAGCGTCACTGAAAAAGTGGGCGGATAAAGTAAAACCACAGTAGTGTATCATCTCAAGTAAAGAACATTGTATAATAGCAACTATGATGACCAAGATGGGATAGCTTAGGAGAGTCAAAGGAAGCGTCCATTGTGAAAAACTAAATTTCTCCTCTTGTTTTTGTGAATGGAACCTTCTAGTCATAATGATGAATTCAGCTGAATGGCCACACATGACGATAGATTACGTTGAACTTGTCATGAAATCAATATTCTTTCTCTTGGTAGCTTTTCCATTTCAGGTTATTCCGTTTGTTACTTTAAGTTCCTAGGTATCAAAGCTGGCCTTTCAAACAGGAAACTTCAAATGAAAACAAACATCATTAGGTTCTCTATTATGCTCTACTTTTTTGTTTTTTGGTCTAAAATCAGAATTAATTACATGTGCATGGTAAAAACACGTTCTGTGATTTGGCTTTGAATTTCTTCCGTGTGGCATTAGTGAAAGGGGAAGTAATGAATCTTTTAGTTGATTTTAAGGAATTCGGCTTATCGAAGGAAACAGTGCACTTTGAGCTAATGGACTGTTCGCTGGAATACGAGTCATTGATCCGTTAGTTTGTCAGTTATGTGGGACACACTGTCAAAAGTACTCAAACTATTGCTTTAAAACGCCAAGCTAAAAAAAAAAAAAAAAAAGTGAGAAGATAGAAAAGTCGGCTGGATGACGCTTCAGAAATATTTGCTTCATGTAGCAGAGAATTATACTTCACGGACACGAGCTGGTGAGATCATTAATGTGGAAATAATGGGAGGGAGATGAGGGGTAACTATTCTTCTTCTTCGTACACTTTCAGACGTTAACCCTACGGCAGTATCTGCTAAAGGTATCTGGCTTACGCTCATGCAGCGGAGACTTTGTACAAGAGAAGTCCTTACCCTACGTCAGTATTTTCTAAGGGGCTATATATAGCCATTTAACCGCTTAGTAATATGGCCGTAGAACCATTTACGCTGAGAAACACAGGATAAACCTTAATGACATAATGGACATCAAAGATAATTATCCCGAAATACATATACATTTTTTAAAAGTCACAGAAGCATATAAGAAAACTCATAATAAAAGTCAAATATTACCACAGGGGCGTGAAGTGATGGAGACTTCAGGTGTGTTGCTAATTAATACTTTTTATTTCCCTTGGCGGGTTGGTTTCGTGTTGATATTTCCACAACTTGGCGAGTTATTTCTTGTTAACATTTCTATGATTTTGACGAGTTACTTATTGTTTATATTTCTAGTTCTTGACGAGTTACTTATTGTTTATTTTTCTAGTTCTTGACGAGTTTCATATTGTTAATATAGGAGAGCTACACACTGTTGATATTTCTACTTCTAGACGAGTTATTTATTGTTTATATTTCTAGTTCTTGACGAGTTACTTATTGTTTATATGTATAGTTCTTGGCGAGTTTCATATTGTTAATATAGGAAAGTTATACAGGTGATATTTCTACTCCTTGACAAGTTATTTATTGTTTATATTTCTAGTTCTTGACGAGTTACTTATTGTTTATATTTATAGTTCTTGACGAGTTACTTATTGTATATATTTCTAGTTCTTGACGAGTTACTTATTGTTTATATTTCTAGTTCTTGACGAGTTACTTATTGTTTATATTTATAGTTCTTGACGAGTTTCATATTGTTAATATATGTGGCCATATGACCTACCACCATCATCATTTATTCATGCTGGAGGCTGGTTATAATGAGAATAAAACTATCATTAGTTATTATAGAAAAAAGCAAACAAGATTTTTTAACAAATATAAAAATACCCCAGACAGCTAAGAGCAGGGTAGAGCAAGGTGAAGCTAACTGTGTCAACTTTGGGTAAAAAGCCACATGACAAATCGGCTGCGATTGGTATGGAAATGTAGTGACGTAAGTAGGGACAGATACATCACGCTATGAGAACGCGATGTTTGACCAATAATTTATCAAATAGAATAAGCTTCCAACCAATGAAACGTACGCAGCCCAAGGCATTACGAAATTGTCGGCAGGAAAATATTAACCCGGCAGTCTTGAAGAATTGAGCAGTGTATAAGGACGCGTCAGTGACGGTCCTGCTCCCAAGATGAGGCATTCAACGATTGTAAGAAACATTTGTGCATATGTATTTGTACACATGCAAAGGTCATTTTGATACCTATTCAAGTAAGTAGTACCATCGCCCTACCATTTTATATTTCAGCGTATTTTCGTAAAATGAAAACAATAATAGCAGACGAAAAACAAAATGGAGGATACATATGATAAAACGAGGGAAGAGGATTTGAAACCGAGAATAGACAAAATGAAGAAAACTACTAAGAAAGAAAGCAAATATGAAATTATGATTATAGAGGAATTGGTAAAACGTGATATTGGTAAAGAATATTATGAAGCATCTTGGATTGAGGTGAAAGATGGAAAATAATATAAGAATATCTTCATGAAAGGAAAAATAACTAAGATTTGTTTGATGTACAGAATCCATAATTGTTGAACATTGTTGGACACTATTTGACCAGTTTTTGCTGTTAAATAAAATTCATTAGTAAAGGACAAGGCTGTTGAAAATTGATTGTCAGTTAGTTGGATAACATAAATGTTCTGTCAAAGTTCACATTTTTCAACCACTAATACTCTCCAACGCACAACATCTATAAAAGGAACGAGCGAACCACATCACCCAGACAGAGTCTAAGAAATATCCATCTCTGGCGAGCTATAAGCCAGTACAATATAGATCACACTTAGACATGGACTAAATAAAAGGAAAAGAAAGCTTCTATAAATAAAGTAAACACCACACTGCCACATATGACTAATTGGTGCCGAGTTCCAGTCTTGAGTAAACATAACACCGTTACATAAAACCTAATTGGTGCCTTAGGACCAGTAATACAATATACTGCACCCCGCCACATATAGGAAAGTTATCCAGGTGATATTTCTAGTTCTCGACGAGTTATTTATTGTATATATCTCTAGGTCTTGACGAGTTACTTATTGTATATATCTCTAGGTCTTGACAAGTTACTTATTGTATATATTTCTAGTTCTTGACGAGTTACTTATTGTTTATATTTCTAGTTCTTGACGAGTTTCGTAGTGTCAATATCGGAGAGTTACATACTGTTGATATTTCTATATCTTGACGAATTATTTATTGTTAATATTTCAGTCTGTCTTCTCTGCGTTGATCCTTGTCTCATGTTTTAAGCCTATTGTTTTCCTTCCTCCCCCATCTCCTCTTTCGCTCCTTTACGTTTCATGGGGCCCCCACTGCAGTAGGCCCCATTTCTGCATAATTTTTCCTCTGTTGCAATTGCCAGCCCTATGCACAGCGCCGCCTTAGTTGTCTCTTACGATGTATCTGGTAGCATTATTGGTTCTTTTCTTTTTCTGCTTCCTCGGTGGAAACCCCCCAGCCCCCGGGAAACTACATTGGGAATCAGTTACGATTGAAGCTTAAAATGTACATGATGTGCAAACATTTTAGCTTTCTTCAACGCATCTGTTTCGCTATGATAATTTTGTTTTTTTTTCTTCCTTGATGCTAGTAATGACCTGTTGTTCTTATCTTACTGTTATTAATTGAACTGTGTCATCGTAGGGCAGAAATGTAAATAGGCAAGAATTCTTATTTCTTGAGCCTTGTGAATTAAACATTTGATTTATTTGTTCTGTTGTGTTATCTTCTTCTTCTTCTTCCTCGTTCGTCCTGAAAAGGACGTTGGTTGCGTTGTGTCTGTTTACGCCGGAGCTGTGATATCTGCACCTTTCGGTCGACACATCCGACTTCAGCACGGCATTTTTTGGGACTGGGTTTGCCTTCCCTCTGCGATCCCTACTTGCTCAGCCAAACTGCAGTGATGCAGTCTGTTTCCAGGACCACCACGTGGAGGTGGAGTAGGGTCTTGATCAGCTCTGGTTCGCTGACCCTGATGCAAGCAGTCAAGCTATGGGTCGCTGACTGCATTCTCTATTGCTGCATCTTTGGGTCCCTGTTGTGTTATGAAGGCCTCTTGTTTCTTTTTTCTGGAATCCCAAGTGTACGGGAGGTACAGGGACATCAAAGAACACACTGAGACGAACAAGAACACACTGAGACGAACAAGAACACACTGAGACGAACAAGAACACACTGAAACGAACAAGAACAAACTGAGACGAACAAGAACACACTGAGACGAACAAGAACACACTGAGACGAAAACTGGAGAAAAACATGAAGACGATGAAGAAGACGTGTAAAAGCGTTGAGCAGATGGCACCGGGACATGAAGACTTGGTATAAGTTTGTTGAAGGTCTATGCTCCTGGAGCAACTAAGGTGTGATGATTATATATATATATATATATATATATATATATATATATATATATATATATATATATATATATATATATATATATATATATATATATATATATATATATATATATATATATCCGTAGTTGTGGTCTGTCTGTGTGGAATATATAATGATCATTAACAAAGACCTGCATGGGGCTGGCAACGTTATCATGTAGAAAAAACGGCCAAGGAAAGCACTTCTGCACGAGCATGTGAATGTTTGGGGCAGGCTTCCTGTAAGGGACCACATTCAGTGTTGGTTCCATAGTCCGTGTTGGTTCCATAGTCCGTGTTTGTTCCATAGTCCGTGTTGGTTCCATAGTCCATGTTGGTTCCATAGTACGTGTTGGTTCCATAGTCCGTGTTGGTTCCATAGTCCGTAAGGAGCGTAAAGGAAAATGATGATGATGATTAACAAAGAATAATTCGTTTAAATTTCGAGCCAATTCTTTTGATTCTGGCGCGTGGAGGAACTACCTGCAAATCTTTACTCTTGACGCGTAGATCGCGGAGAAAGAGGTCAATAGTAGGGAAAAACCTACCTTCCTGTTTTTCTTAAGTGTCAGGAGTTTAATGAGTCGAAACACTTGTCTACGGCCTGAGGAGTAACGGTTCTATCTCTGATGACCTCGAACTTTTGGCTGTTGTTCCGCTACCTACTTCTAGATAGTTAAACAGTTTCCAGCCTATTTGTCCTTACTCTTCATTGCTTCATGTCTATTCACTAGTCTTGATTTAGGAAAGCGAAAGAGTTTTCTGTGCACACAGTTTTCTTTGCTTGTCACCAGTTTTTCACAATCATCGTTAACTTTTCTAATGCGCCTTTCTTTTTTAATCTTCCGTTCTATGAAGCATTGGAGACAGACGATCAGCTCTTTCGTAATTCCATTCTCCGTGGGCAGAAGGTTTGCTCGCAGTTGTGGGAAATATCAAAGGTCACGGCTTCTTACAGACTTTTATTGACGCTCGTCCACGTTCGAGTTAAATTGTAAAAATAGCGGCATCTAGTCTCGGAACCAGACGTGTGAATCTCAAACTGAGGCTTTGCAGCTGTGCTTCTTAACCATGGTGCGTGCAGCTCCAGGGGGTGCGAGACCCGCCTTCTAAGAGTGAGAGACAAGAAAGATAATTTAGAAGGCAAATCATTGCATACAAAAGATAAGAAAAAGAATTAAAATCTATTTATACAAAATAGAACAATGACAATGTAAGGACAATTATTCTAAAATTTTGACCGAATACCATCATCAACCAGGAACTGCTTACACGGTTCAGTCAAAAAAATATCCCCACCATCATTGCAGACAGACACTGGAACTGGGTTGGCCATGTCCTCAGAAGAGACACCATCACAAGAACTGATATGACATGGACCACAGAAAGAAGTGGAAAGACGGGCAGACCAAACACAGCCTGGCGGAGAACTGTTGAGGCCGAAATGCAAAGTTTGAACCACAAAGAACAGCACCCGAACGAGCCAAGTGGAAAGAGTTTGCAGCCGCCCTACAAGACGCCACTAGGCGTGATGGTCTCTGACTGATTTGTCCATCAGGCGCTAAGGATTTAAGAAGAAGAAGAATAGGAAGAAAAAGAAGAATGTAAATTCAATACCGAATCTTGGTCACATTGTGTAAATAACATTTTCTTAATTCTGCATCTGGCTCGCGCCACCCTAGTATGTAAAACCAATTGCTACAGAAACAGTTCCATCCCTTGCAGAACCTCATGCTAGATGCCCGTTTTGACATGCCTGTGAGATCAGCAATCCTCTTCTTTCTTCATCTTCTTAGAAACTACAAACAGCAAAGAAAGATTCTGAGCTATATTCTAACTTCCACAGATTACAACCACCTACTCTATGGGACAGTGTTGTATGCTGATACACTACTCATGATGTATCGTACTATCAAATACAAGCAAGTATACGCGTCAAAACAATGACGCGGGAAGAAGTGACGATAGCGTTTTACCCTTTCAGCATCTGCAGCACTTTTAAAAGACCTAGGATCTTGCTTGAAACTCATTTTGTTGATTCTGAGCATATTGTTTTAAAAATATCTGTAAATTATTAGAACACATTTTCAGTAATGGCTACTTCTGCCAAGGGATGTTATTATAGTGTTTAAAATAAAAACAGAATATTTGCTTCCCCCTTTTCGAGTGACGTACTCCCCCTCCCACACTCTTGCGTTCCCCCACATGCTTGCCAAGAGACATAAGCAAGACACACACAGACAAATTATTAAATAAATATGACATTTTACTCAAGCTTTTCTTGTTTATTTTTTAGAACAATTATCCGTGGTTAAAGTGCAAACTAATAATAAATCACTTTGTACTCGTATATTAAAATAGCTCTCACTGGATACAGAAATCGACAGCCGCATTGGCAAAGCTGCAGCTACCTTTGCCCGCCTCACATCGCGTGTTTGGGGAAACTCTAAACTCACAATGAAGACCAAAGCTGCGGTATATAATGCCTGCGTCACCAGCACACTCCTATATGGCAGCGAGACCTGGACGATCTATGCTAAGCAAGAAAGAAGGCTCAATACATTCCATTTGCGGTGTCTACGCCGCATCCTCGGCATCTCGTGGAAAGATAAAGTGACAAATGTCGAGGTGTTGTCACGTGCTGGCCTTCAAAGTATGTATACGCTGCTTAGACAGCGCAGACTTCGCTGGCTTGGCCATGTTCGCCGCATGGAAGATGGTCGCATCCAAAAAGATATCTTCTACGGGCAATTAGCAGATGGCAAGAGAACAGTTGGGCGACCACAGCTGAGGTTCAAAGATGTGTGCAAGAGAGATGTGAGGGCACTGGACATGGATCCAGCAACATGGGAGGATGAAGCTGCCGATCGCACTAAGTGGCGATGCTATTTACGGCACCACCTCAGATTGGGCGAAGAGAGGCTCACACAAGAAGCAGAGGTGAGGAGAAAACGTCGAAAGGAGCACCAGGAAAATAAGCAGCTGAGGGCTGCCACCTCAGGGGCGCATTCCCATAGTCAGTTATGACTGAAGGGGCTATTATTATATATATATATATATATAGATTAGGATTGTTTTTAATCCTTCTGTGAAAAGTCGTAATCCTGGGGATCGGAACAATCAAGCATTCTTCTTCGTTCACTTTCAGACGTCAACTTGAACACGTTCACAGAAAGCAGTGGTCACCTTAAAGCTGTTGGTAAATCCGTAGAGCTTTCCCAGGTATGGTACTGGTGACGGTCATATGCGCTTTCTCTGTTCCACATATGTTGGGCATATTTGAAGCAGATGTTCATATGTTGGGCATATTCGAAGCAGATGTTCATATGTTGGGCATATTTGAAGCAGATGTTCATATGTTGGGCATATTTGAAGCAGATGTTCATATGTTGGGCATATTTGAAGCAGATGCTCATATGTTGGGCATATTTGAAGCAGATGTTGATATGTTGGGCATATTTGAAGCAGATGCTCATATGTTGGGCATATTTGAAGCAGATGCTCATATGTTGGGCATATTTGAAGCAGATGTTCATATGTTGGGCATATTTGAAGCAGATGCTCATATGTTGGGCATATTTGAAGCAGATGCTCATATGTTGGGCATATTTGAAGCAGATGTTCATATATTGGGCATATTTGAAGCAGATGCTCATATGTTGGGCATATTTGAAGCAGATGTTCATATGTTGGGCATATTTGAAGCAGATGTTCATATGTTGGGCATATTTGAAGCAGATGCTCATATGTTGGGCATATTTGAAGCAGATGTTCATATGTTGGGCATATTTGAAGCAGATGCTCATATGTTGGGCATATTTGAAGCAGATGCTCATATGTTGGGCATATTTGAAGCAGATGTTCATATGTTGGGCATATTTGAAGCAGATGCTCATATGTTGGGCATATTTGAAGCAGATGTTCATATGTTGGGCATATTTGAAGCAGATGCTCATCAGTCATTTTTTCGGTCCCACGGTTACACTGAACGGTAGTTCCTATCTTAGCTTGTTGATTAGATGGTATCTGACGCGTGTCGTTTTATAAAAGGTTCCTGAGAAGGTCTCCGTGGCCAAAGTAGACACTAGGGGTAGTCCACACAACACGAATCAGCATAACTGCAGTGAGCTGACAAACACCTCCTTCCCAATTCACAAATATGCAGTTTATTATACTTGACACAAACTCCATGAAATCAGTTTTCGCTCAAAGGCAAATGCAGTAATAAGTAGTTGTCCAGTCCGTTCACTATCAAACGCTGGTCAATGGTAATCATACAAACTTTATTTATCACAGTCTACTGGACATCTTCGTGAATAGATATGCATATCCTGAATATAATAAACCAGGGACACCTCAACTAAGTATATTGATGTCCTGGTGATGGAATGATGCAGGAAAAACACAGTATACTGCAGGAGCTCAATACAGATACGTCCGCTCACTTTCAAACACAAGCCGCATCTCTTCTTGCAGACGATCACCTCACTTCTATTTAAAAATGTTCACGTCTGCCTCTACACCATATGGGCGAATAATAATTTGGTATTATACGGCGATGTTACTGTAGCATTTTAAAGTACGTGGCTTTATACATGTTTTTAGCATAGCTGTTTGCTGTTTTCGCAAGATGGTGTAACCATGAGAACACGTGGTGTGACCGGTTACCTGTGTATTGTTTTAGATCTGACCAATACTCTATTTTTACATTTTGTAGCGAAAATGGCGGGCACTGCCTGTGTGGTTACACTAGCTTAAAATGTCTTCAATGTTTTTTACCCCATCCGTAACCAAGATCTACCAAAACAATTCCGTGTGATTTATCGCTAGACGCGATCGAGCGGTTGCCGTCCCCTTTCGCTGAAAAGAGTAAATGACCGAAGACATTAACTCTGTTACCTTAAGTGACGTTTTCATCCCACACAACAAAGAATGAGGTAATTTTAAACACTAGAACACAAGCCTCATCATCATTACTGTGACAGCAGCCAATGAAAATTGATGACAGTAACATTATGTTTTGAAACCGCGCCTGTTCATTCAACCATGAAGTAATTGCTTTATCACGTGTGTTGGAGGTCTTTTGTTTCCAACCGCAGGATTTTTCCTTTTCTGCATGGCGCTATGATTAATCCGTCATTTATCTCTCTCTGAAGGCTT
The DNA here is from genome assembly GCA_024509875.1 of Oreohelix idahoensis. Lineage (NCBI taxonomy): Eukaryota > Metazoa > Mollusca > Gastropoda > Stylommatophora > Oreohelicidae > Oreohelix > Oreohelix idahoensis. The sequence goes on from JAMPIV010020538.1 coordinate 512,699, forward strand.
GTTGTTATGTCATGTCTAACGTTTCTATCTATCTATCTATCTATCTATCTATCTATCTATCTATCTATCTATCTATCTATCTATCTATCTATCTATCTATCTATCTATCTATCTATCTATCTATCTATCCGTCCATCCGTCAGTCCGTCTGTCTGTCTGTCTCTCAGTCTGTCTGTCTGTCTATCTAACTGTCTGTCTGTCAGTCTCTCTGTCTGTCTGTACATATCTTCTCTTTCTCTGTGTCGCCTGTGTGTCTCTCTTCCTCTCTATTCATATCTTCAACTTTTACAACACTCGGAACTAACAATTTTTCTGCCTTAACGTACTAACTCAACTTATTTATGTTACAAATTTACCATTTTTTTTAACGCCCTCCCTTTTTCGCTTTTCACACTTTAATGAGATATAAATTGTATTGTATTGTCATGAAATGTCACGCGACAATCGATGCCAGGTTGGCATGCGATGGTTTCCACAGACACAAGTTAAGAGTAATGACTGGACATGCTTGGACGTATCCAGTATTCTTCGTGAGGAACTCGCTGTAGATTGTCTGGAACATCAAGAATCTATAACGTCATCTGCAGATTGTCTGGCACATCAAGAATCTATAACGCCATCTGTAGATTGTCTGGCACATCAAGAATCTACAACGTCGACTGCAGATTGTCTTGCACATCGAGAATCTATACAGCCGTCTGTAGATTGTCTGGCACATCAAGAATCTATAACGTCATCTGCAGATTGTCTGGCTCATAAAATCTATAACGTCATTTGTAGATTGTCTGAACATCAAGAATCTATAACGTCATCTGCAGATTGTCTGGCACATCAAGAATCTATAACTCCATCTGTAGATTGTCTGGCACATCAAGAATCTACAACGTCGACTGCAGATTGTCTGGCACATCGAGAATCTATACAGCCGTCTGTAGATTGTCTTGCACATCAAGAATCTATAACGTCCTCTGCAGATTGTCTGGCTCATAAAATCTATAACGCCATCTGTAGATTGTCCGGCACATCAAGAATCTATAACGCCATCTGTAGATTGTCCGGCACATCAAGAATCTATAACGTCATTTGTAGATTGTCCGGCACATCAAGAATCTATAACGTCATTTGTAGATTGTCTGGCACATCAAGAATCTATCACATCATTTGCAGATTGTCTGGCACATCAAGAATCTATAACGCCATCTGTAGATTGTCCGGCACATCAAGAATCTATAACGCCATCTGTAGATTGTCCGGCACATCAAGAATCTATAACGTCATTTGTAGATTGTCCGGCACATCAAGAATCTATCACATCATTTGCAGATTGTCTGGCTCATCAAGAATCTATAACGCCATCTGTAGATTGTCCGGCACATCAAGAATCTATAACGCCATCTGTAGATTGTCCGGCACATCAAGAATCTATCACATCATCTGTAGATTGTCTGGCACATCAAGAATCTATAACGCCATCTGTAGATTGTCCGGCACATCAAGAATCTATAACGCCATCTGTAGATTGTCCGGCACATCAAGAATCTATCACATCATCTGTAGATTGTCTAGCACATCAAGAATCTATAACGCCATCTGTAGATTGTCCGGCACATCAAGAATCTATAACGCCATCTGTAGATTGTCCGGCACATCAAGAATCTATAACGCCATCTGTAGATTGTCCGGCACATCAAGAATCTATAACGCCATCTGTAGATTGTCCGACACATCAAGAATCTATAACGCCATCTGTAGATTGTCCGGCACATCAAGAATCTATCACATCATCTGTAGATTGTCTGGCACATCAATAATCTATAACTGTCACGGGTTGCCTCCTCTTGGTCTGCAGTGATGGTCCACCAATGGCCAAAACCTAGAGTATCTAATAGGGGTCTTCATAGGTATCTACCATCGCACAAGATTACTCATGGTAAAGATGCAGATAGAAGGATGATGATGCTTCTGCCTGGAGGGAGTCTTCACAAGGTAATTCAGAAGACAAGAACAGTGTTGAAGGTGTCTTAGCAATGTTAACTTTTATCTGCCCGCCGCCTTTCGTGAAGAGGTATTATATAATTTAATTTAGCTTGTTTAAGCCCCCAACTGAATTAACAGTAAAAAGTCTTCTTATTGGCTGTATATATATATATATATATATATATATATATATATATATATATATATATATATATATATATATATATATATATATATATATATATATATATATATATATATCATCATCATCATGTGACGTATTCTTTCCAGAACGTTGTCTCCATTACAGCTGCTCTGAACGCATCACGATTCTGGGCAAGTCGACCTGCATCAGCCAAAGACAAGTTCAGACTCTCTGTGATGTCCTGGGTCAACCGTCGTCTAGGTCGACCCCTTCCCCTTTTTTCCAGGGACCATGCCTTCCATCACTGTTTTTTCCAGACTATTATGTCTTTTTATATGACCGAAAAATTTCAGCTTCCTTATTGCGATGGTATTTAGGAGCCAATGTTCCTGTACGTTTAGTGAGTGCAGTACTTCTCTGTTGGTATTTTTTTCTGTCCAGGGTATTCTCAACATCCTTCTGTAGCATTTCATTTCGAATGATGTAATCTTTTTTGCAACTGTTTTACTGAGTGTCCAAGTCTCGCAGCCGTATGTTGCTACTGGGAATATACATGCTCTGATCAGTTGTAACTTAGTTTCTTTGCTTGTGCCTTGCCATAGGTTTTTCATCTGTATTAGTTTATGTGAAGCAATTGCAAGTCTTCTTTTAATTTCTACTGCACAGTCGCCAGAGCTGTTGATGATTGATCCTAAGTATTCGAATTCATTAACACTTTCCAGTTCTTCGTTATCAATTTCAATTTCTGGTTTGGTCTTTACTTTGTCTGTTGTCAATACTTTGGTCTTCTTGGTGTTTAGGTATAGATTCTGGGCCTCGCTGTGTTTTTTGGTGGACAGAATTAATTGTACAAGTCCTTCTGGGTTGGTCGATAGGAGGACTGTGTCGTCAGCATATCTGATTTCCGGGATCTGGTACCCGCCGATGTTAAATGAGTCAAACTCTGTGTGTTCTTGGTCATCTCTTACGTTTCTCATGATATTCTCGGCATAAATGTTAAACAGGTAAGGGGAAAGGGTACAGCCTTGTCTTACTCCTTTCTGTACTTCAAACCATTCTGATGTTTCCCCCTCTACTCTTACGGCTGCCTGTTGTTCTTGGTACAGCAGTGCTATGAGTTGTATAAGGTGGTTTGGAAATCCCATATTTTTCATAATAGCCCATAACTGCTGATGTTGTACACAATCGAAAGCTTTGGTGTAATCAATGAAACAAGTATGTAGGTCAACGTTGAATTCTCTACACTTTTCTATGATGATCCTCATGTTGAATATATGATCTCTAGTGCCTCTACCTGGTCGAAAACCCGCCTGTACTTCGTTTATTTCTGTTTCTAGCTTTTGTTGCGTCCTTTTCATTATGATTTGTAATAGTATTTTGCTGGCATGGCTTATAAGAGCTATAGTTCTGTAGTTTGTGCACAGTTTCAGGTTGCCCTTTTTTGGCAAGGGTATGTAAATTGATCTTTTCCATTCCTTGGGCCAAATTCCGCTTTGCCAGATCTTGCAGCATAATGCATGGTATATACGAGCGCTGCCTTCTCCTCCTGCCTGTATCATTTCAGCTGTTATTTCATCACAGCCAGGAGATTATCCACTTTTTAAGTGTTTGATTGCGTTCCGGACTTCCTCTATGGTAGGTTCTGGTTCACGTTCCGCTTCATTCATGACGTTGTTATCTGCTGCTTTGTTTATTTCCGTATACATTTCTTGACAGTACTCCTTCCATCTGTTCAGAATATCTTTACGTTCTGTTAGAGTGTCGCCTTTCTTGTCGTTTATTGCTCGAGGTGATGATTTAAAGTTGCTGTTCTTCAATGTTCTTACTTCAGAAAACATATTCTTACTCAATCCCTGTTCGCGCATTTCTTCTATTTTCCTGCAGGTGTCGTTTATGTATTGTTGTTTGTCTTGTCTGACTCGTTTTTTAATCTGCTTTGTGTATTCCTTGTACAACTCCTGATTTTCTGTATCTTTTTTGGACTTCATTTTTCTTCTCTCTACCACCAACTTCAGTGTTTCGTCTGAGATGTAAGTAGTAGGAGATGCGCAACTTAGGTAGTATTCATGTGGCGCGCAGGTGGCGCGGCAGGTGGCGCGTGACTTTTATATAGCAAAAACGCCAGGTGGCGCGGGACTTTTATATAAGCGCATTAAGGAGGCGCAAGATGGCGGACTTGAGATAACAAGAAGAGGGTATATGGCGCAAGATGGCGGGATGACTTTTTATATAAGGAAAATGTGGCAAGATGGCGGACTTGAGATAACAAGAAGAGGTTATATTTAGATAACAAGAAGACGATATATATTTAGACTTTTAGACAATAGGAAGACGATATATTTAGATAACAAGAAGACGATAACAAGAAGAGGATAATAGTTAGACGATAGTAGGAAGCCGATATGTTTTAGATAACAAGAAGACGACAACAAGAAGACGATATATTTAGATAATAGGTATTTTTAGATAACGAGAAGAGGCTATATTTAGACAACAAGAAGACGATAACAAGAAGACTTTGAGACAGCAAGAAGAGGATATATTTAAACAATAGGCAGAGGTTAATAGTTAGAGTTGAGATAACAAGAAGATGATATTTAGACTTTGAGATAATAGGAAGACGGTATATTTAGATATTTAGACATATATTTACATAACAAGAAGACGATATTTATAGAACAGTTATACGAACAGTTAGACGAACAGTTAGACGATATATTTTACAATAGTTAGACGAAAAATTAGACGATATACAACAGACGATATAGGTAACAAAAGAAGAATTTTAGTTAATATAGTTTTTATTTTATATTCAATAGTGTTTTTGTAGTATCAAAACATATATGGTAATATATAGGAGTACATATATAGTATTGTTTCACATTACATGAGTATACATTGTGCAGTAATTTTTTATCAAATCACATATAAATATACAATTGAAAAATAATTATATTTTATATAGGAAAGACAGTTTGTATATGGTAACATTATCAAACATTGATATTGGTAAATAATACATATAGGGGTATTGGAAAGCTAGTATGTTCAAAATATTTCACAGTTTTTTATACAATATCACCGGGGTACAGCTACAGGCCAGACCTTGAGGGGGGTTGTCACGTCGTGAGAAATAGAGAGGTGTTGTGTGTTGGATATGGTGTTTGGGGTGATGACTCATGGGTGTGGTTGTGTACAGAGAGTTTAGATGTTGAGGGGTGAGGTGGTGACGTTATCGGGGTGTACCTGTCTTTTGATGTAGAAGTAAGATAGGGCGTTGCGGTGTTGTTCGTAGGTGTAGATGGAGGATTTGTGTGCTCTGAATCCAATATTTTTCCCACCCTGTGCTTGTTGTGTGTTGAGGACGTCTAAGAAAGGGTGTTTGTCTACTTTGTTGTAGTGTTTGTTGAGTTCTTTGGTGGTGGTCTTGTCATAGTCCCCAAAACAGTGATACGTCTTGCTGCACAGCGAAATCATCCCGCTGCCTTCGTACTCTAATTTAAAAAGGCCCGGTGTCCGTTTGTCGAATAATACTTGTTCGCGGCATTTCTGACAAAGGGCGCGTGTTTTACCCTCGCTAGCTACAAAGTCGGGTCTATGGTCGGGGCATACTTCGGCGGGGAACCATTGGTGGTAGGTACTGTAAAATTCTCGTCGCATAGCGGGCTTAACAACGTCCGCTAAGTTACTCGCGCTAAGGGCCAAGTAAAGACTGTCTGTGTCTGTCTCACACAAATGAAAATCTGACCTATCTACAAATTTATCTAGACAGTCGTAGTAAAATTCTAACATGCGTAATTTCGAGTATTGGTACACGAAAAAACCTATCTGGACGGGCAGGTCCCAACTAATAGTCTGTTTAAGTTTTTCTACTTCGAATATGTCGTCCGTTACGTCATTTTCCTAAAGCGGGGTGAGTTTATTAGGTCAGACGCATCCTCTCCCATCGTGTACGAGACATCCACATGCTTCGCCTTATTGGTCAATGTTTTACCATAAGCCGCGTTACCCAAATGTTTCATAGTTTCGCTGGTAATGGTGTAGGCAGGATCAGTATCACCCTGTCGACGCGCGTTCGAAACAGTGTCCCCAAACTGTTTAAAACACGTCACAGGTGCATACTCAATCACCTGGTAGATACAGGTGACTTCTAAGCCTTTGGTCAGGTACCACCGAAGCAGAGGTGTTGTCAACAGAATCTTCTTGCCCACGTAACTCCCGATCAACGTCCGTCTGGGGGTAGTCAGGAGTTTATGTTTGTCGGCGTATTCCCGCATGAAAGGCCCAATATCTTCCCTCGTGACGTCAACATTTTTGAAAATGGGCGTCATTTCAGAGAAATGTTCTTTTAAAGAGTGGGGGACATGTATGTCACACTCGACTAGGCCAAACAAGGTCTCGTCTAGCACCGAGGTGAGAATATTTTCTTTTGTCAGCGGGTACTGATATTTGGTGTAAGATGGTTTCACGGTAGGGAAGGTGGCGTTCAGAAAACGACGGATTGATGGGTCGGTTTTCTTCAATTCCTGCCACTCGCATTCCCACATTTCTACCAATTCGACGTTGCAATCGTCCCGTAAATAAGAACCAATTTCCACCGTCTTTGCGTACAACTCAGACAAAGGTTTTTTGTTGACTGGGTTAACGTCACGACCGGCGGTTAGTGGGCAGTTTGGGAGGCCGTGGAATAAGCACCCATGGAACTGGTAGGCGGTACGAGAGTATTTGTCCCAACCGTCTACCCTAATGCATATATCACCCAACGCCTTCTCACACCCGTTAAACTGGGTTTTTAAGGTCACGTTATTTTGGTGGGAGACCCAAGCCAAATAATCGCGGCACTGCACGGTATATTTGTAAAGTTTGTGGTGCTTGAAACCATCCTCCCTGTACCGTCTAACGGGAAAGTCAGTGGGCATTTTCTGCATTAACGCCCACAAATAAAGGGCGTTGGCATCAAAACCTTTAATGGATTGAACCGTTTTGCCACCTCTAATGCGGGTTTTGCCTTGCTCGTGGAACCTGTGAAAAATAATTGAGGGTCCCCCGACTATATTTTGGCGCAAGGTGTTATGCAAATCTGCCTCCCGCTTCGAACATAAAGAAAACAAGACGTTGGACGGGAGTGTTTTGAAGAGGTACTTTAACGTGACACCGGGCACGGAGATCGCATCTTTAAACATGTCTACACCTAGATCCGCGTAAAAACTAACTTGTCGGTGTAGCTTGCTCTCGGATGTTCTGTTTAAAAAAAAAATGTTTCATTTTTTTTTTCCCCGGGAGGTGCGGTAAACTGTAGCGTGCAGTTTCGCGCTATGTATAATATTCTGCTTTAATAAAAATGTCTATATTAATTTTGATTCATGACCTAAGGGATATCACCCAGGATTTTACTGGGAGGAGTATTTAACAGTGGTTGTCTGTCCACTGGTTTCAACTTACCGGTTTAAAACGAGAACCGAGGTTTAGTTGCATGTCCATATTTGGGCTTATGGCTAACTTTTCTAAGAATGTTTGCAACTAGAGCTTAGGTCTTAACTCATGACCATATAAGGCTTCAATGGTCAGTCTTTACCTGGAATGTGTTGAAACACTGCGTTTGAGTTTTCGCTCAAGGAAGCGTAGCGTCCAGGCGCATGCGCGGTTTAGTAGGGGTTAAACGAGATTTCCGATCTGGAGGTCGAACGAAAAATGTCAGAGGGTCAAGACGTGTTTTCGACGTCTTTGTGTTTCGGCTTCATGCCTGGGGAAATGGAAAACCTCTGTGGATAGACTTAGAAGTATTTGAAGATATTCCCCGATGATAGTGATATATTTCTTACGTCTTTGAGACGTTAATGTATGTGTGTTATTAGTGCATTCTGATGGTCTATCAAGGTAAATGGACATTTTGTTATTCTCCTTGCCTATCAGTGTCGCACCACATATATTTGTCAGCTCATTGACTTTTCCCAGGGTGGGAAAGCATCTAACAGTTTACATGAGCTAAGCTCTTAAGTTAGGCTGACTTTATTAGCTGAGGTTGTGTACGCCCAGGAAACATTGCAGTTTGATGCATCCCGCTGTTTCAGCGGTAAAATATTATAGTCAAGGTCTGACCCACCTTGCCTGCCAGTCACAGAGGCTAGTTAAACTTATAGGCCTGCTACCTTAAGGCCTGTTGCATGCAAGCAACACATCTGATGAACTCATGTCAGGAAAAGAGTTGGTTAACTCGTGTATCAACACCCGCGAGCAATGCGGGGTATTTTTGCTGAGGCTTGTTTGGAAGGGAACTTAGGTTGTGGTCAACAATCGTGCTTAGGCCCAGCTTACTGACTTGTGATATATTATGCTATCCATGTACTATCGTCATGTCTACATGTTCCTGAGTCTTGTTAAATGATCATGTCTACTACGTTCCTGAGTCTTGTTAAATGATCATGTCCTGATGTCGTCGTACTACATTAAAGTTTGAGAAAAAGTCAGTTGCTGTTACAACCTTCACTGACTTCTACTTGTGATTGAGTGTGAGTACTGAGCCAGACTTTAGAACTGTACCTGCATTCGCGTATATTACATCTACACTCATACTCTATGTCAACACTGCGCTTTGCCAGCGCCTCAAGACTTAACGAACAGGCTGACCTACATTCACGTTGCTGCACTGCTTGGGTTGACCTGACCTCTACACTCACATACACAGTGCTGTGCCCTTTATATTTGTAAACAAGTAAACGGTCAGCTGCTTTATGATAAGGTATCAATGTGACTGTACCAGAGAATATACACCTTATCAGTCGGTCTAACGCTGCTAGGAAGGGGACCACGACTTTATTATTGTACCACGTCAGAAAATCGCGCAACGTGGTCATGTGGTTCTCGGCCCACACCTTCTGGCACTCGGCGTACTCGTCAACAGAAATGTTAGTGTTTTTAAGGGCGGAAAAAAATGCCGAGTGATGTGGTAGCGCCGTTTCGCCTAACTTTGCTAAATCGGTTATGTATTCGTAACAGAAAAAGCCTGTGGTTTCTTTAACGTTGTACGCGGCCAGATATTTGCTATAGCTAAAACCGGGGGCTAAGTAGTTGACTATGTCTAAAAACTTTAACTCGCTAGTGGCAATACACATAAAATTATTGTTTCTCTTGACTAAAAATTTGAAGTCTTCCCCCATGAAATATTTGATTAGAAAGGGTTTAATCACATTCACATCGTACTTGCCCGAATTGAAACCTAATACGGGTAGCTGCCCCAAATAACCCTCTAATCTAGCAAGGAGCCCGTCTGAATTACCGATCGTCTCTAAAGCTTCGAGTTGCATGCAAACACCGTCAAAATACGCACGCAGAATCTCGTAAGAGGCCGCGGTAATTTTGAGCAGATGGTCAGCCATCCTATTGACCAATTCTTGTGGATCACCCTTTGTGATAAAACACACGGGGGCTTCATAACCGGGGACGTTAGAAGCCACCGAACACGACAGGGGCACGTGTTTGGCCGTGTAGGTAGTGGCATTACCACTGGGCACTACAGTGTTCTCAAAATAACACTCAAAGTCAAATGTGGCTCGATACGGGAAGACGAATTTTGTGTCTACATCTATGCCCTGCTCATCGATTAATTCCCAAATGGTCTCTGGGGGATTATACACACCACCTTTAAATGTTTCTCTTCTCTTAGAACCGGTACAAGTCTTTTCATGGCGCTCCATATCCCTAAAAATCTTCCACAACTTACCGCACTCGGGACACGAAAAAGAGTTACTGGCCCTATCGAAATCTGCAATGTACATAAAGTGATTCTTAAACATTAACAGGCGCAATGTATCCTGAAAAGTGTCGCTACCTCTAAGTTTGGGGGTCAGGGTCTGCGCGTCGTCAAACTCGAAAATGTCAATATTTACGTTGAAACATTTTTCTAATTGGGGCATATCGATTAAACTAACCCCGGGGAAATCGATGAGGGACATAAGTCCCTGCTGTGTTTGCCACTGTTCGACTAGCCGACGCGTCGGTTTTCTAACATCTTTGACGGCACCACCCCTAAAAACGGCTAGACATCTAAAAAAGCAAAAGTTATCACTGTATGGTTTGGAGTTTGAATCGTGTTGTAGTGTATGGATGTGGTTATTGTCCGTGATGAAGGATGGAATGTCTTGTAAGCAGCAGCCAATGGGAAAGTCTTGAATGTGGTATAGATAGAAATACGTCGCTGGAATTGCTTCGACAAAATATTTTGTGTATGGTCTGTTTAATTGTGCTTGTGTGACAATATCGCTGTCGTGTAATTGTGAGAGAAAAGATTTGAAATCTGTAATGTTGTTGACTAGGTGGGGTTGATCTAAGACGACCGCGTTGTTATGCGAAGAGTGAAAGAAACGGAGGTCATTTGTTTCTCTGTGGCGTAAGATGATGTGGAAACTGTAGTTTATTTTGAAGCGTTTTGTCTGTTGTGTGAAGACAGGGAGCAAGAGACGGTCCCAGTCGATATTTTCGTTATTGTGAAAAAAAGTAAAAGTGGACAGATATTTATGTTTGTTGGAATGTGTTTTGATCGCTTGCCAGTTGTCAGTGTAGATTTGTTTTATGTCAGCTGGTAGGTCATCTAACGAGTCTTCTTCAGTGGGCAGACGGGTTTTTTTATATGGGACTGGGTACTGGTCATGGGACGTTTCTTGGTCTGACCTGCAGCATTTAAAGAGGGAATTGTTGAAGAGCTTGGGATGGGATTTGAGGTGTGTCCTGAAGGTAGTGTGGAAGTTGTTGTGGTCCCTGCTGCAGCAGATGATGATAATGTTTTTGTGCCTGATGATGATGCTTGGTGCGTTGATGATGATGGTGTGATCCCTGCTGGTGATATCTGTTGGTGCGCCAGGTTGAGGTCAGTTGTCTGTGGGTAAGTCAGGTTGGAGGGAAATGTTATGCTGGGCGCTGTTGGCATTCTTGACGAAGTTGCTGTGAAATCGAATAATGAGGCTGTCTGCGGAGTCGTCGGTGATGATGATGTCAGTGGGTTCTTTGCTGATGATGGTGCTGTGGGGTATGAGGTCGAAAGCTGGTTAGGGGTGGGGTGTTGTTGTTTTAAATGGACGCGCACATTGTCAACACGGTTGAATTGTTTGTCACAAAGGTCACAACAAAAACATGGTAGTGAGTGCACTGTTTTTACGTGTCGTGCTAATGCATCACGTCGCTTAAATGTCTTACCACAGCGGGCACACGTGAGACTGTGCCCAGCTGCAGTGGTGGTCCCACTGAGGTGTCTATAACGAGTCTTCGTGTAGCGCCCGCCGGTGCAGTGGTGGTCCCCACTGAGGTGTCCATATCATTACCGGACCCCGGTGCAGTGGTGGTCCCTACTGGGGTGTGTATACGTGGTGCACCGGGTCCATGAAAGATGTTGATATGTTGTTGTTTGTTTGTTTGTTTGTTTCAATCCCAGGGCGCGAGTTATTCAATCTTTTGCCCTTTAGGGGACGAGTTATACACTCGTTCATACCCTTGAGCCAGTTACCCGTTGTGCAGACTGTCTGGCGAGGCGGTGGCGCAGCCACCGCCGCCCTCTGCACATGGTCCGTGTTGCCACACGGCCGGGAAGCCACCAATCGTGACACCAGGCGATGGTACCGCAACCCGCCGTGCAACCCACACGGTATCAGACGAGTAGTGGGCGTGTTTCGGGCTTTCTTTCAACGCCAGGGAGCATCCTAGACTCGAAACAGAGTACACCAGGCCCACTTTGGCGTGTGTGTACTGCCCCGAGGTTTGATAGCTCTCTACCCTGCAAAGGGGGTTATACCTCCAAAGACAGTGGTGACTGGCAAAGAGGCCAGCCACCAGTGGGCTTTATTGCAACCCCAGGGAACATCTCTTCGGGTGGCGAGGGTGCAATGCCACGAGCAAAGTTGTTCTCTACCCTGCAAGGGAGGTTATATCTCCGAGACAAGACGAAACGAGGGATCGGCACAGCCTGCGCCGAGCCTCTACCACAGCCCAACTGCATTACCAAGAAGAAACCAGCTCCGGTCCACCTGAACTAGGAGGACCCGGACCCGGGACCAAACACAGTCTCGATAGAACACGGCTCTGTTCATCCATGGCGCAGCAGCGACCGAGCCTCAACCACTGTCAAATGACGTTATCGGACACAGACACATATCACTGCCTCTATTTTACTGGGAAGACCCGAAAGCCGGGACCACATACAGTCTTGAGAGGACAAAGATCGCTTGCAACGAGATATGTTGTTGTAATGCCTCAGGTCCTGCAAAGTTTTGAGGACAGACACGACAGGGGTGATTCTTGTCAGCGTGGACCGAGGAGATATGTCTCGTTATGTCACGGGACCGAGTGAATGAGCGATTGCAGATCGAACAAGCGTAGCCTTGAATTGATGACATCTGTTGAATAGAAACAAGAAAACATTACTCACACATAAAATTAAATACATGTAACGAGAGAGAGAAAGACACAGACAAACTGAGAAAGAAAGAGAGAGAGAGAGAGAGAGAGAGAGGGAGAGAGAGAATGAGAGAGAATGAGAGAGCGAGAGAGAGAGAGAAAGAGCGAAATAGAGAGAGAGAGAGAGAGAGAGAGAGAGAGAGAGAGAGAGAATAAAACACAGTCTTGTTTTTAGTCTGTTATCAAAGGAAATAATTTTGTTTAACATATCAGAATGGTCCCCGCACGCACTGTGGCAGAAAAGATATTGATTTAAAAACCACGCGCTCACGAGACAAGTGACGCCCTATCGTTTAAGATAATGGCGATTTATTAACTTTCGTTTGTACCATAACAAGATCTTGTGTAGTTCAGTACTGTTAAAAATATGCTATGTTCTAAATATTCTCTTTAATGTGATAAAAGTGTTTATTACTTTTTGCGTTATCAGTTTATGTCTTTTTATTATGTTAACACACAAAAAATAAACCTCGCAAAACTAAAATGAACAAAACATTTATCTAACGATAGGTGAGAAACACGGATAAGATTTAAACTAAGGATAATTATTTAGACTATAGTACATAATAAATCGGTTTAGTCTTAACTTATCGAAAATCAACCACTCTTTAAAAATGACGTGTAAGAATTTAACATAACACACAGAGATAAAAATAACAAGTGACGATCTGCGTTAACAACTTAACAAACAAATATTTTTAAATAGCGGTTAGACTAATTTGAAACAACCTTTAGCAACACTGGTTAGTGCACAGACATCTCTTTTAAATAGAAAACAGGTATTTAATACAAAACACGAATAATGTAAACAACCAACTAAAAAACTTATATATTCTCTAAATAGAAATAATTATTTTAACTTCCTATCACAAAATACGAATAAAACAGAATAACTTACTTTTAGTTGTCTTGTTTTCGAAATTTCTTGGTCTCAACGTCTGATTTTTTTCAAAACGAGTGATCCGATTTGAACGGTGGCTGGTTACAGAATGAGATATCTAAAACATTTCTTCCTTATATCAAAAGATTTTGAGACAAACGCGCGTGTGAATACTGAAAGATTCGCTTGTGTATTCATCTGCGCGACAGGTTTTCGGAGTGATTCGGTTCGAACGTCGGTAGTACGTTTTTGAAAAGAATCTAATTCACCATTGTTCACTCGTTGTTTAATTACGGGACAGCTGTGTTTGTCTCTCCTGTTCCGGAAATACAATTAAACAAACCCACTTTCTTTTATAAAGATCCAAATGCCAGATATGCAGCTGCGATAAAGCGAGAGAACTAACGGGTTTGTTCGACGCTGAAAACAGTTATCCTCGTTACGCCAATGTTTAATTACTGTGCAGGTGTAATCGCCATCTGTTCTGAAAAAGAGTTTTTCGCATTGTAATAAAATAATTAGACAAATAAGGCTGTTGATTATTCGTCTCCAAATGAACATCTAGGCACGTACGACAATTGATCCACAGCGAAAACTCGTTAGGAATTATTTACTCAGGGACAGATGCGAATAATTTGAATTACCTTGTACAACGTTCCACCATAAAATTCTTCTCTTCTTTGATCCATAACCGCCAACCGTCAAAGCAGTCAGCGGCCATCACGCCCGGTGGCGTCTTGTAGGGCAGCAACAAATTGATTCCACTTTGCTCGGTCGGCGGCCATCCTTCGTACAGTGCCCCAACTGTGGTTCATTCTTTGCATCTCAGCTTCCACAGTTTTCCGCCAAGTTGTTTTTGGTCGGCCTCTCTTTCGCTTTCCCTCGGGGGTCCATAGCATAGCTGTTCTTGCGATGGTATCAGGGTCCCTTCTGAGGACATGGCCACCCCAACTCCAGCGTCTGCCAGCTATGATGGTGTGCATGTCCTCCTGGTTACTCCGAATAAGTAGTTCTTGGTTGCTGATGGTGTTTGGCCAAAAGATTCGGAGAATTTTCCTTAGGCAGATTGTGTGGAAGGAGGACAGTTTCGACATTTCCTTCTCTGTTACTCTCCAACATTCCGCACCATAGAGAAGCACAGAAAGTACGCAGCTCTCATACAGTCTTAATTTGGTGTTTGTGCTGTACTGGGAAGACTTCCAAATGTTGTTGAGAATAGCAAAGGCTGTTCTCGCTTTATTCATTCTGTTGTTAATGTCCTTGCTTGTTCCGCCGTCAGGTGTTACTGTCATGAAATATTCTAATCCACATATATAAATTATTAGGTAAATATGAAGCCTAACAAATAAAATTAATAAAGAAAAGAGCAATGGAAAAATAACAGTGCTGTCACAAAGAATGTACTCGAAATCCCCCTTGTTTTCTGCTTCGTCTGCAAATTGTAACGCTTTCACGTTGATATAAAAGCTTACTGTATTATTACCCGCCTTCTTCAATGAAACGTGTGCTGCATTTCTAAGAAAAACATTGAGACGTACTGCGTAATGACCTAAATTAATCCTAACATTAATTATACTGCGTTACCAAAACGAACGAACAGATGGACAAAAGGATAAAGAGAGAGGGGAGGGCTGAAAATCAGGAACGCATGCAACACGCTTCGCGCGATACACAAATGCTGCCATCACGCGTGTAAGACTACAAGCACTAACTTTTTTTCAGACGGACAGTGATAAAATACACTACCCTTTCCCAGAGTTAGGTTTATAAATCATAAAAAACTCTTATTAGAAAAGATAACATTAGATGGGTTTACGGTTGAAAACATAACAGTACCCAGACAGCACATCTTCGAAACAGGAGGTAGAAGAAATTGCATATTTTGAATGCAGCCACGTAGCTCCTTTAAATTTGTATTTTTGGGTTCCTTAGGGCTTGCTGACAAATAATATGTAAAACGTTACGCAAATAGTCCAGGAATTAATAAATTATACCCAAAATAAAATATTGGGGGTGCCTGACAGCATAAAATCATTTCTGCTCATAAGATTTTTTTTTAACGTGTTTGAAAAAATTTACGTTACAGAAATAGCCTACCATGTAAACTCCAAATTGATTGGAGCGCAACAAATGAAAGCCTAACCACGATTGGTCGGGCTATAAATACTATCTTGGTTGTTAGGGGAAACGGGGAAAGGTAACATTTTTTCAAACACTTGTCGAAACGGGGCTCATTGGTCAGACTCGCTGATATACACACTTGGGAGCGTTAGTTCGAAACCACTTGTTTAAATAAGATTGATAAAGCATCAGTGCGTTGAAGCCAGCTTATATTTGGCTAAATAAAAGCCTGGAAGATAAGCAGATGGGAATTTGTGCCAGTTTGTGCCAGAATTCATTGCTAATCAACGTACCTGTGTTTATTCGTATGAATTGTGGTAAGCTTGATCCATTCAATATCTTTTAATGAAAATTGAATGTGAATTGTTGATTTATGCCTGTATATATATGTGTAGTTCAGTGGCCAACGTGAGGTAAAGCCTGTAATGCTCCAGCCTGAACAGAGGGTGTCGGAGAGAAGTAAAACGGCATGGAATGGCCAAACAGTACACTGACACCTGGATGATTGAATAGAAAGAAATAATGCTGGAATTGCAGAGGCGTAGTAACCATTAAGAAGGGTAATACTGGAATAAAGTATTTCAAATGAAGCTGACAGTTGGCCTAATGCTCTGAACTCAATGTTTGTGCTGTGTTGTGATCAGTGTAACAAGAGAGTTTAAGTTAGTTATGAAGTAGAAGGTACATCCTTCTTGATTTCAGGGACAGTGGTCTTGATGGTACTGAGCAGCACCTAGTCAGAGCTTTGCTGAATCCAGTGTCGGACAGCATACTCCTTGGTCCTTTTAGCTATCAGTGAGGTGTCTCCAGAGCCCAGAGGAGAATTCGAGCAGAGGAGTCCTTTCCTGCCGCCATCACGCCAGATAAGCTAACTTGGCCAGCTGAGCTCAACATTATGTCCCCTCATCTTGAACTGACTTTGTAAAATTAACATTAAGAGGGGAATTTACTTGTCTTAAAATCAGGAACTGTGAACATCTCCAATACTAGTCCCTAAAGACAAACTATTGAAGTCATGATGACAAATACCAACAGAGCTTGAACAAAACAAAACCAGTATTACCTCATTTTACTACTACACAACTGACACACATAGAACATTTGTAATAATATATGTCACTACAATATTCATATTAAATACATTCTGTACATAACTTGTAATTTAAATTGATTGTGATTCCTGGTTCCCTTGTAGTTGAATCAGGACACATATTCATTCATGCCAGTAATGAATACATATTGTTATTTGAAAAGTTACGAGTGACTTCTTTAAGATATTCTCATAGAGTGTTATATGTATGTGAGTGTCACAGTGTTGTTAAGAGTAGTGGATTAAATTAAATTGTTTATCTGTCTGTTGTTGTGACTTACACTTCATCATACACATACCCTAGACACATAACGTAGTCATCACACTATTCCAGAATAATTCTGACTGAGATATATAGATATGTGGTAGCAAGTAAGGTGATATATAATACACTACTCTTATTAGATATATATATACCTTCACAGCTGATCTCAGTCAGTACACTAAGTCCCCTATAAATATTTATAACATCCCACTTCACCACATATATTGGGGTCTTGCTCTTGGGATTTTGAATCTTTCCCTATTAAAAATATTGGGGGTAATTCACTTCAGGGAATATAAGAATTAAAAGGTATCCTTGGGTGGAATAAAATAAGGTTGAGCTCACGGTGCCTGTGTTGTCCACTAGAGATTGAATTGTTGGTTAGACATTGTATAAATTTACATGATAGACAATGGCGGACCTGGCCAAATTTCGATCTGCTGCGGTTCAGACTGCAAAAGAGTTAGGATTAGATGGGCAAGTTATGATTGCCTATGTCACGACGGAATGTGACAAATTTATTGAACGTGAAGAAAGAAGGTTTGAAGCCGAAAGAAGGTTAGAGGCTGAAAGGGAAATTAAGAAGTTACAGTTTGAGGCTGAGGCTGAGACTAAGAGGTTGCAGATTGAGGCTGACAAAGAGGCTAAGAAATTGGAAGCAGAAGAGAAGAAATTAGCTGCAGAAAGAGAAGAGAAGAAATTAGCTGCAGAAAGGGAAGCCGAGGAAAGAAGACAGGCTGCAGAAAGGGAAGAGAGGAAATTAGCTGCAGAAAGGGAAGCAGAAGATAAAAGATTACAAAGGGAACATGAGTTACGACTAAGGGAGTTTGAGTTTCAAGGCCATGCTCCTGAAAATGGTGCCAGTCCCTTTGCCTCTGATGCTACGGTTACTCAAGGAGCCTCAACCTCAGCTATGAATTTTCATTTAGATCATTTTGTTGAGAAAGACGATGATATTGAGAGCTACCTAAATAGGTATGAGCTATTAGCTACCACGTATGGGTTAGAGAGAGAAAGGTGGAGCTTAAAGTTATCTCAGGGACTTCGTGGGGCAGCTTATGAAGTTTTTGCAAAAATGAGCAGAGGTGATCAGGAAAATTATGACATGCTAAAGCAGGCTCTTTTGTTAAGGTATGAAAAGAATGCAGAGTTTTACAGGAAAAAAATTTAGGAATGCTAAACTACTGTCAGGTGAAACCTATCACCAGTTCTCTGCACGAATAGAGACATACTTGGAGAAATGGACTTCTCTGGGGAAAACCCAAGATCTTAAGGAAATGGTCCTTATAGAGCAACTAAGAGAGTCCATGGCTCCAGACCTGAGAAAGTTTCTCATGGAACAAGGTGCAGAGAGGCTGGGTGAGTTGCTAAATGTTGCTGAAAGGTATCAAGCAGAGGTAACAGGTAATAAAAAGAAACAGGTGGATAACTTTAGGGCACCACAGAACTTTAATAAATTTGATCCTAAGGATCAAAATAAAGGTAAGCACCAATTTGATAGGCCACGGTATGAAAATAAAAATAAATTCCCACAATTCGATGAAAGGAAATATGATGAAAGAAAATCTTTCAACCAAGGAAAAAGGTGGTGTAAGAATTGTCAGATGGACAATCATGACACTGACCGTTGCAGAAGGAAACCTGTGTATATGGCAACCCTTCAGGTCAGGTCGACCTCAAGACAGGAGGAGGATATTATGTTAGATACCACTCCAGAAGAGATGAGGAAGGCACAGGCTGGGGATAAAACACTCAAGCCTTGTTTCAGAAAATTGTCAACTTGTCATACAACTCCAGGCAAGGGAGATTTTTATATGAAAAAACAAGTTGATGTATAGGAAGACTGGAGCTAGATCCAATGGTCACGGACAGCTGGTTCTTCCAAAAAGATACAGGACAGAATTAATAAGGAGCCTACATGTGAAACCAGATGGGGACCATGAGAAGATAGGTACCATCATTCAAAAGGTGGCTCACAATTATTATTGGCCCAAAGCAAGATGGGACATTGAGAATTTTGTAGAAAGGTGTAGCATAGCACATGAGGGAACACCCACAAGTGGGAACATGGATCAGGACCTGGACACGCCCCGGAGCAAAATTAGGCCTGATAATAAAAAGAGAAATAGATTTGATAAAGTGGACCAAATGGAATGGGAAGCCCCTTTTCACGGACAAGCTTCACTTAACTGTTTTACAATGGCCACTATGCGGAGAGTACAAACAGATGTCTTACCCCAGGATAAGCCGAAAATCCCTCAATCGGACTTAAACAAACTGGAGGAAGAAGATGTAGAGAGGAAATCTCTCATCAAGAATTTTAAGTGGGGAGGAAACCCCAGGAAGAGAAAAATTGGTAGCGGTCGTTTTGTGCATGAAAATTCTGGGAGGAAAAATCATCACTATAAAGCTTCGAGTGGAAGAGACCATACCGGTGCATGGACAAATAGGTCCACACAATTAAAGGTCCATATGTAGCTTTGTTAAGAACGTGGACTGATGAAAAGGCAGAGGAAAACATTACATCTTCATACCAATATGTGAATGAGCTGACCACTCGGTTGAAAACTGGCTGGAAACTTGCCAATGAAAATTTGAAACAAGCCAGGAAGAAACATGCTGCCTATTATAACAGGAAGGCGAAAGACAGAAATTTGGCTGTGGGAGAGAAAGTACTGCTTCTTTTGCCCGGGAGTCAGAATAAGTTACAAATTGGATGGCAGGGTCCATATACAGTTTTAGAGAAGGTGTCTAGAACAAATTATAAGATAGATAAGAAGGGGAAAGAAAAAAATCTATCATGTGAATCTCCTGAAGAAATATTTGGAAAGAGAACATCAGGAAGAGACACACTTGTTGACCTTGTCCATCGCCATGGAGATGAAAAAGGAACCACTTTCATCATTTGAATATCCATTACACCCCTGTGAGACAGCAGCACAGGTGAAAATCAGTACACATTTAACGAAAACTCAGAAAGAGAGAGTGCAACAGGTTCTAAATAATCATGCAGAGGTGTTAACAGACCGACCAGGGCATACAAACCTATTGGAATATGATATGAAACTAATAGACTCCACACCTGTCTGTATGAAACCATATTCTATTCCGTTTGCTAAGGAGAAAGCTTTGAAGGAAGAGATAGATTATCTATTGAAGGAAGGAATTATTTCGCACAGTGAGTCTTCTTATAGTTCCGGTGTTGTACTCTTAAGGAAGCCCTCTGGAGAACATAGACTCTGTATAGATTACAGGAGACTGAATGCTATTACAGAAGGACAGGTGGATCCATTGCCGGATACAAATCAGCTGTTTGCCAGACTAAATAAAGCTAAATATTTCTCAAAAAGTGGATCTGAGTAAAGGATACTATCAGATTCCAGTAAAGCCTGAGGTTAGACCATACCTAGCTTTTAGTACCTCAGAAGGACACTATGAGTTTAATAGATTGCCATTTGGATTGAAGAATGCGCCTAGTGTCTTCCCTAGAATGATGAGAAAATTATTGGATCCTCTGAATAATCCCTGTATAACAAATTTTATGGATGATATCCTTATAGCAACAGAAACATTTGAGGAACACATTGACTCTCTGAACATGCTGTTTGATCGACTTAGGGAGGCAAATTTAACAGCCCGTCCAACCAAATGTTGCGTTGGATGTAAAGAATTGGAATTTTTGGGACACACAGTTTATCAGGGAAATATGACCCCTGACCCAAAGAATTTAGAAAAACTACAGAAAGCCCCGAGACCACAAACCAAGAAGGACGTGAGATCCTTTGTCTCATTATGTGGTTTCTACCAGAAGTATATCAAGAACTTTAATTCCATATGTGCACCGTTAACTGAATTGACACGTAAAGGACTTCCAGATCGCATTACATGGACACCACAATGTGAAATGACTTACCAAGAATTGAAGGAAAAGCTCACAAGTAAACCCATTTTGAAATTACCTGACTTAAGTCAAGAATTCATAGTAAGGACGGATGCAAGTAATATTGGGTTAGGTGCAACTCTACTACAGAAATCAGATGCATTGGATGGGGAATTAAGCCCAGTGGCATATGCTAGCAGAAAGTTGAATAAAGCTGAAATCAACTACTCAACTAGCGAAAAAGAATGTCTTGCAGTAATATGGGCAATAAAGAAATTCAATATTTATCTATATGGGAAGGCATTTAAGTTGCAAACAGATCACAAACCTTTATCGTTTCTAGCACAGGCTAAGCATGAGAACTCTAGGTTACTCCGATGGTCTTTACTTCTGGCTCCATATAATTTTAGCATTGAGTATATATCTGGAAAAACCAATTTGGGAGCGGATTTTTTAAGCCGCCATCCGTGTGATGAGAATCACCGTAAACCCCAGAAATAATAATAAATTTCTCTATGTGTATATAGAATAAAGGACTGACATATAATGTCTGTTTTAAGAGGGGAGGTGTCATGAAATATTCTAATCCACATATATAAATTATTAGGTAAATATGAAGCCTAACAAATAAAATTAATAAAGAAAAGAGCAATGGAAAAATAACAGTGCTGTCACAAAGAATGTACTCGAAATCCCCCTTGTTTTCTGCTTCGTCTGCAAATTGTAACGCTTTCACGTTGATATAAAAGCTTACTGTATTATTACCCGCCTTCTTCAATGAAACGTGTGCTGCATTTCTAAGAAAAACATTGAGACGTACTGCGTAATGACCTAAATTAATCCTAACATTAATTATACTGCGTTACCAAAACGAACGAACAGATGGACCAAAGGATAAAGAGAGAGGGGAGGGCTGAAAATCAGGAACGCATGCAACACGCGTCGCGCGATACACAAATGCTGCCATCACGCGTGTAAGACTACAAGCACTAACTTTTTTTTCAGACGGACAGTGATAAAATACACTACCCTTTCCCAGAGTTAGGTTTATAAATCATAAAAAACTCTTATTAGAAAAGATAACATTAGATGGGTTTACGGTTGAAAACATAACAGTACCCAGACAGCACATCTTCGAAACAGGAGGTAGAAGAAATTGCATATTTTGAATGCAGCCACGTAGCTCCTTTAAATTTGTATTTTTGGGTTCCTTAGGGCTTGCTGACAAATAATATGTAAAACGTTACGCAAATAGTCCAGGAATTAATAAATTATACCCAAAATAAAATATTGGGGGTGCCTGACAGCATAAAATCATTTCTGCTCATAAGATTTTTTTTTAACGTGTTTGAAAAAAATTTACGTTACAGAAATAGCCTACCATGTAAACTCCAAATTGATTGGAGCGCAACAAATGAAAGCCTAACCACGATTGGTCGGGCTATAAATACTATCTTGGTTGTTAGGGGAAACGGGGAAAGGTAACATTTTTTCAAACACTTGTCGAAACGGGGCTCATTGGTCAGACTCGCTGATATACACACTTGGGAGCGTTAGTTCGAAACCACTTGTTTAAATAAGATTGATAAAGCATCAGTGCGTTGAAGCCAGCTTATATTTGGCTAAATAAAAGCCTGGAAGATAAGCAGATGGGAATTTGTGCCAGTTTGTGCCAGAATTCATTGCTAATCAACGTACCTGTGTTTATTCGTATGAATTGTGGTAAGCTTGAACCATTCAATATCTTTTAATGAAAATTGAATGTGAATTGTTGATTTATGCCTGTATATATATGTGTAGTTCAGTGGCCAACGTGAGGTAAAGCCTGTAATGCTCCAGCCTGAACAGAGGGTGTCGGAGAGAAGTAAAACGGCATGGAATGGCCAAACAGTACACTGACACCTGGATGATTGATTAGACAGAAATAATGCTGGAATTGCAGAGGCGTAGTAACCATTAAGAAGGGTAATACTGGAATAAAGTATTTCAAATGAAGCTGACAGTTGGCCTAATGCTCTGAACTCAATGTTTGTGCTGTGTTGTGATCAGTGTAACAAGAGAGTTTAAGTTAGTTATGAAGTAGAAGGTACATCCTTCTTGATTTCAGGGACAGTGGTCTTGATGGTACTGAGCAGCACCTAGTCAGAGCTTTGCTGAATCCAGTGTCGGACAGCATACTCCTTGGTCCTTTTAGCTATCAGTGAGGTGTCTCCAGAGCCCAGAGGAGAATTCGAGCAGAGGAGTCCTTTCCTGCCGCCATCACGCCAGATAAGCTAACTTGGCCAGCTGAGCTCAACATTATGTCCCCTCATCTTGAACTGACTTTGTAAAATTAACATTAAGAGGGGAATTTACTTGTCTTAAAATCAGGAACTGTGAACATCTCCAATACTAGTCCCTAAAGACAAACTATTGAAGTCATGATGACAAATACCAACAGAGCTTGAACAAAACAAAACCAGTATTACCTCATTTTACTACTACACAACTGACACACATAGAACATTTGTAATAATATATGTCACTACAATATTCATATTAAATACATTCTGTACATAACTTGTAATTTAAATTGATTGTGATTCCTGGTTCCCTTGTAGTTGAATCAGGACACATATTCATTCATGCCAGTAATGAATACATATTGTTATTTGAAAAGTTACGAGTGACTTCTTTAAGATATTCTCATAGAGTGTTATATGTATGTGAGTGTCACAGTGTTGTTAAGAGTAGTGGATTAAATTAAATTGTTTATCTGTCTGTTGTTGTGACTTACACTTCATCATACACATACCCTAGACACATAACGTAGTCATCACACTATTCCAGAATAATTCTGACTGAGATATATAGATATGTGGTAGCAAGTAAGGTGATATATAATACACTACTCTTATTAGATATATATATACCTTCACAGCTGATCTCAGTCAGTACACTAAGTCCCCTATAAATATTTATAACATCCCACTTCACCACAGTTACTATGCTTCCTAGGTAAGTAAATGTGTCTGTCTGTTCTAACTTCTGGTTCCTTACTGTTATTGGCTCAGGATTGCCCACATTTAGTGTCATGACCTCCGTCTTCTTCAGATTGATGTTCAGGCCAACCTGCTGGCCATACTTATTCAGTCTATCAGTTTTGTCTTGAATGTGTTGGTGTGAATGCGCGAGCAGTGCAATGTCATCTGCATATTCCAAATCTTCCAGTGTAGAAAACATTGTGCATCTAATTCCTCTTGGACTGCCCTCTGTTGTCTGGCGCATCACCCAATCTATGACTGTCAAAAAATAATGTTGTTGATAAGGGGCATCCCTGTCGTACTCCTGTTTTCACTTCGAAAGTTACATTACTCGATCCAACACTGCACGTAAAGTTAGAATAGAGGCTTTTTATAATGGAAACAATGCGGCTGGGAATTCCATAAGCCCTCAGAATTTTCCATAGGCTGTCCCTGTGTATGCTGTCGAAAGCCTTTTCAAAATCAACAAAGTTAATGTACAGCTGTCTCTGCCATTCTGAGCACTGCTCTATAATGTTCCTGAGGGCAAATATATGATCTGCACATCTTCTGTTCTTTCTGAAGCCCGCTTGTTCTTTCCTCAGTTTATGGTCAACTGCTTTTGAAATTCTCTGGATGATTATCCTGCCTAGTACTTTGCTGGGAACTGAGAGGAGGGTAATTCCTCTCCAGTTGTTGCAGTCTGCAAGGTCGCCCTTCTTGGGCAATTTGACAATTGTTCCTTTACTCCACTCTGTTGGTGTTGTCTCAGTTTCCCAGACTTGTGCAAATAGTGGTTCTAACAGTTCTGCTGCTAGTTCAGGGTTTGTCTTGAATAGCTCAGCATTCAGATTGTCGTACCATAAAATTAGCGAACTTTATTTGTTTAGCGCCCGTGTCTTGTTGACGGAAGGGTACAGCTGTCGACAGACTGTTACGAATAACGGTTTACAAAAAAAAAAAAATATCTAACAAGTATTTTGAAATAAAGTGAGAAACACAGACAAGTTGAGAAAGAGAGACAGAGAGAGAGAGAGAAAGAGAGACAGAGAGAGAGAGAGAGAAAGAGAGAAAGAGAGAGAGAAAGAGAAAGAAAGACATATGGTTTTTCTTTGTGAGTACGTTTTAACAAATGTTTACAAAAATGAATAATATATTATTTAGACTTTTCCGTAGCAAAAGACAAACATATTTTTTTAGACTAAATATCTAAAACATATATATTAAAATCAAAATCAACCGTTCTTTAAAAAAAAATGATATGTAGGACTTTAACGAAATCCCCAGAGATATTTATGTTATTCGGAAAACATACAGTTTTATATATTAGTTAAATAGGGATTGTCGTGATTATTAGCATGATTCACACATTGTAGAACAGTGACTCTCGATACATGCTGGAAACAGTGATTCTCAAATTTTTTAGCATGATTCACACATTGTAGTACAGTGATTCTCAATACATGATGGAAACAGGGATTCTCGTGATTATTAGCATGATGCTCACAATGTAGAACAGTGATTCTCAATACATGCTGGAAACAGTGATTCTCACATTTTTTAGCATGATTCACACATTGTAGAACAGTGATTCTCAATACATGATGGAAACAGGGATTCTCGTGATTATTAGCATGATGCTCACAATGTAGAACAGTGATTCTCAATACATGCTGGAAACAGGGATTCTCCCATTTTTTTACACCAAAGGTTCCCACATTGTAGAACAGTGATTCTCACGTTTTTTTTATTCTCAATACATGCTGGAAACAGGGATTCTCACATTTTTTTACACCAAAGGTTCTCACGTTTTTAGCACGAATCGTACGTTCTTGAAAAGGAGTTATCGTATTTGATGGATGGGTTTTCACGATTGTTGTTTTAGATATAAAATAACTGGTTGAAAGTGTGATCTGTCATTCTTAACTATGGACCCCCGTTGGGTCCATCCGTTCACTTGTTTAATTAGCGGCCCTACTTCTAGTGGAAAGACTGTTTTTGTCCAGAGTTTCTTGACACATATCAAAGATATGGTAACAGACGTACCAGATGAGATTATATATTGTTACGGTGAATATCAACCCCTATACAATTCCATGACTGGAGTTCAGTTTATTAAAGGACTGCCCGATATTGAGCAGTGGACTGGTGATAAGAGACGTTTGGTAATTATCGATGACCTAATGAACGAAACAGATGAGCGAGTAACTAAATTATTCACAAAAGCATCTCATCACCGCAATTTAAGCGTATTTTATCTCGTGCAAAATTTATTTGGCAAGAACAAAGAACACAGAACCATTAGTTTGAATTCTCATTACATAGTGCTTTTCAAAAATCCACGCGATGGGTCGCAGATTGTTAATCTAGCCAAATAGATGTACCCAGGTCAAACTGCCTATGTCCAAGAGAATTTTAAAGACGCGACGTCGGTCCCACATGGCTATTTGGTAATCGATCTTCGCCAAGACACACCAGACAATTTGAGACTTCGTTCGCACATCTTCCCAGACGAACAACAAATTGTTTACGTACCCAAGTAACGAGATGGGAGAAAAAGTAAAAAGACATGCTGACATGTTAAAATTTCTAGGTACGGCCAAACCACCAGTCATCAAGGCTGTTATGAAAACAGCATCACCCGATCTGGTAGGAACACTCTGTGAATGTTGTCACAACGTTTTAAAAGGTAACGTTACACTGACACCCCCTCAGAAGAGACGTATGCGTCGTTACAAAAACACCCTGCGAGCGCTTACCAAGAAAAAATTGTCGCTCAAAAGACGAAAACAATTTTTACAAACTGGAGGATTTTTAACTGCTCTCCTTGGCCCAATACTAGTTGTACTAAGAGG
This sequence comes from Oreohelix idahoensis, assembly GCA_024509875.1. Taxonomy (NCBI): domain Eukaryota; kingdom Metazoa; phylum Mollusca; class Gastropoda; order Stylommatophora; family Oreohelicidae; genus Oreohelix; species Oreohelix idahoensis. Next base: position 539,357 of record JAMPIV010020538.1, read on the forward strand.
GCTCTTTTAGATGGCTAAGAAAATGATTTTGATGGATCCTCGTTTGTTAGAGGTTCAAAAACCTTATAGACCACCCGACGCTCTAAGAGATAACTTGGGAGAATTGGATACTCAAATGCAACTAGTCTTAGATCGACAAGATATGCCAGTGACTGACAAGGCTAGACTTTATCAACAAACACTACAGCGTTATCTGAATCGACTACAACAGTACAGACACGTACCTCTAGGTCTCGTGGATATTAAACAACCACCACCATTACAAACCAGCGAACAACCCACTGTACTTAAAGATGAGATCGTCGACAAAACTCCTCAGTCCCCACCCGTCACACCCACTAATCGAAAAAAGGTGGTGGCCAGTAAATTGCGAGAATCATCGTCGTATTCGCTCAGAAGAAGGAAAAAGACACCAAAGTGGGAAGCATGGCCAAAGAAGTGAATAAGATTTTAAAACAACATTACTACGAACCAAAACGCCCTGGATCTTATGGCGGAGTCACCCCCTTACAACGTAGCACCAAACTTAGTCGTAAAAAATTGAAGAGTGGTTAGGTCATCAGGACACCTACACCCTACACAAACCGGTGCGCAGAAAATTTAAACGACGTACCACCATTGCGGGTGGTATCGATCAACAGTTCCAGGCTGATTTAATTGACTTGCGAGGTTTAAAGAAATTCAACGATGGGTTTTCCTATCTAGTAACGTGTATTGACGTGTTTAGTAAATTCGCTTGGGCTGTTCCTCTGAAAAACAAGACTGGGACAGCGTTAGTAGCAGCGGTAAAAACAATTTTTAACAGTCGCAAACCGATAAATTTTCAAACAGACAAAGGCAGTGAGTTCGTCAACAAAACATTCTTAAAGTTTCTTAAAAACGAGAAAGTCCATTTCTTCACTACGGAGAATGAGGATACCAAAGCAGCTATCGTCGAGAGGTTTAATCGAACCCTCAAAGAAAAAACGTGGCGTTACTTTACCAAAACCAACAGTCTTCGCTACGTCGACGTGATACAACAACTGGTCCACAACTACAATTATTCGTATCATCGGAGTATTAAGATGGCACCGGTGGAAGTTACCCCGAGCAATCAAGAAGAAGTGTGTCATACGTTGTATTCGACCCCTGAAGTCATCGGTAGAAAAGTCTATTTTAAAGCTGGTGATAGCGTGCGGATCGCCCAAGCCAGACAAATTTTTAAAAAGGGTTATACGCCGGCGTGGACAGAAGAGTTGTTTACGATCAGTCGACTAAACCAAACAAGACCGGTCACGTACGTCCTTAAAGATGATTCGGGTGAGGAACTGAAAGGTTCTTTTTACCAAGAAGAGCTACAGCGAGTCGGCGACAAGATAGTTTATCGAATCGAGTCCATTTTGGAGGAACGCCGAGGTGTCAGGGGTGTAAAAGAATATTTAGTCAAATGGTTCGGATATAATTCGTCATTCAACAGCTGGATTTCGTCCAAACAACTAGCGAGATATCGAAACTGATGGATATTGAAGAAGACGTGAGCACCCCCGTTTTACGGCCACCCCCTCCCAAGACCGCGAGAACCTCGTTCTGGCCTTTTTTTGGGAAACTAGTCCCGCGACTAGAGATCGTTTTCATCTGTCAGATGATCGTTATATATGTCGTCATCGGTGTCTCGTTATTCAATCTGAGTCGGAGCAACGCAGAGGGACCAGACGGGAAGTTTTGGATCGCTTTAATGAGCAGTTGTCTGGGTTACATGTTACCTAACCCTAAGATACGATGAGTTTTTACGTGACTTTACCCAGCAATGCCTCGATGAAAATATACCCAAACAATAACGCCGGTAACTTTTTCATCAAATTGCCACAGACTATAGACTTGACTTCGCGTTACGAGGTCGGTTTGGTTGAGATTCAATTTCCCAAAAGTTATTTTAACGTGCTAGAGGATGATGTATGGATACATTACTTTCCCAACAAAGAAGATGATTCTATACTACTCACATTACCTGCTGGTCTATACACATCACCCGATACGCTGATCGACGAGTTGAATCATTTGCTTTTAGCCACGGATGTGGATGAAAAAGACCGAGTTAGATTCCATTTTAACAATAATAAGGCCACCTTGAATCTGTATGATCCGGAGGTTGAAGTTAGAATTAGCGAGACCTTGAAACACATGTTAGGTTTTCCTTCCTCGCTCGCCACAGACATCGATCCAATACTACGAGGTGAGATTGAAGTACAAATGGATAGCGACATGAAAAATGTATACGTGTACTGCGATCTCGTAGCGGCGAGACCGGTTGGAGATGCCTCTGTCCCTTTGTTACGGATTGTTCCTATTTGGATAGGACTACTGCTTCTGTTTTCAGGATTTACGACAAACCACATTACGTACCCCTGAGCCGTTTTTCGTTTGATGCGGTGGAAATCCTTTTAACTAACGATCAGGGTAAGACTATCCCATTCACTAGCGGAGCTTCGGTGTTGACACTACACTTCCGAACTCACAGACGGTTTGATTTTAACTAGAAACAAAATGTGCAGACACGTACCCATCCGACGAAACCCCAAGATGTATGAGGAGTTTTACTGCAACCAAGCTGGCCATGGGATGCCAGTGTTTATCGGAGGCAGAAGTCAAAGAGGACATGGTTTGGGTAGTTTTTTCGGCGGGCTAGGTCGCATGGTTCTCCCGTGGTTAAAAACTGGAGGCAAAGCTTTACTCAGAGAAGGGCTTGGGACCGGTCTACAGGTCGCGAGCGATGCGTTAGCCGGCAGAAATGTTGGTGAGGCATTTCGCGAACGAGCCAAGGAGTCGGGTCAACGTTTATTACAGGGAGCGGTTGAACACCTCACCACTAACCAATCAGGTAGCGGGCTTAGAAGAAAAAGAAAAACGAGAGCTGCCCCATCTGGCGAGCCGAAACGCATAAAACGCAGTAACCGAGCTCGACCTTCTCATTCTCACCAGAAGAAGCGAAGGTACTCTGATATATTTGAATGATGGCGCTTATTCACCCCAGCTCGTGCGAATGTCTTCACAGTGGTCTAGATTTGTTTAGCGTGCCGCCAACGCAGACAGCCGTAGAAGAGGGACAATTTGTGGAGATACATCCGTTGGCCGCCTTAGCCCCCGGAGCCCCGGTGGAATTTGTAATTTCGGGAAACGGTGAGGAATATCTAGATTTGTTCAATACTTTTCTGCACGTGCGCGCCAAAGTTACGTTAGCTAATGGCGGTGCATTACCCGCTGATGCGGAGGTGGCCCCGATCAACTATTACCTGCACAGTTTATTCTCACAAGTCGACGTTTCACTGAACGACACGCTGATTACACCCAGCGAGAACACCTACCCTTATAGAGCTTACATGGAAGCCACGTTGAATTACGGGGAGGAACCCAAACGAGGCCATCTGACATCGGCTCTGTTTTACAAAGACACGCCAAATTTTATTACGGAAACAATTGGTGACAATAACAACGGGTTAAGACTGCGTCGACATATAGCGGCTGGTTCTCAGGAGATTGATATGATGGGTCGTTTACATTCAGATATCTTCGCTCAAGATCGTTACCTGTTAAATGGTGTGACCGTTAAAGTAAAACTCACCCCGTCTAAAGATGCCTTCAACGTGCTGGGACACGACCCCACCGCTGGTTATAAATCTATTATAACTTATGCGGCCTTGGTTGTCCGGAAAGCCAAATTAAATCCCGCCGTCTCTCTAGCCCACGAGAAAGCCTTGGTGCGAGGTAATGCCAAGTACCCCTTGAAACGAGTTGTGCTAAAAACTTTCTCTATCCCTAGAGGTATGCTATCGCACATGCAGGATAATCTATTTCTCAGTCAAACACCTACACGGATCGTGATTGGACTAGTCACTTCGTCCGCTTTTAACGGGTCGTACACGTCTAATCCGTTCAATTTCGCTACCTTTGGTCTGATATATTTGAATGTCAGCGCGGACGGCAGAACAGTCAGCGGCAAGCCTTTGTCCATGGATTATGAACACAACCAGTACGTGAGAGCTTTCTTCGCGACGAATCTAGCTATGGGACTGATTGGTAAAGACGCCGGCAACGACCTCGAGTATAGACATTTTAAGCACGGTTACGCCTTATACGCCTTTGACCTCACCCCCAGTCTACTAGACGGTGACCAGTTTGAGATGACCAAGTCGGGCCCAGTCTCAGTAGAACTTAAATTCGCCGAGGTCACACCCGAACCATTACAGGTCCTCGTCTACGCCGAGCAAGACTCGATCTTGGAGATCTCGAAATCACGCTAAGTTTTGACAGACTACACCACTTAGACAATGAATACAGACGAGATACGCACCATCCTCCTGTCAGACATATTTGTTAAACGAACTGGGCTCGTTAAAGTGTTAGCTCGTGACCAATCACCTCTACGCATCGATCCCACCAAGACGGCTGCTTTCGTCATCAACACTGATCCTAGCTATCGCCCGGGTGACCACTGGGTCGCTCTATATTATAACGGACTTGGTACTTTTGAATATTTTGATTCTTTTGGACTACCACCTACACACTCGGACCTGATTAATTTTATAGCCAGAAACTCTACTCGACCTGTTAACTACAACGCCAGACATTTACAAGATGTAGTCACCAACGTTTGTGGGCTCTACGCCATTTATTTTTTCTTGATCAAAACACGAGGTGGTACTATGCAGCGGGTCCTACTACCCTTTTCGGCTAGACAACACGCCAACGATCGATTAATTTTTCGATTAGTCAGAGGAACCACCAGATGGCTTTCATAGACAATAGACAGGTGTGTGTATTTTTCGCTATCGGGTTTCTCCCCACGCCAATACGTCCATGTGTCATTGTTCCCACTCAATCACATCGACGAATCATGACCTGGCTAACACACGAGTTTGGTCAAACGATCGATTTTCGGCGAATCAAATCGTAGCTAGGGCACGCCTCAAAAAACCAGATTGAACTGGTATTCCTGCATATAAACACTTGGAAGACACTCATACTTTATTAACGCAGTGATAACGACAGATACACCTAGTTGAAGATGACTGCTCCCACCAACTGGGTCTACATTAAAAGAAGTGATGAAATGCTTAAACCTTTGGCCAGTGGTCTGAAGGCTGCGTCTGTAAGTGTTTACCGAGGTCAACCTTTACTTCACGTGCGAAAATATTTTGGTGAATCCTACCTCAAATTTTCTACCAAACACGGCATTACGTTAACTCGATCCGAGTTTGACCATTTGTTGACATTACAGAGCGAAATCCTCGCCGAATTTGACCGATTACAGCCACCAAGCACGGATACCTATCCTACTACTGGTACCAGTACCACGTTTGACCAGTACATCAACTCCAGCTGTTACCAACCAACAGAACCGAGTTTGTTTCCTACCACAGACCTGGCCGATGTCACCAATCTACCCCCGAAGAAACCTACCACCTTCACTAACCTGTTTGACGAATACATGAACTCTAGCTGTCCAGTATCACCAGAACCGAGTTGGTTTCCTACGACCACTACCACAGACCTGACCGATGCCCCTAATCTACCACAGAAGAAGCAGAAGAAACCTACCAAGCGATTGAGAAATGTCCTTTAGTATTTGAAAAAAATAAAAACTATATTAACTAAAATTCATTTTTGTTACCTATATCGTCTGTTGTATATCGTCTAATTTTTCGTCTAACTGTTCGTCTAACTGTTGTCTATAAATATCGTCTAACTGTTCGTCTAACTGTTCGTATAACTTTTCTATAAATATCGTCTTCTTGTTATGTAAATATATGTCTAAATATCTAAATATACCGTCTTCCTATTATCTCAAAGTCTAAATATCATCTTCTTGTTATCTCAACTCTAACTATTAACCTCTGCCTATTGTCTAAATATATCCTCTTCTTGCTGTCTCAAAGTCTTCATGTTATCGTCTTCTTGTTGCCTAAATATAGCCTCTTCTCGTTATCTAAAAATACCTATTATCTAAATATATCGTCTTCTTGTTGTCGTCTTCTTGTTATCTAAAACTTATCGGCTTCCTACTATCGTCTAACTATTATCCTCTTCTTGTTATCGTCTTCTTGTTATCTAAATATATCGTCTTCCTATTGTCTAAAAGTCTAAATATATATCGTCTTCTTGTTATCTAAATATAACCTCTTCTTGTTATCTCAAGTCCGCCATCTTGCCACATTTTCCTTATATAAAAAGTCATCCCGCCATCTTGCGCCATATACCCTCTTCTTGTTATCTCAAGTCCGCCATCTTGCGCCTCCTTAATGCGCTTATATAAAAGTCACGCGCCACCTGGCGTTTTTGCTATATAAAAGTCACGCGCCACCTGCCGCGCCACCTGCGCGCCACATGAATACTACCTAAGTTGCGCATCCCCTACTACTGATGTATTCTCGTCTCTTTATACTTCTTTTAGGAATTAACCTCTGTGCATTTGTAATATAAACATCTCTGATGTTATTGGCAAGTTCATCTGGTGTCATTTCCTCCTGTACTGCCATAAGAATGTCAAATTTGTTTTGAATATCGACACTGTACTCTTCTGGTATGGCGCTTGTGTCATAACGTATTACTTTGTCGCTTGTAACGACTTTTTTCAATTTGATATTGAGGTTTGCAGCAAGAAGTTCATGGTCGGAGTCACAGTCTGCTCCTGGGAACGTCTTGATGGATGAGATACAAGATCGCCACCTTTGTTGTATTAAGATGTAATCTATTTGGTTCTTGCTTTTTCCGTCCGGTGACGTCCATGTATATAGTCTTCTAGGGTGTTGCATAACAAGAGTATTTGTGATGACTAGGTTGTTTTCTAGGCAGAATGTTGTCAAGCGTTCTCCTCTCTCATTTCTCTGACCCAATCCATAACTTCCTTTCACTCTTTTTTCATGTTCTAATCTTTCGTTTCCAACTTTGGCATTAACTCATTCCCCCCCAGGCTGTTTTTGGGTTTTACCCAGGCCCGAAAATGGATGCAATTTTTTCAGACAGGTGAGGTTTTAAAAACAGACAGTGGACAAATACATAAGTTCAGTAGGTACTTGTGTTATACATTTAAATGTGTGAAATTGACTGGAGAATCTTATGAATTGCTTCATATAATTAATTAATATGAACAGGTGTGTGTTATGTCTTGTGAAGTGTAGACTTGATTAAAAAAGTGTTTAAAATTTTTTTTTGAAATTGTATACTTAAACTTAAATATTTCAGCTCTGAATTAATGTATGGCAATAAAATGTTCAGAATGTCAGTGCACATTTAGTTTGAAACATATCTAGAAACTTTTATCACTATCACTTCATAGATGTAATTTTATGATTTTTTTCTCAAAACCACATATGTTTGTAAACACAACCGCTCAAAATGTGTGCAATTTTTCTCTTCAGTTTATATTTAAAAAACTGCAGTAGACACACATTTTATTTAACTAGGTGTTAATGTTATACATTTAAATGTGTGAAATTGACTGGAGAATCTTATAAATTGATTCATAATTAATTGATATGAATAGGTGTGTGTTATGTCTTGTGAAGTGTAGACTTGATTTTAAAAATGTTTAAAAAATAAAATAAAATTGTATACTTAAATTTAAATATTTCAGCTCCCAATTAATGTATGGCAATAAAATATTAAGAATATCAGTGCACATGTAGTTTGAAACATATCTGGAAACTTTTATCACTATCACTTCATAGATGTAATTTTTATGATTTTTTTATCAAAACCACATATGTTTGTAAACACAACCGCTCAAAATGTGTGCAATTTTTCTCTTCAGTTTATATTTAAAAAACTGCAGTAGACACACATTTTATTTAACTAGGTGGTAATGTTATACATTTAAATGTGTGAAATTGACTGGAAAATCGTATGAATTGATTCATATAATTAATTGATATGAATAGATGTGTGTTATGTCTTGTGAAGTGTAGAGTTGATTTTAAAAATGTTTAAAAAATAAAATAAAATTGTATACTTAAATTTAAATATTTCAGCTCCCAATAAATGTATGGCAATAAAATATTAAGAATATCAGTGCACATTTAGTTTGAAACATATCTAGAAACTTTTATCACTATCACTTCATAGATGTAATTTTTATGATTTTTTTTCTCAGAACCACATATGTTTGTAAAAACAACCGCTCAAAATGTGTGCAATTTTTCTCTTCAGGTTATATTAAAAAAACAGGCAGTAGATACACATATTATTTAACTAGGTGTTTATGTTATACATTTAAATGTGTAAAATTGACTGGAGAATCTTATGAATTGATTCATATAATTAATTGATATGAATAGGTGTGTTATGTCTTGTGAAGTGTAGACTTGATTTTAAAAATGTTTAAAAAATAAAATAAAATTGCATACTTAAACTTAAATATTTCAGCTCCCAATTAATGTATGGCAATAAAATGTTCAGAATGTCAGTGCACATTTAGTTTGAAACATATCTAGAAACATTTATCACTATCACTTCACAGATGTAATTGTTATGATTTTTTTTTCTCAAAGCCACATGTTTGTAAAAACAACCGCTCAAAATGTGTGCAATTTTTCTCTTCAGGTTATATTTTAAAAGCAGGCAGTAGATACACATTTTATTTAACTAGGTGTTGATGTTATACATCAACATGTGGGAAATTGACTGAAGAATCTTGTGAAATGCTGTAGATAATTATTTGATGTTGGGAAAGAGTCTGTCATGTTATGTGAAGTGTAGACCTAATCAAAAATAACTGGAAAAAAAGATAAATAAACTGTACTCACATATGTCAGCTCCAGTTTAATCCATAGCAGAAAAATCTCAGAATATCAGTGCACATCCATTTTGAAACACAACACATTTTACCACAATCACTTCAAATATATAATTTATATGATTTTTTTCCTACACCACAAATTTCTGTAAATACCAAACAACTAATATTATTTACACCAACTATATTCTATCATTTTTGGTTTGACAATGTGCTTCCACTTTGGCCTGAGAAGATACAAGGAAAACCTTGGATTATACTGCGTATATTGCCATCTGCCTTTATACCCTATTACCACTTCATTCAAACTGAGATTTTGGAATGGGTAAAAGGCACTCTGAAATTTTTGCAACAACATGTTCATAAAATCTTTTCTTTTCCTTGTGAATTTTCATCAGAGGCATGAAGCATTGTATGATATAATGCTTCAAATCTACTTCTTGAAAACATTTGAAGAAACCAAGGAGTATAAAATTCTGCAGATGTAGACCAGTAGTTGCGAATGCATGGTCTTTTCTGAATCCCAATATTTATTAGGACAGCAATAAACTTATCAAGTTCATGGCGTGTGACTTTGGTCCACCGAGAATACAATGAATATTGTTTCGCAGGGTTATTTTGAATAGATTTGAGTCTGGTATAATCATTGATGCACTGGAACATGAAATCTTGAACCTCATCTGTAAACAAAACACTGAAACATTTCAATGGGGTTGACAGGTCAAACCCCTCAGTCACACCTGGTGTTCTCTTTGGACAAAATCGAAATGCATTTTGTGTCATCCCCTCAGCAATTTCTAACCACTCTGGGACATCTTGTGAGGATGCACCTGCCTCTAGACTTGTGGCAGTTCTCATAGCTTTACTTTTGGTCACAATGGTGTTTTTGCCTCTTTATCCTTCTCCTTTAGTGACTGAAAGTTTTGCTCTTTTTATACCAGCCCTACCTGATGCATGTTCAATCAGCTGATCGACATCGCCCTCAGAATGATCACTTTCATGAATATTCTGACACAAAGTCTTTACAATGTCTTCATTGGAATTACTAAACCTAACTTCTAAAAATCCGTGTCGCTCGAGTTATCTTCTGTCCACTGAGAAATTAGCGTCGTGCTTGCTCAGCCGAAAGCAGGTGTTTAGAAGAAGATTCTCGATCCATTTTGTATGTAAACAAAGAAATAGAAATGGATATAAAACACACAATTTTAGCTTCACAAATTTGTTTTTCGCTCACAAACGTCCATAAACATGTCCTAGATGTAATGAAATGATTTAAAAACCAGCTAGTTGCTAGGTATTTATAACTTTTCGTTCAAACTCGACATATGTCATTGGTCTGAAGATTCTCGATCCATTTTGTATGTAAACAAAGGAATAGAAATGGATATAAAACACACAATTTTAGCTTCACAAATTTGTTTTTCGCTCACAAACGTCCATAAACATGTCCTAGATGTAATGAAATGATTTAAAAACCAGCTAGTTGCTAGGTATTTATAACTTTTTGTTCAAACTCGACATATATCGTACTGGCGTGCCACGCGTCATTGGTCCAAACGGAAGTCCTATCTGGCGCGTGGTGCGCCACTGTGGACGGAAAGAGTTAAAATCTCCCATTATTATCCTAATATCTTGCTTATTTGCTTTCTCTAATGCGTATTGCAGTTCATTGTAAAAATCTTCAATTTCCTGTTCTTCAGCAGCTGCTGTTGGCGCATATGTTTGTATAATTGTGATGTTCTTTCTTTTTCCTTTCAGTCTGATTGTGACAATGCGGTCATTTATGGGATTATATCCTAATAGGGAGGCAGCTGTCGTTTTAGACAGGTAGAAGCCGACGCCGCTCTGACCTCCTCTCTCTTTGCCTGCGTATATGAATGTTCCTCCTGATGGAATCGAAAAGTGTCCCTGGCCCGACCATCTGTGCTCTGAGATGCCCAGGATATCGATGTTTGGTCTTTCCATCTCGTTCTTCACTATGTACTGTTTTCCTTGGTATAAGCTTCTGACGTTCCATGTTCCTATTTTGATTATTTTTCTAAGACCGATGACATGGTTTTCCGTGGTAACACAGTCGGGCTTTTGATCGTCATCACGATTACCTGTACTGACGCTGCCAACGATCTCTTCCCCAGTTAAATATGATCTGCCTGGCCTGGGGGCCTCACCACCAGATCTTTGCGTAGCATTCAGTTTAGCCATTATGGATTTCTTGGCATTGTACATCCAGTAGTTTGCCATTGCTTTCTGGATGGTTCTGGCCGCTTACCATTACAGTCCATGGTGCGCCCTCAGCCCGATACCAGGCCTTTCCAACTCCTGCCCTAGAAGCCGTTGTCAAAATATTATTGATCATCCGCCCGTTCGGCCAGCAGTTGTGTGTACTGTTTAAGGGGGACCTCCCTTTTTCAATTTACTCACGTAGTTCTGCCGGCCAGTCAAAGCCGTTGCCCGGGGAGTGGCGCTGCCGTACACAAGCAGACTCGAGGAGCCATACGTGAGCTGAACTGGAGTGGGGGAACCAAATAGGATCCAGGCCATCCTCAAAAAGAGGAAGTGACTGCCTCTCACCGTGAGGTACTATCCCTTGCACACTCCAGCCCTACCCCCCCCCCCCATATATATATATATATATATATATATATATATATATATATATATATATATATATATATATATATATATATATATATATATATATATATATATATATATATCAACACTTCTGCGTTGTGGTAGATAAGTTAAACACAGAAGACCTTTCTCTTTCTTTTCAACCTTATGCTTTCTAAAGCCGACATCGTTTCTATGATTATACTTATATTTTATTAATCATAAGCTCTTATTTATTTACATTTGTTCAAGAGTAATTGATCATTAAATTTGTTCTATGGTGTTTTACAAATTCATAGTTGATTTAGTTATTACAGAGAATCGTATGAATCAGTGTCTTTAATATGTGTGTGTGTATATATATATATATATATATATATATATATATATATATATATATATAGATGTATATATATATATATATATATATCTGTATATATATATATATATATATATATATATATATATATATATATATATATATATATATATATATATATAATATATTATATATATATATATAATATAATATATATATATATATACATACACACACACACACACACATATTAAAGACACTGATTCATACGAGTGCACTTCTCTCTGTAATAATAGAAGAGACCATTTTGTTTAAGTAACAATTTTTTTTCATTTAGTTCATTTATGCTCCCGCTTCCTCTCTTCCCCACGGGTTTCTAGTGGGAGTTCCGACAAGCGTCGCTAAAAGTCACTGTACCTAGTACATTCCACAACTTATCCCTTTTCTATGCCTGTTTGCTACAAGTTTTGTTTGGGCAGACCAATGATTTTCCCTTTCTTTGTCTCCTAGTACCAGATTTTCTGCAATCTTTACAGTCTGGTTATTGATGGTCATCGTTGTATTTCATGTAACCACTGTTTTTCGCTACGTGTCTGGCCCATACATCAAAAGAATCGGAAATCAAAAGGTTATTAATGTCTCGACGTCTCCAAAATTATTAAGGATTGTAACGTTAAGAATATGGTCAACGGAGAAGTGAAAGCTACAAACCGGCACGCGCCATCATGTTGACGCCGCCATGCTAAGAAGAATTATTTGACTTTATCTAAACTTCCAGTAAGATGTTGGCGGTCCCAGAAGGACAGGAAATGAGAGTACTCCCTGGCGTATCAAAGATGGACGTCAACATGTTTGGGTGTCGGAGGTAGGAGAGCGAATCAGGGCAGGGGTGGGAAACTCATTGCGGAAAACTGTAGAATTGTGAGTTGTGAAATACAGAACATAGACACACAAGATAAATCGTAGACATCTGCATTCTTTCAAATAGAAAGAAATAGTAAAATCCTAGCACATGCATATCTACATTGGCAGTGACACGCATTGACAAACATAAATAAATATATCACACACGATGGCATAGACATGTTAGGGATGACATAGGTACACACGGACAAAGCCGCATACAGAAATATAGTACACTGAGATCTCAGACACATACATACATTATATAAATATCTCGGCTTTATAAGATATACATTGAGAAAAAATAAATGTTGATAGTATTCTTCTTTCTTCTTTGATCCTTAGCCATCGACCGTCAAAGCAGTCAGTGGCCATCACGCCTAGTGGCGTCTTGTAGGGCAACAACAAATTGATTCCACTTTGCTCGGTCGGTGGCCATCCTTCGTACAGTGCCCCAACTCTGGTTCATTCTTTGCATCGCAGCCTCCACAGTCCTCCGCCAGGTTGTTTTTGATCGGCCTCTCTTTCGTTTTCCTTCAGGG